>CM076580.1:893353288-893889384 GCA_034641835.2 Pinus albicaulis
GAAAATGTTGATAAGAGCCAATGAAGACAATGACAGCGAAGAAGAAGCTAATGAGAGAGTATTGCTTATGGACAAGCACAATAAACAAGAGGTATCAAACAACGAAGAAGAAGGATTGACCATAGAATAATTTTCTAAGGAAGCAATCAAACTTATAAAAGAGCTCAAGGCAGAGAAGATCCATTCCAATACTCTTGAAGAACAAGTTCAAGGTCTCAAAATTGAAGTTGAAGAACACAAATGCATTGAAGAGTCACTTCAAAAGAAGTTGGAAGAAAGCAACCAAGAAAGGGAAGAATTAGAAGCCTAAGTAGTCTCGCTGCGTGAGGAAGTGAAGAAAGGAAAAACTATCCAAAACTATGCCAACAGCTCAAGGGCATTGGAAGAACTCATCAACAATCAACGATCTTACAATGACAAAACTGGCATTGGTTACAAAGAAGAAGAAGCAAGACCTTCTACAACAAAATACAATGAACCTATGAGATCTGACATGCATGAAGACTTCATTGGACAAGATTCGCAAGAACAACCTTGGAAGACAATTCCTCGACGAAAATTTCCATCCAAGTACCAACATATTTTTTATGGCTACTATTATTCATGTGGAAAATTTGGTCATAAAGCTGTAGAATGTCGCACGTACCCTAGGAACGAATACAATTCTAGGAGATCTATCAAATATGAACCTCCCAGGGCTCAGCGAAATATCAATAGATTTGAACATTTAAGAAATAATATTGAATGTTACAAATGTCGAAACTTTGGACACATAGCCAAAGACTGCAGACTTGAAAATCCTCCAGAAGAATCTTCGAAGCCACAAAACGAACAAACATGGAAGAAGAAGAAGAATGATAATTGTGCTCTCGCTTTCAAGGCTCAAAAGAACAAAGATGTGTGGTATGTTGATAACGGTTGCTCAATGCATATGACTGGAGATAGAAATAAATTTGTATCTTTGAAAGAGAAGAAGGATGGAACCGTGTCCTTTGGAAATGATGGATCTTCAAATGTTATAGGATCAGGTACTGTCACTCTCAGAAGCAAAGATATTCTAGCCAAGAATGTTCTATTGGTTGAAAACATGAATCACAATCTACTTAGTGTTGGACAAATGTGTGATCAAGGACACACAATACTATTCAACTCCACAAAATGTGAAATCAGGAAAGGCAGGTATGGTGAAATTGTGGCTACAGCAAGTCGAGCTCCAAACGACATATATGTTCTGGATGAAGCAACTAAAGCACATCTAATAGCTAAAGAGGATGATATAATATTTGGTAGCAATGATGATCGACTAAGTAAGAAGTTTGCTACAAAGATGCAAAGTGATTTTGAGATGTCTTTACTTGGTGAGCTGACATACTTCTTAGGGCTTCAAATATCTCAGCAAGAGAAAGGAATATTTATATGTCAAGCCAAGTACATCAAGGAAATGCTCAAGAAATTCAAAATGGAAGATTGCAAACCCGTCCTTACTCCGATGGTAACAGGTTGCAAATTTAGCATAGACGACTCATCTAAGGATGTGAATCAAAGGTTGTACAGATCTATGATTGGTAGTCTTCTATATGTAACAGCCTCTTGGCCAGATGTTATGCAAGCAGTTGGACAAGTAGCAAGATTCCAAGCAGCACCAAAAGAATCACATATTATTGCCATCAAAATAATTCTTTGATATCTAAAGGGAACAACAGAATATGGCTTGTGGTATCCCAAGGGTAACAATCTCATTATTCATTCCTTTACAGATGCAGATTGGGAAGGAAGTGTTGATGATCGTGAGAGTACTCGTGAAGCATTGGAATATCTTCACCAGAAGCTTGGGATTCTCCCAAGTTCTCATTAGATTTTCCTTATTCAGAATATAAAGGGGGAGTGGAAGTGTGTACAGGTCCACAAGATGGTTGTGTGTCAGGGGGAGTTACCCTTTCCCATTGATGTCAAAGGGGGAGAGAATGTTGTAGGAAGAGGTTTCATGATCGGCAGGGGAGTACTGTTGCATCAATGCCAAAGGGGGATATTATTGATCAACTGCCATTGATGTCAACCTGGGCAAAGACCAAGCTACCCCAAGATAGCAAGGGAATTTTGACCTACCAAACTACTATATTATGGGTCAATAATGATTTTGATGGTTTCTTCTTATCGAGATGGTTCCCATTGATATATGGCACGCCACATAATTCTTCACGATTTGAGAGATATTCATGTTTGAAGTTTGTAACCCCAATTAGTGGGCTAAATCCCCATGGGGTTGTGGCATGGGTCATTGAAAAGTCAATAATTAATAATTTTTAAGTTCCTAAAATCCCTCCCACGTTCACTTGTTGCAGCCCCTCTCAACCTAAGCATTTATATAAATTGTGATCCTCATATCCTCCTTATGTAGGGATTTCACCATCTGAAACAGTCACATGGAATTTTCCTCTAATGTTTTTTATACGAAGGTTCGTGTTGAAATTTTTATGAGGTGAAACCCAAATCCTCCAAATATTGAGGAATCTCCCTGTGAAAATTTCAGAGAAAGGTGCGCAATATTGTCGAGATAAGGATCTCGCGAGTAGGTGTTATGTGTGCTCTTGAAATTCATCTCAAAGAAGTGACCTTGGGAAAATCGTCATAACTCTCTCTCTGAGTATCAGATTGGAATTCTGTAAAATGTGGAGCATAGTTCATAGACTTTAGTTTTCTTTGTATCAATTTTAGAGCCGAATGAAGAAACAATGACATGTGGCATGCCATACAAGTTCGCTCTACTGAACCAATCCATAATTAGGGAATTGTGAGAGATTGGGAATAACTCTCTCTTGAAGAATCTAAATTAGGTCATACCTATGGCATTGGAAAGAAGACTTAGAGGAATAATACAGGGCCGAAAATCACATATTGGGGATCTGAAATAACATAGATACATCAGATTCAATATCGATCTCCTAGAAGGCAAGAAAAGCTAGATCATGTGTGGTCAAGGGCTGCAAAGGACCAGACTTTCTATGGCAGAAAAGAAAATCAAGGTGCAATAGAGGGTAGCACCGCATACAAGTAACTATAAAGGTATCATTGTACTAAGTCATTGTAAATACATTATTTTAAAAATTGTACTAGTGTCTATCTGCCAAGGGTTGAAGAGGCAGTGTTGGGAGGTCTAGGATCATCATTAGGTGGTTGTGTCAAAGTTGGGGTTATGGTCTAGTATATCTTCTTCTTCTACATCATCCTATATCATTGTAAAGTGGACCATTTTCCCTGGTACGGGAGTCCATTCTTCTTTTATTCTTCTATAGGGTGGTAGGGTGGTGCTAGGGTGAGTTGTAGCTCATTGGGTGTTAGGGCATATGTTCAGTTGACTACTAAATAATCTCGGGCGTTGGAGCGTCCATCCAGTGGGAGCTGGAGAAGAATGCTTTTCTAGATTCTAGGAAGTTGGAGCTTTATTTTCAATTGGAGTTGAATATTAAAGAATTATTAGAAAAGCATTAGGTGGTTTTTGTCCCGGAGTGGGTTTCCACCTTAAAAATTGTGTGCATTTTTGTTCCTCTTGTTAGCTGCTATCATTGTACAAACACTGATAATAATTGAAGATTAACTAATGCTCTAATTAAAAGGAATACTGATTCACCCCCCCTCTCAGTATTTCCAATAGTCTTTTTCTATACACATATTTTAGTGCACAGAGTCGCATATACATTTATTTTTGTCCAAATAAACACATGTATACGCGAGTTTCCTTAGACACAGATGTGTATACATGCATGCTGCACACTGCCAATCCGTGTATGGCTAGTTTAAAATGAAAAATTGATTTTTGGAGTCTCGTAAGTTCTTTTTTCCTTCTTTTGGTCACTACTATAGAACCTCTAATATGTCTGGATAGTGTTTCTCTTTGTTGTGTATCCATTTCTCTCTTTCTTTCTTGAAAACCTAGTCAACCTAGGGTTTTCCTTGCTTGGTGAAGTTTTAGTTTCGGTTGTTTCACCGAGACTTCTTTCTAAGTCTATTGGTTGTTTTTACATTTCAAAACAGTGAGTTTGTGTCGGTTTACTCATGCTTGGCCTTGTCATTGCTTCACTTTTTTGTTTTTGGCTTACTAGCTTGTTTGATTTTCTTGATTTCTTGAGATCACCTTTTCTAGTAAATCTTGAATTTCTCTTCTTGGTTTCTTGAAGTTTATGTGATTGTTGGATATTTATGATGTTGTTTCAAGTCATTTTATTGAGTTAGTTACTTCATTCCACTTATTCAGTCCCGTCATGAAAGTGACATGGTTAGCTTAAGGAGTTTGGAGTTACTTATTGGCTCAATTTTTTGATTTGAAGGCTTTGGTAGTTTATCCTTGCCATCCTTTTCTCTCGGTCCCTTCTCTTTTGGAATGCCTTCTAGTGAAATTCCTTTAGTTCCTCTCACTGTTGCTGATGTTGTCTCCACACCCATTTCTTCTATGGCTAGTGGGTCAGCTTATTTTCAGGGTTTCCCCTTCGAAAGTGGTCATATCCTTCATTCGAACCCTTCCTTAGCTTATTTTCCTTTCTCTGCTCAAGTTCAAGGTTTTAATCCTTTTTTCAGAGGCCAAATATCTAATGCTTTTCAAGACTGGAACCTTTCTTTCACTAGGTTGGGAACTGGGAATCAGTTTTTATATGGTTAGAAGGGGAATGTTCCTTTCTCCTCTGTAGGTGCTTCTCAGGGTTTGTCTCTGCTCGCTAATGCTTGGAACCCTTACCAAGGGGTTTCATCTTCATTTAATACTTTGACTGGGGGGAATATCCATGTTTATGGTAACCCTAAGGTGGGAGGGGTCCTTCTCTGAATGCTTCTGGGCCACAAGGTTTCTCTTATGGTTCAGATTTATCTACGAAAAATCCACGGAAACTTGGTGCCTCAACAAATATAGGTTATTCTTTTCAAAATTTTGGGAATTCTTCCGTTGGTGGATGGAATTCTCAAGCTCCTATGCGCTTACCATTCCTGGAAACCCTAAATTTTCTAGATTTGTCAAAATTTACTAATGATCCTATTCGATATAGCCTAGGTTGGCCTCCGGTATCTACTAAACTTCCATTAGATATTCCAAAATTTGAAGGTAAGAATAGTGAGGATATATCCAACCATGTTACCACTTTTCATTTATCATGTTCGTCAAACTCCCTCATCGATTATACGATTAGGTTGAGATAATTTTAGTGCACCCTAACTGGAAATTTTTCTAAACGGTACATTGAGATGACTCAAGGCACTTTTTATTCGTTTGGCGAGTTGGCTACCATGTTTTTGAACCATTTTTAGTTTCCCATTCGATATGATGTTAGAACTGAGCTTCTGGCCAATTTCTAGCAGGATAAGGCGACACACATTTTTGATCATATTCAAGAATGGAGGAGAAGGAGGAGGCTCATGAAAGCCCATATTCCTAATGAATTCCTTCTCAAGTGGTTCCTCAAATACTTAAAGCCAGAAATATCAAAGGATGTATCTCTTTCTGGGGTATTCTCTGAGGAGCAAGCCATATTTAGAGCCCAATAGTTGGAACTGATCTATTCTCACTCTGGGATTCTTAATAATATCTTACCTTATGCTCATCATTCCAAAGTGGATTTAGCCAAACCAAATCAAGGTCCTCATGCTGATGGGCTTGTAAATTCGATCGATAGTGGCATAGCTAACGTTTTGAATCAATTGTAGCAGTTGTATCTGCAATTTGATCCTTCCATTCAGGCTACATCATCGATGTTTGCTCCTTCCCAACCCTTAACAATTAATGTTGTTCAATATTCTAACCCTAAAGGAAATCAAAAATATGATGGGAATAATAAGGGATGGAATTACAATAAAGAAGATAAGGATGGGAAGGCTAATGTGAAGAATTCCTACGATAATGTTGAAGAGGGTAAGAGAGAGGAAAAAAAGAAATTTAAGTTTCCATGCAAGTTATGTACTGGAGACCATATCACCCATCTCTGACCTAAGATTTAGGATGCTCAGTGCTTGTTAGCTCAATAGGGTTCCTATAGTTCCTAGGTTGTCCTGACTAATCCTTTTCCCCAAGGGAAACAAATTCTTGCTGGTGTGAATGCTAATACTAGAGCTCCCGCAGGGGGAAACCAAGAAGGGGAAAATTCTTCAAATGTATATATTATGAGTGCTCACATTGATGTTGCAACAAGATCACATGATTATGGTGAATCTGAGTCTTTGAAGGCTAAGGGTGCTCCTGATACTTCCGAGCCACTCCATATTGAGAGACCAGCAGTCGAACCTATGCCTCGCATGATGAAATATTCTACTAAACGTTCGACAATCAACCCTAATACCAAGGCACCCAAGAACTACTCCATTATAGAATATTTGGCTCAAATTCCTTCTATTATGTATGTGTTGGAGGTAATATAGTCATGCATAGAAAAAAGGAGTGTGTTTCTCACTACGATCGAAGAGATAGATCGAAAAAACTCTCTTATGATCACATTCGATATGTAAAATCTTAAGAAGAGACTTCCTCATCACATGGATTTTCAGATCAAATCTACATATCAGAAAATAAATATTTTTTGAATGGTATTTGATGAGGGTGCTTCCACATGTGTCATGTCTATCTAATGTTGGAAATCCATTGGATCTCCTCAATTTGTTCCTTCACCTACTCTTCTCACTGCATTTGATGGTCATTCTCACAGACCACATGGCATTGCTTTTTATTTTCCCATCTGTTACACAGCATTTTGTCACCGTCCCTACAATCCCTCACCCCGCATATTGGAGGTTCTTTTTCCGTGACCTGTGAGAAGTGTCAAACTCTGCAAATACCTTCATTGCATCCTTCTGCATAAGGACATGATTTCTCCTGTTGAACATTTCCTCAAAAAGCACTCAAAAACCTATGTTTTGGCATTGGCATGGGTAACCAGTTCACCCCTCGCGCCAATGGGAATATTTTCACTAGAGCCCATGCCAGCTGGCGCTCTTTCTCTTTTTTGTGCCCACGCCAACCATTTTTGGAATGTTTTTTAACAAATTGGAGGCGGAAGTTTCCTTTAACCACGTCAATAATGACTCATTGGAAGTGGTTAACTTGATAATCCATGGATCTCTTTAGGAAATGGTTGATGGAACATTCTTGGAGGATAGGACTCCCCCCATGATCATAGGAATCCTAACCTCTCCTTCTCCCTTTATATAAACCGGCCTTCTCCCTTTACAAAAGCTAGAGCTGAACATATAGCCAAGAAGCTGAACTTGGAGAAGAGATATTATAGCTGAGTAATTTCTATAGAGAAGGTTGAACCAAGGAGGATCCCGTAGAGAGAGCCCCGTCTAAATTTCCGACGTGCTTTGTGAGACGTGCTCCGTTGGAACCCTACTGGAGGAGATCGCAACGTCGAAGCCTGGTTGCACTCTTCCTTCTTTAAATTAATATACTCAACTATGATATTGATTCCATCTATGAGTTATGTTTATTTGACGCATTTGATTTAGTCTTCTTCGACTGACTAATAGTTAGGAATGTGAAATATTATGTTGTGTATCATCTTCATTTCTTGTGTATGTGCAGGTATCCGGGCATAAGAACGAGTGGGTCATGATCTATCGAATCAGGAGCGAGAGGCAGCCATTCTTCCGGACAACACAACAATGTAGGACCTACAATAAGTGATCTACCAAGTCTTTGTCCATTCTTAACTAGGAATTGATGTCATAGCGTGTTTCGTTTGTGGCTAGACCCACTCTAGGGCTAGTGGGATTGCCTCTGTCCACAGAGGGGATTTATCTCACCAACAAATTGGCAACTCCGCTAGGGACCCGTGCGAGTTTTTCTTTCATCTGTTAGATCTTCTTCTTGGTATTTTCTTGCTTAACTTGCCTTTTCTGGTTGTTTTGCTGAGTCTTACGCCCCTGTTCAACCCAAGAGGATCATATTTGACCTATGTTTTTCCAACTTTTAATCTTTCCAAGGTTGGCTTGATTGGCGCGGTTTCCAGCCTGATAGTCGTGCCCACTGGCGCGCGTTGTCAGTTCATCACCCGCGCCATCCTCTGTCTAGCGTGGATTACAGCCAAACAGTCACGCCAATTCCTATAGGTGCTAGAATTTTCCCTGTTTTGGAGTTTTTTGTCCATCCTGGTGTCTCTGGGTGTTTTCTTGGCTTGATTTTAATGCTTTGGGTTTGTTTGTGACTGTGATCAACCTTCTTCCTTTGGTTATTTGTCCATTTCTTTCGGCAGCATGGCTTTAGGGCTTTCTAGTGCTTTGACATGCTGAGCCTCCTGTAGGAGTTTGGGTCTTTTGTTTCACGGTCACATTTGTTATTTGCTTGATTGCATTCAACTCCCTAGATTCGTTTTGAGTGGTTGCTTTTGGTGAAATGAGTCTTTAGTGAGTCTTGTCTCTTTCATTCAGTTTTGTTTCCTGTCGCTCCAAGCATAGCTCACATTGCTTATATGGGTCTGTTTCGACATCTTTCTTTGATTTGAGAGATTGTGACATTGGTTTGAGTCTTTGTTTTGTTTTCTTGTGAGTTGATTGAATTGTTTCGTTTCGACTCTTGCATTGGAATTCTCGAACTAGTGTGGAGATTCGTTTTTCATGTTATTTAGTGCACTCTTTGCTCTATTACATTGAAAAATAAAAAAAAAATATATTGTTTCTTGCATTCTTGTTTTCATTGTGGAATTGGAAAATCTTTCGCATAACTAGCATTGAGCATTCTAGGAGAGATTTCTCATTTTCATTAGCTTGCATTAGGTACTATAGTGGATGTTTCTATGTGTCCTCATTATTTTCTATCGCTTGAAAACTCTTAACCTTCTCGTAGATAGCTCTTCATTGAATGAAATGGTATTGTATGGCATGTAGCTTGCATTTATGGATTCGTGAGATTCAACATTCGGAAGGACCTTGGAATTGAAACATAAATACAAGATCAACTTAAAATTTATTCAATTAACCTAAGGCAACATTGAAACTTAACGAAACATTTAGTGGTCTAAGTTAGAGACGTGTTCTAGCGTCTTAAAGCCTAGTAGTTGTCGCTCACCATCTGGCTTCAGACAGCGCTAGTACGGACTTGTGCTCCCCGTACCATCAAGTATATAAAGGGAGACCCCTATAGGTTGCAATCATTTTATCCATAGGAAGCCAAGTCTGCTGCCTTGTAACCATGATACACTGAACATAGCATTCGGGGAGACTACCTGCACATACTTCAAGTCCTTGGTTGTTTTTTCTTTCATTTTATAACCAAGGTGTATATGGCAGTTCACGAGAACCTAGTACACCCTTTTACCTAGACTACCTAAGTAGTAATTTTCGATCTTTACTGACTCCATAAATTTTAAAAGATCATCAAGCACTTGTCATTTCGTGCTCGCTTAAAACTGAAAGAGACTAGAGTCATCTTTGACTGTTTCTTGACTCTTAAATAGGCAAAATTTGAAGGATGGAAAATTATTTTGAAGTTTCAAAATTTGGCGAATCTCACTAGTCCATAACATGAAAAATATAAAATGTTTATTGATTTATTTGTAAAATTATTCAAATTTATAATGATATTATATATAGCGTCTATATAATGTTGGTGATTTTTAAGGTAAAATAATTTTATATTGTAAAATTTGGGCGAATCACTTTTATAAAAAAATGGAAATTGGCGAATCTTTTTTTGGAAAAACCATGGAAAATTAGCCCACCTACGAATATTATCCCCTAATATTTTCCATGCTCTTAAAACATGAAACAACAAACTTTTGGTTTCAATGTGGTAAAATAAAATTCCTATGATTACACGCCCATTAAATATTGATTACTTGGCCTGTTTTTTTTTGCCTTGGTTTTGATCCAAGGGTCTTCATTTTCGATCTTTTTCACTTTTCTGGTGTGCTATAGTCACAATGGTGGAACCATTAGTTTCTTCTACTGGCAGTCCTTTCTCAGAAAATTCATCTAAAACTTCTCAGATCTCTAGCTCTGCCGAGCTTCAATAGCCTGTCATCCCGTCAAAGTATCCCTTTGGAGAACCAGTTGAGTTTCATTGGCCTCTTTCAAACGCTTGGTTTGGATATGAAGTTGGGGAACATTTTCCCCCTCTTACATTGGGATCACCGTTTTTGTCTACTATCATACCTCCTAGCCCCCGTACTCTTTTACAAGGTCTTACGGTGGATTCAGATATGGATTCGTTTGGTCCTAATGGTAGCGAGGGTATTTCAGTTTCTGATGAACAATACCAACTTTTTTCGGAAGACATCCAACAAGAGCCTACTCAATCTTCACCACCGGTGTTGCTTCCAGCCGGATATAGGTCTTTGGGTCAGATTATAGCCGGTATTTCCTCCATGGCAACATCAACTCCATCAAGGGGTTTGGTTCTCCCATCTTTAGGTATGTTGTCAATGACACCTATTTCATCATCGACACCTTTTGTTACGTCTGTTCCCACTCAACCTACTGTTTGTGTGGCTGCTTCGGCACCGATTGTCACTGCACAGTCATCAGGAGTTTCAACTTCAATAGAAACTTCGATTTCCACGGCAATCCCTGACGACCTTTCTTTTGAGCAGTATTAGCTGGCTGTTCAACAGCAGAACTCCCAGACTTATCAGTCCCCTCAGGATCCTTATCGGTCTTATTTTTCTCATTATGGAGCAGACGGTACCCCGATTTATTCACTTTCGTTTCAGCATGATGAGCAAGGCAACCCTATCTACTTACCTGCTCCTAAGGCTTATTAGTTCCTTTCTAGTTTTATGCCTAACTTGCATGTGCAACCTTATAACCAACAAGGACAACCTTCGGTTCAGCAAGGATATTCTTTCGGCCCGCAATGACAACCCTTTCAGGGACAACCTTCGGCCCAGCAAGGGTATGCGTACGACCCACAAGGGCAACCCTTACAGGGGCAACCTTCGATCCAGCGGGGATTGTTTTACGGGCCGCAAGGGCAGCCTTACAATCCTCAAGGTCAATCGTTACCAGCTCAGCCTCTGGTCCAACCAGGGCAACCTCAAGGACCAACCAGGCAACCGGTATATCAACCAGAACTTTCATACGATCCTGGGGGGAAATCCATCCATCTCAACCTTTGGTGCAACCTCAGCAGCCATATTTTCCGATTGGTCAAAATGTTGCATAGCTAGGGCCATATTATGGTCCTGCCACAGGTCAACCTGGTTATCAGGCACAACCTGCCCCACCCAAACCATCAAGACAACCTGCTCAGCAGGGACAATCGGGTGGCCCTCATTAGTCAGGTCAACCTGTTCAATTAGCACAACCTGCACAGCCTATTAACCCTACTCAGCAACCGCTCTATTCTATGCCACAGCCAAATCAACCTGTGCGCCCGACCTTTTCAGCTCAGCAGGGCCCCACTTATCAACAGCCCGTTCGACCCTAAGGCAGTTTTTTTCCTCAAGGTCAATATCGACCAGTTTACAACCCACCTTAAGGTTCTGCTTTATACCCTCAACCGCCAGGCTATACTTATACTCCGCAGCAGGATCCCTACACTGCTCAATCAGGACCCTTGTATACTCAAAATCATTATCCTGGCTATCAACCCTCGTATCCTAGTTCTCAGTCGCCATATCAACCGAATTATCCGGCTTACACCCCTTATGGTCAGAATCCTCTGGGAAAAAACCAATGGGGGCAAAGTTATTCTCAACCAGGATGGAGTATGGGTATGGGTCCTTATCAAGGACCTGCTATGCCTTTTACCCTATATTACCTTTTCTCGCTACGTTGGAGCTACCCGACGTGTCCAAATTGACAAGTGATCCCATTCTTCATAATCCTTTTTGGCCTCTGGCTCCAACGAAGGTTCCAGGTTATTGTCCCAGGTTTGAGGGAAAGTCTGGAGAAGACACCCAAGCACACGTCATGACATACCATATATGGTGTTCTTCTAATTCTTGGATGGACGACTCTGTTCAGCTTCGTCTTTTCCAACGCACTCTTACCGGTGTTGTTGCTAAGTGGTATATCGAACTGCCTCGTGGTATATTTCAAGATTTAAACACTCTTTCTATGGCATTCCTAACTCATTTCCAGTTGTCAGTTCATTATGAAGCCGGGACGTATCTCCTCACATCCTTGAAATAGGACCAGGCTACCCATATCTCGGACCACATTCATGAATGGAGACGGCATCATCGCCTGATCAAGTTCGAAATTCCTGATCAGATTCTTACTCATTGGTTCACTACCTCTTTTTTCAACCAGATTGTGAAGGATGTCGCCATGGGGGCATGTGTAACCGAGGAACAAGCCATCGCTCATGCCCAGTACCTTGATTTAGTGTACTCTCAATCGGGAATTTTGTATGACATCTTGACTGAAGCCCCATGACCTGGGACCTCTAAAGCACCGGCTACCCCATTAGTCGACGGCGTTATTGGTTCTGTGTCTCAGACTTCGCGCAAGTCTTCCAATGGGAAGCAAAAATCGAATTCTTCCAATACTTCTACTCCTCAGGCTATCCCAGATTCTGGTAAAACCTCGAAGGTCAACGTCGTTCAGGCCAATCCTGTAGACAAGACTTCCAAGGGGAAAAATAAGGGCAAAGGCAAGGCCAAAGCCGATGCCCCGAAACTGGAATCATCTAAAACTCATGCTGATGATGGTTCACAGTGAAAGCCGAAGTATCCCTGTCTGATTTTTGAATAGGATCACTACACTAAGGATTGTCCTCGATGATCCGAGGTTAGTCAACTGCTCAAAGGCACTAAGGGAACTCCGATGGTCCTTAAAGAACCTTTCCCATCTCAACATACCCAGATGGTCAATCAATCAGCACCATCTGCGTCATTTGGCTCGCAATTTTTCATGATGAACGATTATGCACCCGTTTCCATCACTACTCGGTTGAAGGATTATGCCGGATCACGCCAGGCAGCCGAGAAAGTGGTCGTTGATGGCCCTCCTCCCCCACCTGCCTCTGGTCCCCTTGAAATTGAAAGGCCCAGTGCGAAACCCATTATATGGCCACCTTCTAAAGGTGTTCTCCGGAAATATTCTCATAATCCTAATGCCCGTGTTGCTCAACATTATAGTATTTTTCAGGATTTAGCACAGGTGCCTTCCACGATGTCTGCGTTAGAAGTGCTCCAGAGTTTTCCATCTCAACGGAAAGCGTTATTATTTATGATCGGTGGGATTGACCCTGCTGATTCTAGCCTTCTCCCTTTTGACTTAGATAATTTCATCCCCCGACTTCCGCACCAGATTGTGCTTGTTATACAAGTCGGTATCAATGGTCTCAACCTCCATAGAATCGTGGTGGACGAAGGTGCATCTACCTGCGTCATGTCATCTGCTTGCTGGAAGGCTATTGGCTTTCCAGCCCTAAATTTGTCGCCCAATGCCCTTGAGGCATTTGATGGAAGGGAATCAAAACCCTTGGGTGTTCTCGCTAGCTTACCGATCAGATTGCAAGGAAAGATGGTCAATTTTGAAGTAGAATTCATTGATGCCAAACTCAATTAAAATCTTCTGCTTGGTCACAGTTGGACTCACGCCATGTTGTGCATTCTATCCACCCTCTTTTAACTTTTAAAGTTTCCTCACGAGGGAAAAATTATTACTGTCGATCAGTTGTCATTCTTTACTTCGTCTTCCGAGAACAACGTGCCATATGTGGATCAGATTCCTAATCCCCTTGACAGCATAGGGCCGGGTCTTTTCAAAGATCCCACTCTCATGGGTATTTTTCCCTTTCCACCACAAAATACCGTTCAAGTCAATATGGTCTCTCAGTCAGATGACCCTTGGATCGTCCCTTCACCTGAACAGGTTGATTCGTTTGGAAATTCAATTCCGCTAAGTCCAATCGAAATCAATTATTGTGAGCTTACAACGACATCTGATTCTCCCCCTCCTGAAGCTGCTCCTTTAAGCATGTCTCTCAACCTGTATTCTCAATCCCCCTGGCTCGGCGATGCATATTCGCCAGATCCTTTGAAAGAAGTTTTTCCATCCGACGAGGCTATCATGGAAACCATGTCTCTCGAGGATCTACCGTGGATAAATGGGCATCATCGTTCCTCGTTTATGCCCTGCCTCAGGGCCATGTCTAACTATCTTGAGTGTTATGCATCCCAAGTTCCTTCTCCGCCACTTCAAACGCCTATTTTGACTCATGAAGTCTTTGCGGAGGGTAACTTGGGTAACATTACCCAAACGATGCCTATCGACATTTCCGTTAAACCGGGGATTGTCGAGAACATCCATGTGGGAGTCACTTGCTCTTCCGAGGAAGTCCAAGTGTACACTAGTCTCTTTCACGAATTCCATGATTTTTTCGCCTGGTCTTATGAAGAGATGCCTAGAATCGACCCCAGTATTGTGGTGCACAAGATTCCCACCTACCCAGGTGCGAAGCCTGTTCACCAGCGTCTTCATCCCGTGCATCCTCAGAAAGCCGCCGCTATCAAAGCTGAAGTTGAAAACTTCTTAAAGCGGGTTTCATTTATGTGACTCCCCTGACTAAATGGGTTTCTAATATAGTTCCTGTGGATAAGAAGCAGGGCGCCATTCATGTCTATGTTGATTATCGCAATATCAATCGGGCCTATCCTAATGATAACTATCCCACCCTGTTTATCGATCAGATCATTGATGATTGCGCGGGGAGTGAAATCTTCTCCCTTACAGATGGTTTTTCTGGCTATAACCAAATTAACATTCTCCCGTCAAATCAACACAAAACCTCTTTTATTTTTCCATGGGAAATGTTCGCTTATAAGAAACTCCCTTTTGGCTTGAAGAATGTTGGGGCTACGTTCCAACATGCGATGTCTTATGCCTTTCATGATATTCGGAATATTTTCCAACCATACCTGAATGACCTTCTGGCTCATTCAGCTACGCGGAAAGACCACCTGGAACATCTCCATCAAATATTTCTTTGTTGTAGACGCTACAACATTAGGCTCAATCCGCATAAATGCATCTTCTGCGTTGACTCCGGTAGACTCTTAGGGTTTATCGTATCTAAAGATGGAATTCGCCTTGACCCTCTTAAGGTTGAGGCTATTGTTAACCTCCCCTCCTCGTCCTCGTTACATCGGCTCCAGAGTCTTCAAGGGAAAGCCAATTTCCTTCGTCGTTTCATCCTAAACTACATCGAAGTAGCCAAAGGATTTACACGACTTTTAAAACAGGACGTCCCTTTCTGTTGGGATGAGATTGCTCAGTAGTCTTTTGATAGGCTTAAGATGTTGCTTGTCAACGCTCCTCTATTACGTCCTCTGAATTACCATCATGATTTCACCCTCTACCTAGTTGTCACCTTCAGTACGATCGCCATGGTATTAGTCCAAGATGATGATGACGGTAACGAGAATGTTGTTTACTACTTGTCTCAAAACCTTCTCGACCCTGAAACACGCTACGCAGATGTCGAGAAGTTAGTGTTGGCTGCAGTCCAAGCCGTCCAACACTTTCTTCATTACATTCTTTTATGCACGGTGACCGTGATTTCTAATTCTAACCCCATGACTTATATTTTGTCACGGCAGTTA
The DNA here is from genome assembly GCA_034641835.2 of Pinus albicaulis. Taxonomy (NCBI): domain Eukaryota; kingdom Viridiplantae; phylum Streptophyta; class Pinopsida; order Pinales; family Pinaceae; genus Pinus; species Pinus albicaulis. The sequence goes on from CM076580.1 coordinate 893,368,810, forward strand.
CTGGGGGGAAAATACTCGAAGTGGATCGTTATCCTCCAAGAGTTTTATTTGGAGTTCACTGCCGCCAAATCAAAGAAATCACTTGTTTTAGCTAATTTGATTTTTTCTCTCCCCGCCAATTCTACTCCTTCTTCCTCTGAAGATCATATTCCAGATGAAAGTCTCTTCGAGATCAGCACCCTCGATCCATGGTACGATGATATCATCGTGTACCTCCAAACTTCTACTTTTAGGTCTAAGCTAACGAAAGATGCCCGACACCACATTCGGCATCAATCGCATCCTTATCGGATTGTTGGAGATACCCTTTATCACGTCAGAGTTGATTCTGTAATCCACCGATGTCTGACACTCGAGGAAGCGAAGAAGGTTTTAAATGACTGCCACAGTGGCGCCTGTGGTGGTCACATGTCTAGTTATGCCACTGCACAGAAGATCCTTCGTGCTGGCTATTTCTAGCCCTCCATTTTTAAAGATTGCATTGTTGCAGTACGTAAATGCCATGAGTGCCAGATTTATCAACACAAGATGCATGCGTCGCCTATTCCATTGCACCCTGTCATTACCGTTGGCCCTTTTTCCAAATGGGGCATATACTTTATGACATGTAACCATCGTTCAGCCGGGGGGCATGCCTATATCATCATTGCCTTCGATTATTTCACGAAATGGGCTGAAGCAATGCCTACACTAGCTGCGAACGCTAAGAAAACGACACAATTCATTTTCAATCATCTTATTACTCGGTTCGGTGTTCCTCAAGCCATCGTCACTTATCATGGTTCTCACTTTTGGGATTATATGATGGTGGAGCTGACATCTAAGTTGGGCCTGCAACACAACAGCTCAACACCTTATTACTGTCAAGCTAATGGCCAGGTTTAAGTCGTCAACACAGTCCTTGTTACGATGCTTCAATGAAAAATTGGAATCCATAAATCAAATTGGCATCTCATGTTGTTCTCAGCTCTTTGGGTTTACCGAACGTCAGTTAAGAGTGCGATCGGATTTACCCTATTTTAGTTGGTATACGGTCTGGAAGCCACTCTTCCAATTGAATGTGAAATCCCTTCACTTAAATTAGCTGTGGAATTACTGCCTGATACTTCCCCTGAAGAAGAACGTCTTCTCTACTTAGAGATATTCGATGAAACTTGTTGCTTGGCTGCCTTGGTCATCGAAGCACAGAAGAAGCGAGTCAAAGCCCATTTTGACCAAACAGTTTCTCCTTGTTCTTTTATCGAAGGCGATCTTGTTCTCCTATATGACCAAACTCATGATAAGCTGCGGCAAGGAAAATTCCAACCCATGTGGCATGGGCCCTACATTGTCAAATGTGTGTTACAGAATGGGGCTTATGAGCTTATTGACTATGAAGGTTGTCCTTTATCTCAGCCCAGAAATGGGTTGTATCTGAAAAAATATTATGCTTGCATCATTCATGCATGATATGTGTACATAGGTGATTGTTTTCATTTTGTGTGCATGCTTTGGTTTGATGTGCTTTGTGAGATTTTTTCTGCTTATTGGGTCTTGTCTGCTATGCAGATGTCTTTCCCCTTGTGTCAGTTTCGCATATGGTACTTCCCGCAGTACCAAGAACTTGTCTTCAGCAGCCTGGGTAATTTATGATCCTGTTGGTGAATTGATTAACTTACAAGGTATTTTTCTGGGGCCAGCTACAAACAATGTCGCTGAATATAGTGTCGTTTTGGAACTATTGACCGAGGTAATCAACCTTGGCATACGCGCATTGCTTGTGAAGTTGGATTCATAACTTGTTGTTCTTCAACTGAACGGTCATTATTCGGTTCGAAACTCATGCATTTTGAGATTGTATTTGCGTATTCATTTACTTGAAAGACATTTTTATTTCATTACATATCAACATATAACAAGACGAATGAATACATTAACAAATGCAATAGCTAACATTGTGCCAGATAGACATTTGCGCAATTTATTAAAAAACATCATCATATGTACATAGACCCATGTAGAAAATAGATGTATATATATATATATATATATATATATTGTTTGTTTGCAATGTGTGCATCATAAGATCCGCAAAATCATACATGTTTGTTTCAGTTACATCATGATACAACATGTCTCTCAAAATGCGCAGAAATAAAGCCTAAGTGCCTAATCGGCGTGGTTCTTATGATAGCACGTCACCACCATACCAACCGCCTCAGCAAGTGGTGGATACGACTCGGCACTCTACAGTATGCCTCTGATAGGCCCGAGGCACATCATCCAAGCGAGCATAGTCTGGGATCCCACGGGCGATCCCCTCCAGATTCTGCACTATCTCCTCCTCGCCACCCTCACCATGAGGATCAAAATCGTGAGGAATCCGCCTCGCTACCGGTGACATGCCTGCAGGACGCTCTGGGCCAACATCTACATACATATAAAAATAACTGTCAGAACATGCATATATATCAAAAAAAATTATAAACTCATGAAAATACAAAATGAGTCTTACCAATTTCTTCATCCCAATCCTCTCCCTCCAGGAGTGGGAGGTCTAGGTCTCCGGTGAAGTTTGTGCCAGGCGTAGGGCCAATCCTCCACAACAATAAACTGTCATCGGAGCCAATCAAAAAAATCTGGCCTCCAGGACATCTCTTGGCCACCCCTTGCTCTAGGCATCAGTGCCGCCCATCAGGCCATCCGTGGCTCAGTGGGTGGTGGCTCTAGGACTATAACCTCCTGACGCTAAAATATGGGTAATCGTTCTAAGAATAATGATTCCAGGATCGACCCATACCCAAACTACTTGAGTTTGGTCTTCTTGCATTTAGTAAGTTGTCGTTTGATGTTGATAGTCACAGCCTCATCCTAGTTGAATATGGTCAGGTTCATACACTCTGAAGCAAGAAGAAGTTGTGTCTTCGTGGCCCTACGATCCCACAACCCGCATGATAGTGTGCAGCACTACCCTCAGTGCCAAATTAGGAATGGTCTAGATATCCACTTTTCTTCTCCCTGATCCTTTTCATGCCCCATGGCACACCCTTTCAATGACCATTCCCATGCTTTTTTCGGAATGCTGGGTACCGGTTAAGATAGGGACTGCACCCCTACGTGAAAACCCAGTGATGAAATACACATCGAAAACTTTGAGTTCAAGCTCTTGATCTCGAAGTACAAACTTTTCCTGATCTTCGTCCCAAATGCTGATTTGATACTGCAGCAATTCAGGCTGAGCCCGGAGACATGGTGTCATGAAGAACTTCTTGAGCCCACAATTCCTGAGGGCATTCATGCATTGTTCATTTCCCATTGCTTGTTCATCCTCTTCACTATGCTATCTCTCCTTCCACTCAATAACCATCATTTTTCGCTTTGTACCTGAATGAATTGATCATAGGAACATTAGAAACCCCCTTAGGTATTAAAATTTGAAATCTATTGGTTGTTTTTTCTCAAATATAAAGCGGATTTTGGGTTGCGCAGTTGGTGCGACTATTCGGCTAACACTCGCGCCAACTGGAGCGACCCCTATGTAAAAATGGGTCGATTGGCGTGGGTCCGTGCCCAAAACCCGCGCCAACCGCGATGCCCTAGAATTTGAAATTCCTCCCCTAAGGGATCCCAAATGACAACTAAATGCAGTAAAATATAGCTTAAAAGATAGCAAATGAAGTTGGCTCTTACCTAAAATAGACGGAATCCAGATTGGTCCAATGGATTGTCCATAATCGTCGCTTGAAGATCGCAAGAGAAATGGGTCATTGTTGCTCTGCAAAGAGGTAAAAGTGAAAAGTAAATATTTTTTACCATTTATGGTCTTTTATAAATTTTCAAAGTCCTAAAATAGGTTTTAAAACATATTTGTCGACATATTTTCATATTATTTTCGAGGAATACATTTTACATACGTATTTTGTGCAACGACAGGTTTTTCACGCAGTTATGATGAAGAGACAAGTTGTATTTTATACTTTTTCGGACTCGGTAAATACACGAGAAAGTCACTACTGGAGTCACCTTTCATCTCTTTTCTGACTCTCTAAAACTGAAAAGATTGCCGAGTCACTTGTCATTTTGAACTCGTTAAATTGGTTGTGAAACGGTATTTACCCAGTATACATTTACCCCTTTTTCGGGGTGGGATAGATTATTTACAAAAAAGGAATACCTTAGCCGATCACGACAAAGAGGTTCTCTCGGACATAGTTTTCTACCTTTTCAGATCTGAGGGACTATTTACGAAAAGGGCCTTGTTGGAGTTTTCTTTTGTGCCTTCTTTTCAAACTCCCTAAATATGAAAAGATGTCGAGTTATTTCTTTGTCAGACTTGTTAAAACTTGATGACATCAGACTCCGTCGTCATGACGTTACTCGAGTTCCTCCTTCCTAGGGCTCATAAAATGTACTAGGTTGGATTTTTCCAAAGGACAAACTTACATCGCAAGCACATGCTATCCCCTTCAAGCTTGTTTTCAAAAATAATTGGGGTACTCGCCAGGAATGGTGCAGGAAAATGGAATCAAGATTGTAGTCGTGTTAGCATTATGTCGCTCTTGAACATGGCACTTGTCTGCATTCGTGTCGGGTTGGGGACATCTCATCTCATTATTTGTTTTCCTCCATGTGTTTTGGTAATCTCTTTTGACCGCTCATCTGCTCTTTTCCACGTCACCATGACCTCAGATCCCTTGATGTAAAATACTTCCAAATCCAGTGTCGTGCCGCCAATATGTTCAAGAGAAGTTTTCCTCTGTAGTTTTCAACCTCCCTCTGATTCTCTGTTGGTATTGACTCACAAACATCATATTCCTCTATCTCATGTTGATGATGTGGGAAACATTATGGCCCACCTTTAATCAAGGTCACTTCCTGTCGACTCCAGCTCATTATTCAAGAAGCTTATCTAGAGACTCCCTTCAAGTACCTTGGAGCCTGCATGCCTCAATGGCAGGTTCTTCACACTCGACGCAAGGTTCACATCATTGGCCTTTGATCTATTGACTCTGTGAATGATCAATGTTAGATCACTATTCACATTCCGTGGATTGTACCTTTTGTACCTTGAGAGCCATTGTCATTATTAGTGGTTTCTCTCATGTCTGTTAATAGATTTCATCATTGGCTGGTAATCAGAAAATGTTCTTGCATGTTCAACTTCAGCTAATATATTCTCATGCTCGAATTTGTACTATGTTCGGGTCAAAATGGAGCGCAAGACCCTGGGTTTTGTCTGATGAAATCCAAGTTGCGGGTTCTTTATGGATTATTATGACTTATTATATGACTCTTTGATTGGATGGCTGCGACCATACCTAAGTATATTTATTGATCCTTACTACTGGATGGTTGTGTCCATACCTTGGATCTCATTATTTATGTACTTTACTTATGGATGGCTGCGCCCATGCCACATGTCATATATCAGATGTATTAGTTGTATTCGTACTTGCAGGTTTTCCAACAACATTGTTTGGGTCGAACGCGTCCTCATAAAGCATTTCACCCCTCCCTCTCTCTCAAACCTCATGATTTAGGGGGCATCTGTTACACATCATTTTTTCACCGTCCCTGTAATCCCTCGCCCTGCATATTGGAGGGTCTTTTTCTATGACCTGTGAGCAGTGTCAAACTCTGCAAATACCTTCATTGCATCCTTCTGCATAAGGACATGATTTCTCCTGTTGAACATTTCCTCAGAAAGCACTCAAAAACCTATGTTTTGGCATTGGCATGGGTAGCCAGTTCACCCCTCATGCCAATGGGAAGATTTGCACTAGAGCCCGCGGCAGCTGGTGCTCTATCTCTTTGTTGTGCCTGCGTCAACCTTTTTTGGAATGTTTTTTAGCAAATTGGAGGCGGAAGTTTCCTTTAACCACCTCAATAATGACTCATTGGAAGTGGTTAACTCGATAAGCCACGGATCTCTTCCTTTAGGAAATGGTTGATGGAACATACTTGGAGGATAGGACTCCCCCCATGATTATAGGAATCCTAACCTCTCCTTCTCCCTCTATATAAACCGGCCTTCTTCCTTTACAAAAGCTAGAGCTGAACATATAGCCAAGAAGCTAAACTTGGAGAAGAGATATTATAGCTGAGTAATCTCTATAGAGAAGGTCGAACCAAGGAGGATCCGGTAGAGAGAGCCCCATCTGAATTTCCGACGAGCTTCGTGAGACATGCTCTGCTGGAACCCTGCTGGAGGAGATCGCAACGTCGAAGCCTGGTTTCACTCTTCCTTCTTTAAATTAATATACTCGACTATGATATTGATTCCATCTATGTGTTATGTTTATTTGACGCATTTGATTTAGTCTTCTTCGACTGACTGATCGTTAGGAATGCGAAATAGTATGTTGTGTATTGTCTTCATTTCTTGTGTATGTGCAGGTATCCGGGCATAAGAACAAGTGGATCGTGATCTATCAAATCAGGAGTGAGAGGTAGCCATTCTTCCAAACGACACAACTGTGTAGCACCTGCAGTAAGTGATCTACCAAGTCTTTGTCCATTCCTAACTAGGAATTGATATCATATCATGTTTCGTTTGTGGCTAGACCCACTCTAGGGCTAGTGGGATCGCCTCTATCCGCAGAGGGGATTTACCTCACCAACAGTATTCTAGGAAATTTTAAGGCATGCTAGAGGCCAGGGAAACATGCCAAGATGTGCCAGGTGCCAGGGTGTGCCAATGCATGCTAGGCCGGAGTGTTTGGGAGTGCCAAGGAAAAACAAGGGAGCACTAGTCTCAAATGCATGGAAATGAATGAATAAAAATGTGTGACAGGGAGTATCAACGAGTTATAGGTGTGCTAAGGAGGGAGTTTAAAGGTATGCTAGGTAGTTCCAAGGAATTTTAGAATGCCAGGGAGACACACTAGGATGTTCCAAGTGTTAGGGTGTGTCAATGCGTGCTAGGGAGTGCCATGGAAACACAAGGGAGAACTTGGCCCCCTGTGGTCCCATTTGGTGTTAAAGGCCTTTCATCAAGGACCATTTGGGAATCCAAGTTCCCAAAGGATTTTAGGGATTGATAACTTCCTTCATAAGTCTTATTCTTTTCACTCAACCCTTCAATCCCCCTCCTCTCTCCCTAGAAGATCAAGTCCCTTGCTTAAAAGGAAAGCATGTCCCACTCTTTATTCTATTTTAGGGAAATGGTTTCTAGGGCCACTTCCCACCTATTCGTTAACCTATATTCTACAAGTGACTTCCTAAACTACCGGGATTCCTGCTATTGGTGAAATTTCGTGACGAGCAAGGAGCCTTAGCTATGGTGATAATGGGCTAAGCCTCACCATTGCCCTTGTCCTAGCAGTTGCCCTCTTAGGAACCCCTTTTAGGTCCACTACTAGTTTGAGTGGTACCAAGTTGTTCACAACTCCATTTGTGAATGACTCTTTGGTATGCCCACTTTTTCCATACTACGGCTCCAAGATGAGAAGTCTAGGGCTATGGAGGTTTCCCTTCTTCTCACTAAACTAATACTCTACAATATAGTGATCTAGGGCTAGTAGGCTAGCCCACTTGACTGCTAAGCTAGTTCTTCAAAGTATGCACATCCTTAGGCCCTATACATCTTCCCTTCTACCAATATTTTTGTCCTTCACAAGTACAAGAGTTAGGGCTCTTCTTTACAATCACTTAAAAACCCTCCAATTATATTTGGACTACCATCAATCTGCCTAACCACAGTTAATTATTTTAACTGATCTAGGGCTCACAATATTTTCTTCATCTAGGGCTCTTCAAATCTTCCACCTAACAATGGTTTGAGCCCTCTCAAAACCATTGTTCTTGTGTATCGAAAATTTGATCTTTTTTGTCTAATCTATGAAAAAATCTTAACTACTCCTCTTATCATACTTCTAACAATCTGTAGATGACTGAACTAGGGTCACAAAACATGCACTAATAGTCCATTGAATAATTTTTTATAGGTTTCTTCAGATATCTATCTAAAAATCTATAGATATCCCACCAAAATCAACTCCTATGCATGTCAATCCATTCTTCATATTGCACATTTCTTCTGCATGCTCAATCTTTTGCTTAGGTTCCACCCTCCTTTGGATCTGTTATCTTCACACATACTAAATCTACAAACCTTCTTCCACATCTACAGTTTATATTGCAGAAATAAACCTCGCTCTAAGGTCACAACCGCTCTTCTTGTATGCAAAATTTTCACACTCTTAAGGGCATACCTTATGAACTAAACATGCTAGGAAATTGTCCTAACTAGGGCACTATACTTATGTACTTCTAATCTTTGTAGAACAATCCCTATCCACCCATAGAAACAACCATGACTCTTTCCTCCATAAGAGACTCGACCTAGCTCATATGGATCCATATATTTTTGGCATTTCTTTGACTGAATCTTGACATGGACTTCAGATCTAAATTTCGACCCTCAAATTAGGGTTACCTCAGTCAATATTACGCCTACGTCTACTTCTATTCTGACTTTAAATTATAGTGCAAGCCCTCCTCCATTTATGTTGGCCTTTATCATAGACCTTGCGGCATACTAACCACCACAAGATGAGATCGTATCAACCCTCCCTTATATTTCATGTATAAAATCTAACCAACGGGATTCAATCTAATCTTGTAATGTACTAAAACAAGATATTGAATCCTTCCTACAATTTTCGGAAACAAAACACAATCGCACAATCACATATAAGTAAGGGAAATAATTCATCAATCACACAACACAAGATGTATATGGGGAAAGAAACTGCTCAAAACCCCTCTATCTCTATTGTGTATTCAGTCAAGGAATCATGAAACAATACAATTCTTAATCTCTCATGAGATTCTCCAGCACTCTGCCAGTCTCCTACTAATCTAGGAAAAATCGGTCTAGTACTTAGCCTGTCTTGCTCACACAATTCCTAGGGAATTAGCTCCCTATTAATTATGAATATCAACCTTCCTTGATTCTGAAATCCATCATGGCATCCCAATGACTTTATAATTGCACATGGGAAATTTTGTATAAGTACAACTTATTTATTGCAATTTATTTAAGGGAAAAATAAATTAGATGCCCCACATTCCTCACTCCTGGTGCATCAAAATTCCTTTCTAGTGTGGGTTCAATTTTTTTGTCCTTTTTGGTTTCCAATTTAAATGTTTCTTGTTGAAAATTTCAATATTTCAGAACTTGATGTGCCCTTCACACAAAGACACCATTGAAATCACATGCCCAAATTCTCATGAGCAACCTCTCTTAAGCTCGATCTTCCATAAGAGAACCAATAATATGCAATCCTACTTCCTAACTCGAACCTACCATTAAGGTATGCAACATTATTGTGAACCCTCACATGATGATATTTCTCTTGGAGGATGATCATGGCCTCCCTTTAGCAACCCTTACTTGGCCCTCTTACTCGACCTACTTTAGGACTGCATCTCTCTTTGCCCCCTTGATCAAATGAGCTCCTTCTCACTTGATGTTCTTTCCTTCATCATAAGGCCTCCTTAAATAGTTTTTCCTAGAACTCTTAGGAACCCTCTATAACTTACAAGTTGTATCCACTTAAACCTTAGGAAATATTAATTTTCCTTTTAAATTTTCTTTTATATTTTAAAGCTCGTCTTGTGTCAAAAATCCCTTTTCTTGGCTTCTTTTCCCACAAAGCCTTTTCTGACCAAACTCACATAGACCCATATCACTAGGCTTTTGGAGTACCTCCCAAGCTACACAATTCAACAACATAGTCTAGTTGTAGTAACTGTAACTTGGTCAAGCTCTTGTAGTCAAGTGAGGGCTTGGTTGGGTTCCCAACTTGAAAATTAAGTAAGGGTAGTTGTGAGGGCATGATAACTAGGGAGGGTCAGGGCATGCACATCAGGAATGAAAAGGCATGCTAACACATGTCGGACAATGTCAATGCATGTTGAAGAGTGTTAGGGAGCGTCGAGGCATATCAAGGGATAACTAGGTCAAAATGCATGGAAAGGAATGAATAAGAGTGTGTGCTAGGGATTGTCACCGAATTCAAGTGTGATAAGGACAAAGTGTGTTAGGAGAAGTTCCTATTAGGGTTTACAGGAGGCAACCCTACGGTCGTTATACGTGGCTCGACATAAAAATTTTTGACAAAGGGAGATCACTTTGTGCTAGGCACAACATTGTTTTTCCTTTAGCTATTTTTTATATGAGATGTGGCACACTTTGGATACATGCTCATGTTTTAAACTGTTCTAGATAATTGAATATTTTACATTGTTGTGTATAATTTTTGGGGCACTCGACTTGTGTCGGCTTATATCTTGTGTGCCTTGTACATCTTGTGGTTCTTGCAAACTCTCAATTAAAGTTCTATTTTTTGTATGAACTGAACATACATGTGAAATATTTCCTATGTAAGTTATGTTGCTTAGTTGTTTTATGGCCATGGCTAGATAATGTGATCCTTGTCTTAGTAACTAGTCAAGTGGGACAAGTTGAGCTTGGACATGAGTGGCATAAGATGAGTTATAGGAAATTCTTAGGTGAACAAGTTGGCACAGTCTACTTGTAGTAGGTGCAATTGGTCAAGTTTTTGCGGTTGAAGCAAGCCAATATTTTCATATGAACTACAATAGCCAAGGAATTTATTGGGTTCCCAAGTCATGAAAAAATGTAAAGGCTAAATGTGAGGACATTAGTGCCAAGGCATGCTAGGGAATGCTAAGATGCATCAAATAGTGCGAAGCAATGTCAAACATGCTAAGATGTGCCAAGTGATAAGGCATGCCAAGATGTGAAAGGGTGTTTCAATGCATGCCAGGGACTGTCAAGGCAAAAAAATTTACCTTTTCCAAGAGGGGCATGCTAGGCACACCAACACTAGGCACCAATAGGTGCCAAGTGCAAAGTTTTAGTGAATTCTAAGTGCCAAGTATTCCTTTGTTGCTTCTCATCTACTTTCCAACAGTTGATTTCAAATAAATTAAATATTAAACCATGCCAAATTATACCAAGGCATGTCAACGTATTCCATACATGCTAAGACTTTCCAAACGCCAACATGTGCCAAGTGCCAATATGTGTCACATTGTGTTATGCATGCTATGAAGTGGAAGGGCATGTTGAAGAGTACTAAGGTGTGCTAGAGAGTGCTAATGCATGTTGAGGAGTGTTAAGGAGTAATAATACAAAACATTAAGGGGGCACTAGGTCAAAATTCATGTAATTTAATGAATACGAGGAACGTGTGCCAAGAACTAGTCTTAATGAGTGCTAGTTGTCATGCTAAGGAGGGAGTGATAAGGATTGGTGAGGTGTGCTAGGGAATATAAAGGCATGTTAAGAAGTCTCAAAGTGTGCTTGGGAGTTCCAGGGTGTGCTAATTATATGTGCCAAATAGTGCCAAGATATGCCAATACATGCCAGGTGCTAAGGATGTGCAGGGTGCCAGGGTATGTCAATATGTGTCAAGAAGTTTCAAGGAAACAAAAGGAAGAACCAATAAGAGGGTTAATAAGTTGGGACTTTATATTTTTCAAAAGGGGCATGCTAAACACATTAATAATAGGTCCCAATACATGCCAAGTAGCATTGTGTTCCAAGTGCTAATGCATGTCAATGCATTCAACCAAGGTGTTCCAGGGCATGCTAGGTACTACATGCATGCCAACACATGCTAGGAGAGTTCTATGTTTTGCTAGCGCATGTCACCATGTGCTTGGGTGTCAATGTCATGACAAGATGTTCAAGGTACAAAGATGTTCCAAGACATTTGAAGTGCTAAGAAATGTCAGTGTGTGCCAAAGCATTAATTTAAGGTGTGCTTGGATTGTTGAGGAGTGTTAGGTATTTCTCATTAATAGAATTGACAGAGATTGATTATGTATTAAATTATATATTTCCTACACACTAGTGGGACTTTATCTAAAGGGAATTTTCTAGATAATAAGCTTAATAGATATGAGTCATGTGTTGACCCATATGAAAACTCTATTCAACTAGTCATTACTTGAGGGAAATGATACACACTAATTACTTCTTAAAAATTGGTTGACTCTAACCACTATGGCCTTGGACATATTATAAAAAAGACTCCATAATAATGGTATTAAATCGTTATCTTTTGACCAAAAATATATTAACAAGAACATAAAATCATCAAAAACTCACTCTAATGATCAATGGTGACAAACATTTTTTGACCGTCACCAAAAGTAACAAAAATAGCATCGGTGAGGGTCATTAAAAGTCCGTCACTAGAAGTGTCACCAAAGAGAGAATTAGTGATGGGCCTTTAACGACCCTCACCAAAAGTGTCATTGAAAATGGCTTTGGTGAAGGACCTTAAAGGACCATCACTATATACACTTACAACGATGTTATTTTAAGGACCGTCAGCATATGTGAAATTGGTGACAGACCTTAAAGGTCCGTCACAAGCATGACCCTAACCAATGTCCATTTTTCTTGTAGTGAAATTAGAAACATGGAAGAACAAATTGAAGAATTACTACTGAAAGATAAATCAGCACTCCAAGTGAATATTGATCCTACTTTAGCAACTAAAACATATTCTGTAGGTACAGAACCTTCAGTAGCCTTGACCATAATTGATGCACCACAATTGGAAAAATATTTGGCCATTTAGAAGAAATCACATGAGAAATTACATAAGAAGTTTCAACTTCTGAAGTCACAAAAGATTAAAAATCATACTTTATATCTAGAGGAAATGCAGAAGACTCAACAGTTGGAACTTAAAATCAAAGAACTGGAAATTGAATCTCTAATGGTAGCAACTCTAGGAGAATCCAAGCAGAGTATTTGGGAAGACATCAGCAAGTCCAATACTAAAATATGGCCATATAGAAAGATCATCTTCAAGCAGCAGGAACTCATCAACAAATGCAGAAAAACAATTCAAGAGTAGAAGGATCTACTCAAAAAGAAGCCAAGTGAAGCTTGTGACATGATCAAGGTTCTTAATTCAAATAACAGAGAGGAATTAGAAGCAATCAATATCTCGGACAGGTTTGCAACCATTTTGGAGATAAAGAAATTTTTGCAAAAAAGAAACTTGATCAAATAGTTGCAGACCAAGTGTGAAGCTTTAAATGTTATTGTTCAAAGGTTTCATACTAAATTTAATGTTTTAAATCATAAAGGACTGCCAGGTATGGTAGGAATAGATGATAAGTTGGTCAATTTAGAAGATTGTTGCACAAAGCTATATACAATTGCAATAAACAAATCAAAATTTGCAGGTATCAAAGGTCACATTACAAGGAGAGCTTTTATTGAAGCTCTACAGTTTGATTTGATTATTCAACATCAAATCAAACAGTTATTCATTCAAAGACCAACTTTCGACAGATTTACTAAAGTAGATGAAATCTTCAGGAAATGATGAATGTAGAAATCCTAAGTGAAGATCAGTGGGATAAGTTTTGTGAAACCATCAAGTAAAATATTAATTTTGCAGCATGTCAGCACATCAAACTTTTGAAGGGCCAAGTCAGCAACAATTTCCAACAAAAGAGGCCAAGTCAGCAACATTTTTCACCAAAAGGGGCTGAATCATCAACAACCTCCAAAAAAACAGAGACACTCCATCTATCTGTCTCTTTCTTTTATTCTTCTTATCCTATTATTGTAAATTAGTTAAGATATTTATAAATTTTTGTTAATTAGTATAAATAACTCTCAGTTCGAGTTATTAACTATTGCACCCTTGGATGAGAGAATTTTGTAAGAAGAAATTGTACAAGTCTTTTTTATCATCAATAATACAAGAAGGATTTTGAACTTATCTCATGAAACTCTTTCTTCTCTATGAGTTTTTCTAGTTTTCAGCCATTTTGTTTCTTCATATATTTAATTGATATCAAGATAACTAGGTGAGGTTTACTGTGTTTCAGCAATTTTATAATTCCTCCTGAATTTATTATTATTATAAAGAATGATTTACTTAATAATATATTGATTAAGTCCCTTTTATTTATAAATTGTCAGCATCTTGATAATGTTAGATATATTTTTTTCAACTTTTATACATTGTTTAAAAGTTTTCTAGCTTATGGTTTATTGAAAAAATCAATCTGAATATTTAATAATCATATTCTCTTACATAAGTCCACTTAATCGAATTATAAAATTTTTAATCACTGTGTGAGATGAACAAGCAACCCTTATTTTCAATTACTTATATTATCCATAATATTTAAATACATAACTCTTTGCTAAGATTTATCTTATGCATTGGTCCTCCAACATCATAAAATACAAACAAAACATTATAGATGCTTTGGCATGATTATTGACCATAATAATCTCAAAGGAAAACATCAATTTGGCGTCATTTCCGGGGAACGAATTTGATTTTTTTTCACTGGGACAAAGATAAAACCCTATTCCTTTAAGGTGACTAAAGGTTTAGTAAGATCAAAAATTTCTCACCTGGCGATTCTACTGTGACCAAACTGGCTCCTTCAAAGCACACCAAATTTCTATCTGACTCTGATATTGTTGAACCCTTATCAAATCTAGAGAGAGTGGTGAGAAGAGCTTCTTCAAGGAGAAGGCATAGAACCCCTTCTTATTCTATTCCTCAATAGTATATCAATATAATTAATGATTCCTTAAAATTTGGACCCGTCCCCTTAGAATCATAAGACTTACCTAATAGAGTGTGTGACCTAGTATCTAAAGGAGTAGATTTCCAATCAGCCTTGTTAGTCCATTCTTTAGAATCCTATAAAATACCTCAGGAACCTTTTGAATCTCCTATATTGGAGCAGGATTTGGATATAAACTTGCCTGGATCCAAACCTACTGATTTCATTTCCCCTATTACATACTCTAGACCTTAAACTTCACATCAACTAGAGGATATCTATTCTGTTTATTCAAATCCTTTTTTCGAACCTAGAGAAGGAAAAGCAAAGGTTCAAAAACCAGTTAATAGAACTCCTTTAAGGTCCTGAAGGGTTCCTGTTTTCCCATTTTATTCTCCTCCTCGTTCTCCACCTCATTCCTCACCCCAAATTTCTCTATCTTCATCCACAACTTCTACTTCTTCCTCCTCATCTACTTCAACATCTTCAAGTATGGTTGGTTTCAGAACAATTGTACAAGCAAGATATGCTCCTCTTTTACCTCCTAATATCCTATATTACTTTCCACCTGGATATCTAAAACACCTTCCCAGATTCAATGGAGAAATTGGCTTATCAGTTGAAGACCATCTGTCAGCATTTTTGGATTTTGTAGACAACATGAACATTGAATATGAAAATGTTTACATGAGAATTTTTTTCCAATCTCTAGAAGGGAATGTTAGGATTTGGTTTAGACAACTTCAAGAAAATTATATTAGATCCTGGGGAGAACTAACCACCATATTTAAAAATCAATGGGGAGTAAGAAAGGATCCTGTATATTTCTTAACTGAATTTGAAGAACTAAAATGAAATTTTGGAGAACCAGTTGTTGATTTCATAAAAATTTCCAATAATCTTTACCATAAAAAGCCTCTTGATTGTAAACCCCATGTAGCAGCAACTAAGGTTAGATTCTCAAAGGCCTATGAGGATGACTTTGTTTTCATGTTTAGAGAAAGGACATCCTGAACCTTAGAGGACATGCAAACTAATTCTATAGAGGTCGAAGCAAATAGGTCTAAATCTGCTAAGTTAAAAGCTAAAGCCGAAAAATCCCAAAAGAAATTAATAAATCAGGAAGCATCTTCTTCCTCTAAATATAAAAGTGAAGATGAAAAAATTGATGAAATCACAGCACTTCTTAGAAATTTATCCAATAGAATTTCAAAGATTGAAACTCAACCAAGAACAGTTCAAAAAATTGTTTCTAGACCACAGACAAAGGCCCAAGATCCGTATAAAAAGACTGCTCCATTGCAAATTATTCAGAGGCCTCATAATGACCAACAAGTACCCACACCATTTTTGATTGATGATCAACAACCTAATGACAATAATTTTTATATTACTGAATACATTAATAATGTAGATCATACATCCCTTTAGACTGCCATTATCCATGATTCCCAAAGTCAAACCACTCAAGAAGACCAAGATACTTCTCAGGTTTCTAATTATCAGGATTTTTTTTTAGTTTTTGATTTCAGAACTAAATAAAATATATGACTTAAGACCTAGAGCTGCTCCTGGTAGACCTCCCAAAAACCCTGTAATAATTGAGCCTCAAGTAAAAACTATCGAAACTCAAACTACTTTTGCTCAACCTCTAAATCTATCAAGTCATTCTGCTCAGATGGAAAAAACTATATTGACTGCCTTTAATGTTGAGAAAGAATTAGAAAGAGTTAAAATTACAACTCCACTTTCAAAACTTTCTAAAAACCCAGGCTATAAAACTTAAGTTGCAAAATGGATCCAAAACTCTAGTATGGATGTTGAAGGAGATATTATTAATCTGAAAAATGAAAGACCCACCATAGCTTTTGGACCTAGTTCTAATATGATTGATGAATCCAAACCACCTTTTTATGTGACTTTAAAAGTGCATGACTCCCTGATATACAATTGTATGCTTGATTTTGGTGCTTCACACAACTTAATGCCTAAAATCATCATGGAACAACTTAATTTGGATATCACTCGAACCTATCACGACTTATATACCTTTGAATCTAAAAGAGTTCAATGTTTAGGACTTATTAAAGACCTAGTGGTCACTTTACATCAAATACCAGTGAAACGTGTAGTATTAGACATAGTTGTCATTGATATTCCTCCCAAATTTGGAATGTTTTTATCAAGATCATGTTGTGCACAATTGGGAGGAAGTCTTAAAATGGACATGTCTTTTGCCACTATTCCTATATATGGTGGAGAGAGCCTTAGGTTATATAGATAATTCAGATTCCTAAACACTATTTGCAAAGCTGATCAGGCTAGAAATCATCCCATTTATGCAGCTGATCAGGATTTTAGTTGTTTTCAACTATCATCAGATACTTCACAGAATTATCAACTCAAGATTGAGGATATAGTTGACACCCCTAAATCAGTTCAAACTGAAATTTGGAAATTATTCTTTGATGGATCTTGCACCAAATATGGAGCTGGAGCAAGTGTTGTTTTTATTTCCCCTAAAAAATAAAATATCACTCAATCATGCAAGTTAGATTTTTAGGTCACAAATAATGTTGTTGAATACAAAGCTTTTATCATAGGATTACAGCTTGCTAAAAGTTTAAAGGTTCAAAAATTGAGTGTCTTCAATGATTCAGAACTCATAGTAAGATAGGTTAGGATTCTTTGTCAAACAAAACACCCTAAGCTTAGATCTTACATAAATGATATTTGGGATACCATTGAAAATTACTTTGATGCTTTCAATATCACTTATATTCCTAGAGATGAAAACATGCATGCAAATTCATTAGTTGTTTCAGCTATTTCTTCAAAAATTCCAGATCAATTTCAAATTCAATATCAAATACAAATAAAATATAGGCCATCAATCCTAGACAATCTTAAACATTGGCAAATATTTGAAGACGATGATCAATTAAAATCCTTTCTTTAAGTCATTGACGAATTTTCTGTATTTCAAATTGAAGAGGATAACTCAGATAGTAAGGAAGCTACCAAAGACAAGGAAAATTAAAATCTTAAATCAAAGGTAGCTAATCATGATATAATTCAACTATCAAATAATTTTATCCCCAAGGGACTTGTTCCTTTAAAAAAATTGTTTGATCAAAACGATGTTCCCAAAAATACGTTCTCTGCTTCACCATCAGATGACATAGAAGACACTAATATTGGTACTGATGAGGAAATTAAAAACATTAAACTTTGTGCATCATTAACTCCTAAACTTAAATCTCAATATGTCAAACTTCTTAAGAATTACGAAGATGTCTTTGTCTGGTCTTTATCTGACCTAAAAACTTATGACACATCTTTAATTGAGCATAAAATTTCACTAAAACTAGATGTAAAACCTTATCAACAGAAGTTAAGAAGGATGAACCCAGTTCTTCTTCCCCCATAGAAAAAGAACTGAAAATTTTTTTAGATGCCCAAATAATTGTCCCATTAAGATACTCTAATTGGGTTGCCAATTTAGTCCCTGTGAGAAAAAAGAATGGTGAAATAAGACTCTGTGTGGATTTTAGAAACATTAATAAAGCATCTTTGAAATATAATTATCCAGTCCCAAAGATGGATCAATTACTTCAAAAAGTGTTAGGTTCTAATAAACTCCCTATGTTGGATGGCTTCTCTGGTTATAATCAAATATTGGTGAATTTAGAAGAAATGGAGAAGATAACTTTTATCACACCTTGGGGCACATTCATGTATGCCCGGATGCCTTTTGGTCTATCAAACACAGGAGAAACATTTTAGAGAGCCATGGACTTGGCCTTTGTCAGAAAGGTAAACAAATTTGTTGTTATTTATCTTGATGATTTAACTTTTTTCTCCCAATCAAATCAGAAACATCTCAAGCACTTGATGAAAGTTTTTGACAGGTGCAGGAAGTTTGGAATATATTTGAATCCAAAAAATTCATTATTCGTCGTTAAAGAGGGTAAATTACTAGGACATATTATCTCAAAAGATGGAGTAGTTATTGATCCCAAAAGGTTCTTTGTTATTCAATCATTATCATTACTTAGAAATAAGAAAGAGATTCAAGGTTTCTTAGGGAAAATTAACTTTTTGAGAAGGTTTATACATAACTATGCAGAAATAGTGAAGGACATAACAGATGTCCTCAAAAAGAAACATGAAGTCAAACGGACCATTCCCACAAGATTTTCATTTGACCAAATAAAGAAGGCCATCTTTGAAGCCCCAACCTTAGGCGGTCCAAACTACTCTGAACCTTTCAGTATCTTCTCTTTTGCTTCTAAAACCACCCTTGTTGTTGTCCTTTTGCAAAAAAATGAAGATTATCATGATCAACCTATAGCATTCTTTAGTAAGGTCATGAGAGATGTAGAACTCAGATATGATATTATTGAAAAACAAGCCTCTGCCTTAGTTCAAGCTCTGAATTCCTTTAGAATGTATATCCTCCATTCTTCTATCATTGCATATGTGCCTAATAACGATGTAAAAATTGTCCTCACACAACCAGAAACTAATGGGAGAAGAGGAAGATGGATAACTCAAATCCTTGAGTTTGACCTTACCATTAAAACTACCAAGTTAGTAAAGGGGCAGGGTTTAGCTAAATTGTTATTTGAATCCAATTGTAAAGTTTTGGGCATAAAATCTATTTTTGAAGTTTCATAGAAGTGTCCACAAGAACATTCTTCAAATTTGGAAAGGGATAATCCACAATAACCTTCCTTAAATGCATAAGGGGATAATCCACAAGAACCTTCCCATGGAGTACAAGGAAAGAATACACAAGAGCCTTCTCCTTCAACTCAAACAATCCCTGTTCATATTGATGAGAAGTTTTTTTTATTAGATTGGTATGTAGATATTGTTCATTTTCTGATACATTTTAAATACCCAGCTTAGTTTTCAAAAAACCAGTGCAAAACACTCAAGTTGAAATCCATCAAATAATGTATCATTAATTCCAACTTATATTGGAAATATCCTCTTAATATTCTTCTACTTTGCTTAATAGACTGAAGGAATCATTGATCAGTTTCATGCCATTATGCTTGGAGAGAAATAGCATACAAGATACTTAGGGCAGGATTCTATTGGCCTACTTTTTTTCACAAGTAGGATCAAAAGTCAGAGTCTGTGTTCCATGTCAAATGTTTGCTGGTAAGAAAAAACTAGCAGCCCTTCCACTAGTTCTAGTAGTTGTCTCAACACCTTTTCAACAATGGGGATTAGATTTTATAGGTGAAATCTACCCAGCCTCTAGTAATCAACACAGATGGATCTTGACTGCTACTGAATATTTCACCAAATGGGTAGAAGCCATTCCTGTAAGAAATTCCACAGATTCAGTTGTGATCAAATTCATTGAAAAGAACATTTTATCCAGATGTGGTTGCCCACAAAAAATAGTCACTGATAATGTCATAGCATTCAGCAACATAAAAATTATTGAATTCTTCTAGAAATATCAAATTCTATTGCATCACTCAACTCCCTATTATCCACAAGTAAATGGTCTTGTTGAATCATCTATCAAACTTTTAGTGAAAGTAATCAAGAAAACTTTGGAATACCACAAGAAAAACTAGGACAATCATCTGATTTATGAATTTTGGGTAAACAGGATTTCTCCCAAAAGATGAATAGGTAAATCTCCATTCCAATTAGTTTATGGAAACGATGTTATTTTTCCTACAAATTTAGCTTTCCCTGTTCTCAAGTTTCTAGAATAATCTATTAATGAACCTGATGATTTCTCTAGAAGGATTAATCATATTATTAATCTGAATGAAAATAGAGATGAGATTCAATACAAACTAAAGAAATATCATAATAAAATGAAGATTCTCTTTGACAGAATAGCAAGGGAAATTGATTTTAGAGAAGGAGATCTAATTTTAAGGGGGATCCTAGGAGACAAGATAAAGGCAAACAAGGAAAGTTTGACAATTTAGGGTTTGGGCCACTCAGCATTGCAGAGGTAAAAGGAAACAACACATTTCTTCTATAAAATTTGGAAGCACAGTTTTCAACACTGCTCGTCAATGGCTTATTTTTGAAACACTATATCCAGTACTGAAGGAGATACTACATCATCATTGTACATAATCATTTTCTTTTATCATTTGAAGTCTATTTGTTTTCTACAGCAAAGACTCCATAGCCCAAGGAGAAGGCACATGGAACTGCTTGTTCTCTGCATCCCACAGGGGGAAGCAGTCCCCAACTGGAGCCGATGTAACATTATTTGTTTTTGATAAGTTAGCATGGTAGTTTGAAAAAAAAATTAAAAATTCTAAGTTAGAACATGGATGAAAAATAAATATTTAAAAAATGTTAGGAAAATTATATTTAATTACATCCATGTTAGAAAAAATGATAGAGTAGTTTGCTCTAAATAAAGGAGGAAAAACAAAAAATGTTAGGGAAGCATGAAATAAAAAAATTCTAATGCTTTAGTGTTTAAAATAATATATGGTTGCATGTTTAAATGTGCCAGGTTCTCAAAAATGTAAAGTTTTTAATTTATGTATGTTAAAACCTTTGGAAAAGGGTTTAATGTTCATTTATTAAATTGATATATAAGTGCATATGAATTTTGTTATAAGATCACTAACGACAAAGCAGTAAAATCACTTGAGATAAAGTGCTTGCATTTTTCAACGACAGGTCTCAAGATCCCCTCAGATCTATGGCAGAAATCAACTTCGCAACCCCCCCCCCCCCACCCGATAGTTTCTTGTTAACGCAAGGGGGGGGTGGGGTTCCGAAGTTTGGTATTAATGGCCACCCTTTTCCGCGATGTGGAAGCACCGTATCACTTCTCACCCCCTCTGCCTAAAACAGGAAACCAGGAGTTACCCCTCTCGAAATCCACCTCCGGTTTTCATAGTTGATGACCGTTTTTCATGTGCCAAACCTGTTGGTCCACCAATAAATCGTATCCATCCACGTCACTTGTTCGTTACTCCCCAACGATCCAATTATATCCATTAACCATCATGTTGCCCAATAAATCCGCTCCTAGACCATTAATTGCACCGTTATGCAATTAAACCTCATTACACTGTTAGCCACGACTGTTAAACCCAAAGTGTATCTTATAAAATTACCAGCAGCCTCTCGTATTTTACTTTACCTCCTAGTTCAAATTATTTCATCCTTCATTTCATTTCACAGCGAATTGTCATTTCTACAATCACCCTTCATATTCCTGAAATCCTGTCATCGTTTCTGTAACCCAAGCTTCAAATTCTTGTACTAGTATATACCAGTCAAGCATGGAACCTAAGGCCAAAACCAAGAAACAAACGACTCCTAAGGGTAAAGGTAAGAAAAGAGTGACAAAAGAAATCCAAAATGTCGACATTATTGCAAAGGTTGTCTCTGAGGTCGCTCATCTAGCTGCTGAGGTCATTCCTGAAGCTACCAAATCCGTTGCAAAAGACATTCCTGCAACTCCACAAATCAACCTCGACCTCATACCCCTAGCCGACGCCTATTTCAAAATCACATACAGCCACTATGAATTTGATTTTTATGAGCTACATTTGTGGCTAAAATAGAAGCACATGGATAGCCAAGACCTTATCAGGTTTTGGAAATCTATGTTGCCTTTGTTTTCATTCCCTCAAACTCACCCATTTCCAGATTTAATTGCTTGGTGTCAAAATCAGTATGACCCTATAACTAGGTCAGTGGTGACTCATAATGGAAACATTCTGATCACCATATACCTTGAAACCAGTAACCAAATGCTTCTCATCCCTTCGTCTGATTCCTTGTTCTATTTCTCTCCTTCTGCCCTCATGGAAATTTATCATAAATTATTTTTCCCTCAGAGACCTCAGATATTTGACATTTTCTTACTTGAAGATGCATAATTACCAAAGAGAAATCCCCCATATGCATCCTCCATTTTTCCTATATCTTACAAACACTGCATCTCCCTTCTTTCTTATCTGTTAGGATACCCGAATGATGAAACTGTTGATGGACCGATCTTGGGTTTCTTATCTATCTTCAGTCTTGAAAAATCACCATTGTTTATGTATAAGTACAACCATTTCTTGTTTGATATTATATATGAGCGATTCATGAACTTCACCACAAAAAGAGTTTTTAATTATTATTTAGCGATTATTCATATGATTTTGTTTCAGCAGGTAGATTTATGTTTATCCATTTCAACAAGCAATATTGTTACACAACATTTTGTCAGTGTCCCTGCAATCCCCATCCCGCACATTGGAGGACCATTTCTATGACTTATATGAAGTGTTATGCCCTACAAAGAGTATCATTGCATCCCTTGCCATGAGGATAACATTTCCTCTATTTACTTTTCCTTGAGCAGACCAACAAAAACACATGCTTTTGGGTTGGTGTTGGTAGGCCATTATGCCCTCGTGCCAATGAAGGAAATTAACACTGAGCCCTACGCCCATTGGCGCTCTGTCCCAGTGAGTTGTCCACACCATGTTGCTTTTGGAATGTTTTTTAAATATAGAGGCAAATTTTCCATGCTAACTACTTTGTGAGCGAGTCAGCTTGGGTTGTTCGACTGCATAACCACGAACACCTTCATTTGGCTTCTTGTTTCCACCTTTTGGGGGAACCTCCCAAAGGATAAGGCCTCCCTTCCACCATTTGAGGGATCCCAACCTCATCCTCTCCTTCTATAAATAAACCTATCTCACATTGACGCATATAGTTGAATAGATGAAGAGGAATTTCTGAACATTTTTTTGAAACAGTATATAGCTAGTGAGATAGGGTAGAGAGAGAGACCCTTGTCGAGAGAGAGCTTAGTCTTTTGCCTCGCGACGTCCAAATTCCCCGAAGAATGCTCGATAAGCACTTTGACTGGACCCGCTGAAGGAGGCTGCAACGTCAAGGCTCCGACATCCGAATACCATTGCTGAAGGATTGTGACGCATCCAGACAAGGTTCAGGAGACGTTCACTGCAGTTACAACAATCACGTTGGACCACAGGTAGGACAATCTATCCCAACTCATTCCATTCGTTAACTAGGAACCAGAAAATTATCGTGTCCTCTTACTGCTAGACTGACCCTAGGGCCAGAGGGATCAACTCTGTCCGCAGAGAGGATTTACCTACACAACAAGTTGGCGACTCCACTGGGGAACAGTGTGTGTTTGTCGTCTCATTGTTTGAGGATAATTTGCCTTGTTGAGTTGACTTCAGCCGTTTTTTTTCTTTTATGCCTTACTTGGCTTGCTTGACTATTTAGAATCCTCCTATTCAGCTCTAGAGTGTCAAGATTGACCTCTGCTCACTGGTATTCTCCTTTTCCCATAGTTTTCTGGCTTGGTGCATTTTTTCTTTGAACAGTCGCACCAATTGGCGCTTGTTGCCTCTGTCACAAGTGCGCCAACCTCTGTTAGGAGCGGATTACAACCTGAAAGTTGCGCCAAATTGGTCAAATTGAATAGAAATCTACAAAATTTCATAGAAATCCTCAGAATATCTGGGTAAAGGTCGACTTGATTCCACCTACAGTTCACCAGGTTTTTTCTGTCGAGAGTGGGCCTCATACTAGTCAGGTTATTTTTGTTTCCTTTGATTCCCTGGGATAGGAGGGAGATCCTCCCGTTTCCATGATTCAGGAGGATGATCCTCCGACTCCCGTCATTGTAGTTCCATAAAGTGATCCTCCTTCTCTCATTCTCGGAGTTCAGGAGGATGGTTTTTCCGCTCCCATAACACTAGGGGATGACCATCTTAGTTCAATGGTACCCCCTCCAAGTAGTTTGGTTGCTTCCTTCGATTGGAGTCAATTTTTAGGATATCGCCTTCCTTATTATGTACCTTTTCAGATCACGGTACAAGTATTCGATATGGCACATCAATTAGTATTCTTTCTTTGACTACTTGGCAAGATTTTGGTTCTCCACTGCTTGTGCCTGTTACGCAGAATCTGTTGGCATTTAACAAAGGAATTAGTCAACCATTAGGGATCCTTCCAAAGTTGCCTATAAATTTGGGAGGAAAAACCATCTATATAGACGTGATGGCAGTCCAAGGCCCCTTGGATTTTAATTTCCTCTTGGGGCGTGAATATTCTTATGCCATGGGTGCACTTGTCTCTTCCCTTTTTCGTGTGATATGTTTTCCACATGAAGGTTAGATCGTGACCATTGATCAACTTTCATTCTTTGGTCCTGATGTGACATCTTGTCTATCGTCGTCCCTTCCTAGTCCTTACCTACAGGTGGTGTCCTCCCTGCCACATGTCAATTATGTGGTTACCTATCCCATGCCTGCATTCAGTGATAGTTCCATTATGCATCGTGTGTTGGGGGTGTTGGGTCCTGACTTCCAAGATTTTTTTCTCCCATTGGATGCAAAACTTTTGGAAGCCATGACTTTTTATTCATCATGATCAAGGTCTTTGGAGCAGAGTTTGTTTTCTTGTGTCAAGCTCCTTAAAAAATGAAACAAGGTCTTCGAAGGAGAGTTTTTTTTCTTGTGTCAAACCCCTTAAAAAATGAAACAAGGTCGTCGGAGCAAAGTTCGTTTTCTTGTGTCAAGCTCCTTCAAAAATGAAACAAGGTCTTTGAAGCAGAGTTCATTTTCTTGTGTCAAGATCCTTAAAAAATGAAACAAGGTCTTCAGATCATAGTTTGTTTTCTTGTGTCAAGCTCCTTAAAAAATGAAACAAGCTCTTCTGAGGATAGTTCGTTTTCTATTTCAACCTCATAAAAAAATGAATTAGGTCATGAGGATAGTTTTTTTACTGTGTCAACCTCGTTAAAAAAATGAAAAAAGTTCCCTTTTCGATTCGAGTCTTTGATCTGATCTTGTAAAATCCTATTCGAGTCTTGCACTTGATCTCATATTTGAACCTTCACTCCATCCAACTGTCAGTAACTAGCTATCTACTCAGGTGAATGGACTGAATCTTGGGGGGTATGTACCTCAAATTGAGTCACCATTCTGGGGGCATGAGAACTTAGTTCAAGCATAGTTTGTTTCTCTTTCAAGCTTGTGTAAAAATGAAACTGGTTTCAAGCATAGTTCTCTGAAAAGTTTCAAGCTTGTGTAAAAATGAAACCATTCCCATTTTACCTCTCATGATTACCATTTTATCAGCCTATTTTTCCAGATGAACCTTGGTTTTCTCATTCCATCGTCACCATTTTCTTGGCCGATCATATGCCTTCACTTGATTTTTTTTACCCATTCCTGAGGAACCGTTGCAATGAGGGGTATTGTTAGCTATCCTCTTGACCTTTACTTGTTCTGAGCAGTTCCACCATCATACGAACCAATTGCTAGCATTACAACCACTCATTCCTCCAAGTGGAGTCATCTTTCATCTCTTTTCTGACTCTCTAAAATTGAAAATATTGCCGAGACTCTTGTCGTTTTGAACTCGTTAAATGGCTACGAATGATATCTACCTAATATACGTTTACCCCTTTTTCGGGCTGGGTTAGATTATTTATGAAAAAGGAATACCTTAGCCTATCGTGACTAAGAGGTCCTCTCAGACATAGTTTTCTACCTTTTCGGATCTATGAGACTACCTATGAAAAGGGACTTCTGGAATATTCTTTTCCGCTTCTTTTCAAACTCTCTAAACATGAAAAGATGCCGAGTTATTCCTTTGTCAGACTCGTTAAAATTTAAATGACATTGGAAATTGTCACCATGACGTAACCGAGTTCCTCCTTCCTAGGGCTTGTAAAATGTACTAGGATGGATTTTTCCGAAAGACTAACTTATACGACAAGAATATGTTATCCTCCTCAATCTTGTGTAAAAATAAAGAGGTACTCACTAGAAATGGTGGGGGGAAATGGAATTTATTCGTCAGTTTTGTCGACAGTATGTCACCCTTGAACATGAAACTTATCTACAGTTCGTGTTAGGTTGGGATATCTTCACCTATCACTTTCCCTCCATAGGTTTGGGAAATCCATTTGCCTCTCATTCGATTACTAATCTTGTCAACATGACCTCTAATCCTCTTTGAGTCAAATGCTGCTAAATTCTAGAGTCGTGTCGCCGATATGTTCAAGAGAAAATCCTTCTGCAGTTTGTGCATTCCCTGATCCTCTGTTTCTGTCTTGATTTGCACTCATATTACCTTCTCTATTTCATGTCGATGATGTGGGATTCATTATGACCCTCCTTCGATGGATCGCTTCCTGTTGACTTCAACTCATTATCCAGGAAGTTGATCTAGAGACTCCTTTCTAGAACCTTAGAGCTTGCATGCTTCAATGGCAAGTTATTCACATTCAATGACAGGTTCTCATCATTGGCCTTCGATCGAGTGATTTCACGAGTGTTCTACTTCAGTTCTTTATTCACATTTCGTGGATTGTACTGTTAGTACCTTGACAGCCATTATCATTATTGGTGGTATCTCTCGCGCATGTTAACAGTTTAAATCATTGAATGGTAATTAGGCGACTTTCCTGCATGTTCGACTTCAGCTCATGTATTCGCATGCTTGAAATTGTACTTGACTGGGTCGTGACGGAGCGCAAGACCCTGGATTTTATTCTCTAGAGTCCAGGTTTCGAGGCGATATGATTTTTCCATGATTGGATACATTTTTCTTTTAGATGGATGGTTGCAACCATACCATGAGTCTATATGAGATCCTTCTCAGATGGATGGTTGCAACCATACCATGGTCTCTTTTGCGGATGGATGCATCCATATCTTGATTCATGTATTTTCATCAGAGATTCTAGTTATGTATATGTAT
This sequence comes from Pinus albicaulis, assembly GCA_034641835.2. Taxonomy (NCBI): domain Eukaryota; kingdom Viridiplantae; phylum Streptophyta; class Pinopsida; order Pinales; family Pinaceae; genus Pinus; species Pinus albicaulis. Next base: position 893,396,137 of record CM076580.1, read on the forward strand.
CTATGCTTTATTTGCAGGTCTCCCGGCAGCAACACCCAGTTCCTTGCAGGTAATTGTAAAGCATTTCACCCCTCACTCGTGTTCAGACTTCATACTTTAGGGAGCATCTGTTACACAGTAATTTTTCACTATCCCTATACTCCCCATTCCTTGATCCTAGAGGACACATACAGTGACCCTTGTGTACTTTCCAAGAATGGAATACATACCTCTGAACCACACTTTTTCTACCATGTTGTCTCCCTTTACAAATTTTCTGGAAGATCCCTATAAAACCCTGGCTTTCAAGGTCAGCGCTTTCTCTCAGTGTCTGACCTACGCCGATAGCAGAGATTTGCACTGAGGCCCACGCCGATCGGCGATCTGTCTTAATGTCGGACCCGTGCCAATCCTCTTTTGGAAAGTTTTTTAAATAGAAAGGAAGCTTCCATGACTAGAAGCTTCGTGAGGCAGGGAGCTAGAAGTTTTTTTTAAGGATATGGCCGAGTAATTCCCCTTTGGGCTTCTTGTTTCCAAGGAATAGGAACTACTCCAAAGGATAAGCTCTTTTCCCATTATTTGAGGGCCCATAACCTCCTCCTCCATTGTTATATAAGGAGACCTCTTTTATCTCTGCTGCCTTAGTCTGAGTTAGAAAGTTAGAGAAATCATAGAGAGAAGAAGAAATCATAGCTTCGAGAGAATAGTGCAGAGTGTGATTGTTTTTGTGTGTTAGGAACATAGTGAGATCTTGGACCCTTGTGTATGAGGGTGTTGCAAAAGTGCTTGGATACAGACCTACCGAAGGAGAGCCTCAACATCAAGGCTTGGTTGTAAACTCCCCTTTTTTTTATCATAATAAAATGCAGTTGATGCTTATCTTACACTCTTGTTTAAATTTATAATGAGATTTCTAGCATTCCTTGATCAGTTAGATATGTTGTAATTGTTTTATGTATGTCGTGATTTTACGCTTGTCGTTGTGTCTTGACTATCTTTACAAGTAATCGAATGTTGGTAGCAGCGTGCATCGAGCCTGAGAAGAGAAACAGATCAAGAAGCTTCGACGAAAGTTGATAGCATAGCATCAGAATAAGGTAGTTCATCTTCCTTGCTCTAAATTTTATTTACAATCTAGGAAGGTAGATGTTAGTATGTTCCTGTAGTTGCTAGACCCACCCTAGGGCTAGAGGGATCACCTCTATCTGTAGAGGGGATTTACCTGGACAACAAGTTGGTGAGGCAAAATACTAATCTCTCTCTCGACAAGGGTCTCTCTCTCTACTCTATCTCACTAGCTATAGACTGTTTCAGCAAAATGTTCAAAAATTCCTCTTCAACTATTTAGCTAGCATCTCTATCAGATTGAATGGCACTGACCTTTTCCTCAAAGATTCTAGGTTTTATCCCTAGCAACTTTTTGTGTAGGTAAATCCTTTCAGTGGAGAGAGATGATCCCTCTAGCCCTAGGGTGGGTCTAGCAGCAAGAAGACATGCTAATGTTTTGGTTCCTAGTTAACGAATGGAACGAGTTGGGATAGATTGTCCTACCTGTGGTCCAACGTGATCGTTGTAACTGCAGTGAAGGTCTCCTAATCCTTTTCCAGATGCATCACAATCCTTCAGCAATGGTATTCAGATTTCTTCACAAAGATCAAAGGGCAAGAGCAGCATAGATGATAATAATTACATTCATAACTAGTTAATCAGTCAACGAAGATTAAACATATTTCGTAATATAAATCACATTGACACAATGTGGGAGCCAAAAAATCAGTCACGTATATATTAAGAGAAAGAAAGAGATTAAAACTGGAGCCTTGATGTCGCAGCCTCCTTCAGCGGGTCCAGTCGAAGCGCATCTCGAGCATTCATCGAGGATTTTGGACATGGTGAGGCAAAATACTAAGCTCTCTCTCGACAAGCGTCTCTCTCTTTGCTCTATCTCACTAGCTATAGACTATTTCAGCAAAATTTTCAGCAATTCCTCTTCATCTATTCAGCTAGCTCCATCAATGTGAGATAGGTGTATCTATAGAAGGAGAGGAGGAGGTTGGGATCCCTCAAATGGTGGAAGGGAGGCCTTATCCTTTGGGAGGTTCCCCCAAAGGTGGAAACAAGAAGAAAAAGGAAGGTGTTCATGGTTATGCAATCAAACAACCCAAGCTGACTCGCTCACAAAGTAGTTAGCTTGGAAACTTCGCTTCTATATTTTAAAAAAAATTCCAAAAACAGCTTGGTGCGGGCACCTCATTGGGACAGAGTGCCAATGGGCACCAGGTTTGGTGTTAATTTCCATCATCGGTGCAAGGGCATAATAGCCTACTGGCGCCAACCCAAAATCATGCGTTTTTGATGGTCTTCTTATGGAAAAGTCAATAGAGGAAATGTTCTCCTCGTGGCAAGGGATGCAATGATACTCTTTGCAAGGCATGACACTTCATATAAGTCACAGAAATGGTCCTCCAATGTGAGGGATTTGGATTGCAGGGATGGTGAAAAAATGTTGTGTAACAGATGCCCCCAAAAGCATGAGGTCCAATAGAGAGGGAAAGGGAAATTCTTTACAAGAATGCATTCAAACCAAACACCGCTGTCGAAAGACCTGCAAGTACAAATACAACTGATATCTCTGATACATGAACATAAGTATCTATATTAATAGTGTAGTCCCTTATTATGTTAGTTTAGACTCGCTTATTGTTATTTTTGTACCCCTGTAACCCCCATATTTTTATTATTGTGCCCTTACATTATTATTTTTAGGTTAGCTAGGATTACATTGTGGCCACACTAGGATTACATTGTGGCCTCATGGACCCCTATATATAGAACGGAGGTTTTGTCATTTCTATCATCCAATAATTGTTCATTAATGTAATGTATTGGAAGTTTCCCCCTCAAAATGGCTTATTTCTAAGGCGTTGATATTTCTTTTCTTCTATTTTTTGAGCTGGTTTCACAACATTTGCTATGAGAGCTTTGGATTCTAGGGTTTCGCTGCTCTAAACAGGTCATTGTGGAATTTTCGCTATAAATTTTCTTTTATGAAGGTTTAGAAGCTGAAATATTTACAGTACGAATCCAAAATCCTAAGGAACATCTTCACCAAATTTCAGAGCTTGGTTCGCAATATTTTCGGAGATATGATCTGTGGAAGTTAGGGCTTTTTGTAGGCTCCTAAATTTCACTCAAAAAGGTCATCGCAGAATTTTAGCTATAACTTTTTTTCTATGAAGTTTCAGAAGCTGAACTAGTTAGAGCGCGAAGCCAAAATCCTGAGGAACATCATCACAACATTTCAGAGCTTGGTTCGCAATATTTTTGGAGATATGATCTATGGAAGTTAGGTCATTTTCAATCTCCTGAATTTCATCTCAAAGAGGTGATCGTGGGAAAATCTTCATAACTCTCTCTCTGAGCATTGGATTGGAATTATGTAAAAAATTGCTGGAAGTAAATGGACTGTAGTTTCTTGTCTATCAATTTCAGAGCCAAAGGAGCAAACAGTGACATGTGGCAAGTCGTACAAGTTCGCTCTACTGAACTAGTCCATAATTAGGTCATTGTGGGAGATTGGACATAACTTTTCCTGGAAGAATCAAAATTAGGTCAGACCTATGGCATTCAAAAGAGGATTCAGAGGACTTCCGCAGGGCCAAATTTCAAATATTGAAGATCCGAAATCACAGAGATAATTCAGTTTCAATATCGATCTCCTCAAAAGCAAGAAAACGGTGCATATTTGGTTTTTAAAATTACATAACGTTTGTTTGAAAAAACAGTTTGAAGTGATTCCAAGGACTTATTTTAGAATTCTTATCAGTATTGGGTTCTATAATGCCTCCAAAAAATAATTACATACCCATCAAGCCGTCAAAAATTTATACTATGACGCATGAAGAAGAAGAATTGTAGTATGAGATATCAAAATTACGGTACCAAGTGCAACAAATTTCAATCTTACGAAGAGCAACAAAAGATGGCATAGATGGTTTAAAATCAAAAATGGAGGCTAATTTGGATGGTTTGAAGGATCAAATAATATCTAATATGGATGTAAATTAGTGGAAGATCACATCGAGCATCAATAACAAGTTCTCCAACTCTCAAAGGATAACCTAACTTTGGTGCAGAATCTAATGAAACAACCGGAAGATCAACATCACATCGAAAGAAGTTATGAAGCAGTCACATAAACAAGAACTCGACAAGTACGATTGATTTCAAAGTATCTCAGCAAGTGGAAGAAATTTCCTATAGAAGATTCCACATGGGAGGATGAGAATTTTATATAGAAGCATCAAGAAATAATCAAGCGTTGAGGACAACACTTGTTTGAAGGAGAGGGGCATGTTAAGTCCCTATATTAATAGTGTAGTACCTTATTATGTTAGTGTAGCCCCCCTTATTGTTGTTTTTGTACCCCTGTAACCCCCATATTTTTATTATTGTGCCCTTACATTATTATTTTTAGGTCGGCTAGGATTACATTATGGCCCCATTAGGATTACATTGTGGCCCCATGGACTCCTATATATAGAAAGGAGGTTTTTTTCATTTGTATCATCCAATAATTGTTCATTCCTGTAATGTATTGAAGGTTTCCCCCTCAAAGTGTCTTATTTATAAGGCGTTGATATCTCTTTTCTTCTATTTTTGGAGCCGGTTTCACAACATGGCATGGGCGCGGCCATCCATAATAGAGTACATTAAAAATTGAGATCTGAGGTATGGATGCAACCATCCAGCAATAAGGATCAACAAATAGAGTCAGGTATGGTCGCAGCCATCCAATAAAAAGAGTCATGCATAAAGTCAAGATAAACCAATAAATCCCTCAGCCTGGATCTCATTAGACAAAACCCAGGGTCTTGCTCTCCATCTCGACCTGAACAAGTACAAATTCAAGCATGAAAATATGTGAGTTGAAGTCGAACATGCAGGAAAGTCACCTAATTAGCAGCTAATGATGAAAGTTGTTAACAGGCAAGAGAGAAACCACCAATAATGACAATGGCTCTCAAGGTACAACAAGTACAATCCACAGAATTTGAACAATGATCTGGTGTCAAACACCCGCAGAATCACTCGATCAAAGGCCAATGATGTGGACCTATCGTCGAATGTGAAGAAATTTCCATTAAGGCATGCAAGCTCCAAGGTACCAGAAAGGATTCTCTAGGTCAACTTCCTGTATAGTGAGTTGAAGTCGACAGGAAGTGACCCGGTCGAAGGAGGGCCATAATGTTTCCCACATCATCGACACAAGACAAAGGAACATAATGATAGTGAATCAGGACTAAACAGAGGATCAGAGGGAGGTTGAAAACTGCAATCAAAAACTTCTCTTGAATATACCAGTGACACGACTCTAGATTTGGAATTATTTGAAATCAAGGAATCTGAGGTCATGATGAACTGGAAAAGAGCAGATGAGAGGTCAAAATATATTACCCAAACCCATGGAGGAAAAATGACGAAATGAGATGTCCCCAACCCGACACGAATGTAGATGAGTTTCATGTTCAAGAGTGACATACTATCGACACGATTGAGAACTGGTTCCATTTTCCCCCATCGTTGTTGGTGAGTACCCCAATTATTTTTGGAAAATAAGCTTAAAGGGGGTAGCATATGCTTGTCATGTAATTTTTTACTTCGGACAAATCCATCCCAGTACATTTTACGAGCCCTAGGAAGGAGAAACTTGGTGAACGTCATGATGACGGTTTCTGATGTCATATTAGGGTTTAATGAGTTTGAAAAAGGAAGGACTCAACATATTTTCATGTTTAGAGAGTTTGAAAAGAAGCGGAAAATAAAAATCTAACAGTCCCTTTTCGTAGATAGTCTCATAGATCCGAAAAGGTAGAAAACTATGTCTGAGATAACCTCTTAGTCGCGATAGGCTAAGGTATTCCTTTTTCGTAAATAATCTATTTTAGCCCAAAAAAGGTGTAAACGTATACTGGGCAGATATCATTTCGCAGCCATTTAATGAGTTCAAAATGACAAGAGTATCGATAATATTTTCATGTTTAGAGAGTTAGAAAAGAGCCGAAAGATGACTCCAATAGGGACTTTTTAATGTTTTTACCGAGTCCGAAAAGTTATAAAATACAACTCATTACTTCATCATTGTTACGTTGAAAAACCTGTCGATGCACAAGAGAAAAATGTAAAACCCATTTCTCAAAATAACATAGCGAAATAATCGAAAAATACGTTTTAAAACCTAATTAGGGTTTTGAAAAGTATTAATATGCCAAAAATAGTAAAAAATAATTACTTTTCAATTTTACCTCTTGTGATCAATTTGTTACCCTTTTTCACTGTGATTTTATCAGACAAAACCCAGGGTCTTTCACTCCATCTCGACCCGAACAAGTACAAATACGAGCATGCGAATATGTGAGCTGAAGTCGAATATGCAAGAAATTCACCTGAATACCAACCAATGATGAAAGTTGTTAACAGGCATGAGAGAAACCACCAATAATGACAATGGTTCTCAAGGTAAAATAGGTACAGTCCATAAAATGTGAACAATGATCTGGCGTCGAACACCCACAGAGTCACTCAATCAAAGGCCAATGATGTGGACCTGTCAACGAATACGAAGAACTTGCCATTGAGGCATGCAAGCTCCAAGGTACCGAAAGGAAGTCTCTAGATCAACTTCCTGGATAATGAGCTGAAGTCGACAAGAAGTGACCCGGTCGAAGGAGGGCCATAATGTTTCCCACATCATCGACATGAGACAGAGGAACATAATGATAGTGAATCAGGACTAAATAGAGGATCAGAGGAAGGTTGAAAACTGCAATCGAAAACTTCTCTTGAACATATCAGCGACACGACTCTGGATTTGGCAGTATTTGAAATCAAGGGATCTAAGGTCATGATGATGTGGCAAAGAGAAAATGAGAGGTCAAAAGAGATTACCCAAACCCATGGAGGAAAAATGACGAAATGAGATTTCCCCAACCCGACACAAATGTAGATGAGTGTCATCTTCAAGAACAACATACTACCGATACATCTGAGAACTGGTTCCATTTTCCCCCACCATTGCTGGCGAGTACCCCAATTATTTTTGTTAAAAATTCTTGAATGGGATAGCATATGCTTTTCATGTAAGTTTTTACTTCAGACAAATCCATCATAGTACATTTTATGAGCCCTAGGAAGGAGGAACTCGGTGAGCATCATGATGATGGTTTCAGATGTCATATTAGGGTTTAACGAGTCTGACAAAGGAAGGAATTGGCATATTTTCATGTTTAGAGATTTTGAAAAGAAGCAGAAAAGAAAAATCTAGCAGTCCCTTTCGTATATATTCTCATAGATCCGAAAATGTAGAAAACCATGTCTGAGAGAACCTCTTAGGCGCGATAGGCTATGGTATTCCTTTTCGTAAATAATCTATCCCATCCTGAAAAAGGGGTAAATGTATAGTGGGTAGATATCATTTCGCAAACATTTAACGAGTTCAAAATGACAAGAGTATCGATAATATTTTCATGTTTAGAGAGTCAAAAAAGAGCTGAAAGATGACTCCAACAGTGAATTTTTCGTGTTTTTACCGAGTCTGAAAAAGTATAAAATACAACTCGTTACTTCATCGTTGTTACGTTGAAAAACCTTCCGCTGCACAAGAGGCAAACGTAAAACCCATTTCTCAAAATAACATAGCGAAATAATTGAAAAATACATTTAAAACCTAATTAGGGTTTTGAAAAGTATTAATATGCCAAAAATAGTAAAAAAATAATTACTTTTCACTTTTACCTATTGTGATCAATTTGTTACCCTTTTTCACTACGATTTTGCAGCAGTGATAGTGAGAATTCCGGAAGACCAATCTCAAATCTGTCAATTCCAGGTAAGAGCTAACATCCTTCCCAGCATTTTGAATATATTTTCATTACATGTAACCCCACATGTGTGAATTTATGGGGGAACTTACAAAAACTAGGGCGTGGCGATTGGCGCAGGTATCGGGCATGGACCCGTGCCAATCAGCCTAAAATATGAACTAGGGCGCGCCTCAGAGCTCAATCGGAGTTGTTGTAGTACTTGATCAGTGTCTGGGACGTTGATTAGGAAAAGTTCATTATTCATGACCAAGAACTCGAGATCAAAGTCTCAGAAATTTATTTCATAATCGGACTGTTGCAGAGGGGGGCAGTACCAATCCTGACCGGCACCCAGCCCTCAATGGAGAACATGAGTATGGTTATTGATAGGGTGTGCCCATGGGCAAGGAAAGGATTAGGGAGCAGAAAGGTTGACATCCAAACTATTCCAGATCTGGCACTAAAGGTAGTGCTTCACACCATCACACGAGCTGCAGGATCGCAGGCACCACATGAGGCCACAAAGACACAACTACTTCTTGTTGTAGATTGCATGGCACTGACCCTCTACTACTAGGCAGAGGCAGTGACAATCAACATGAAGCGTCAACTAACAAAGTGCAAGCAAACCAAGATGAAGCAGTTTGGTTATGGGTCCATTCTGGTATCGTTCATCTTCGAACGACTACCAATATTTCAGCGTCAGGAGGTGATAGTTCTGATAACACCAACATAAGAACCACCGATGGCCCGTTGGGCAACGTTGATGCCAAGATTAGGGGGCGGTCAACAGATGTCTTAGAGACCAGATTTCTTTGAGTGGGTATGCCGAAAGTTGATGGTCATGGAGGATTGGCCCTACTCTAGCACAGATTTCACTGGTGATGCAGATCTCCCGCTCCCTGAGGGAGAGGATTGGGATGAAGTACTGGGTAAGACTCATTTTTAATTTTCATGAGTATTATGATTTTTTTTTTATGCATGTTCTGATATTAATCCATGTAATTGCATATGTTGGCCCAGAGAGACCTACAGGTATGTCCCTGATAGCGAGATGGACCCCTCGCGATTTTTATATTGCCCCTCATGGTGAGGGAGGTGAGGAGGAGGAAATCATACGCAACTTGGAGGGAATCTCTCATGGGATCTCAGACTATGCGTGATTCGATGATGTTCCTCGTGCATACCATAGACATGCTGCAGGGGTGTCAAACTGAGTTCACCGCTTACTGAGGCGGCTTGTACGGGCAGTGATGTGTTATCATGAGTGTCACACTAAGTAGACACATAGGTTTTATTTCCACATATTTTTTAGAGACATGATGTCTCAGGATGTAATCGAAACATACATATTTCTTGAACTTATGATGCACACTGATGCAAATATTCGATATATATGTATACATCTATTTTCCTATATGGACTTTTCATGTGATGATGATTTTTACAAATTACAAAAATTTCTATCTAATACAATGTTAGCCACTGTATCAGTTAATGCATTATTCGTCTAGGAATATGTTGATATGTAATGTAATCAAAATGTCTTTCCAGTAGACGAACATGCAAATACAATCTTAAGATGTAAGGGTTTCTAACAGAATAATTTCCATTAAGTTGAAGAACAACAAGCTACGAGTCTAGGTTAACAATCAATGCACGAATGTCGAGGTTAATCGCCTTGGTAATTAATAGTTCAATAACAACAATATATTCAGCGACATTGTTTGAAGTTCATCCTAGACATATACCTTGAAGAACTATCAACTCGCCAATAGGATCATAAATCACCTAGGCTGCTGAAGACAGGTTCTGGGTACTGCGGGAAGCACCATCCACCAAACTAACATAATGGGTAATAGACATCTGCACAGTAAGAAATGATCCAATAAGCAGGAAAATGCTCGCAAAGCACACCAAGCCAAAAATGTACAAAAATGAAAATAACACCTATACATAAAACATGCATGAATGACTCATGCATAGTATTTTTTAAGATAGAACCCATTCTGGGTTGATCTAGAGGATGACCTTCGTAATCAATAAGCTCATAGGCCCCATTCCACAAAACACGTTTAGCAATGTAGGGCCCATGCCACATGGGTTGAAATTTTCCTGCCCCCAGTTTATCATGAGCTTGGTCATACAGGAGGACGAGGTCTCCTTCTATGAAGGAACAAGGGGAAACTGACTAGTCAAAATGAGCTTTGACCCGCTTTTTCTATGCTTCAATGACCAGAGCAGCAAAGCGGCAAGTTTTATCCAGACTTTCTGAGTAGAGAAGACACTCTTCTTCTGTCGAAGTATTCGGCAGCAATTCAATAGCTAGCTTGAGTGAAGGTATTTCACATTCAATCAGAATGGTAGCTTCCAGACTGTAAACAAGCTGAAATGGAGTGAATCTGGTCGCATCCTTAACTGAGGTTTGGTATGCCCAAAGAGCCAAAAATAACATGAGATGCCAGTTTTATTTGTTCATCCCAATCATATGTTGAAGCATAGTGATAAGAACTTTGTTCACGGCTTCAACCTAGCCATTGGCTTGAGGATAGTACAACGTTGAGTTGTCGTGATGCCGACCCAACTTTGAATTCAACTCTGCCACCATGTAATGTCGAAAATGGGAACCATGATCGGTAACAATGGCTTGAGGGACACCAAACCTAGAAATGACATGATTAAATATAAACTGAGTTTTTGTCTTACCGTCAACCGTAAGTGTAGGCATTGTTTTGGCCCATTTGGTGAACTAGTCAATGGCTACGATGATATAAGCATGCCCCCCGGCTGAATTAGGGTTACATCGATGCCCCACTTCGTAAAGCAACCAACGGTAATGACAGGGTGGAGATGGAAAGGCGGCGTGCGCATCTTGTGCTGATAGATTTGGAAATCATGGAACTTACGAACAACAATAATGTAGTCTTTGAAGATGGTGGTCCAGAAATACCCAGCACGAAGAATTTTTTGTGCGGTAGCATAACCAAACATGTGACTGCCACAGGTGCCACTGTGACAGTCATTCAAGGCTTTCTCAGCCTCCACGAGAGTCAAACACCGGTGAATAATGGAATCAACTCTGATGCAGTAGAGTGTATCTTCGACTATATGATAGGGTTGCGATTGATGATGGATGCGTTGGCGGGCATCCTTCTTCAACTCAGATCGGAAGGTAGAAGTTTGAAGATATATGATGATATCACCATACCAAGGATCGAGGGTACTAATCAGGAAAAGCATATCGTTTGGAATGCGTTCCTTGGAACCAGAAGGAGCGGAGTCAGAATGGAGAGTATATTAAATCGGCGAAGACTAACGACTTCTTCGACTTGGCAGTAGTGAACTCCAAATCGAACTCTTGGAGGATGACAATCCACTTTGAGTACTTGCCCCCCAGTAATTGACGAGATAATATGTAGGTCATAGTGTTGCAGTCAGAAATCACAGTCACTGCACACAACAGAATGTAGTTATGAAAATTTTGAGCAACTTGAACAGCAGCCAACGCCAAATTCTCGACATGTGCATATCATGTTTCAGTATTGAGAAGGTTACAAGAGAGATAATAAATGACATTCTCCTCACCAGCATCGTCGTATTGTACCAAAACCATGGCAATCGTGCTGAAAGCGACAACAAACTAGAGGGAATAATCGCAATGATAATTCAGAGTACGCAACAGAGGAGCATTGACAAGCAACATCTTTAGTGCATCGATATACTTCTGGGCGATCTCATCCCCAAGGAACAGGATGCCCTGCTTCAGTAATCACGTAAATAATTTAGCCGCTTCGTCATAGTTAGGTATAAAATGGCATAAGAACTTAGCCTTCCCCTGCAGACTCTGTAGCTGATGTAATGAGGATGGAGAGGGGAGATTAATGATAGCTTAAACTTTGAGCAGATCAAGATGAATCTCGTCTTTGGAAATGATAAACCCTAAGAGTCTACCAGAATCAACACAGAAGATGCACTTATGCGGATTCAGCCAGATGTTATAGCGTCGACAGCAAAGAAAAATCTGATGGAGATGATCGGGATGGTCTTTACGCTTAGCTAAAAGAGCCAAAAGGTCATCCAGATAAGGCTGGACAATGCGCTTGATATCGTGGAAAGCATATGACATTGCCCGCTGAAATGTAGCCCCAGCATTTTTCAGACTGAAAGGGAGCTTTTTATAAGCGAAAGTACCCCAAGGACAGATGAAGGCAGTCTTATGTTGATCATTTGGGAGAATGTTAATCTGGTTATTGCCAAAAAAGTCGTCCATAAGAGAAAAAATTTCACTCCCAGCACAGTCATCAATGATTTGATCAATAAAGGAAGTAGGATAATTATCCTTAGGGAAAGCACAGTTAAAGTCATGGTAATCAACACAGACATGAATGGTACCATGTTTCTTATCTGAAGGAATGATATTGGAAACCCATTCTATCAAGGGAATCGAATAGATAAAACCATCTTTGGGAAGTTTTTCAACTTCACCCTTAATAGCGGCAGCCTTTCTAGGGTGCACAGGACGAAGACGCTGGCGAACAGGCTTCACACCAGGATAGGTAGGAATCTCATGCACCACTATACTTGGATTGATGTCGGGCATCTCCTCATAAGACCACAAAAAGACATCATGAAACTCGCAGAAAAGGCTAGTATAGACCTGAACTTCATCCAAAGAACAGGTCACCCCAATATGGATGTTCTCGACAACTCCTAGTTTGACGGAAATGTCGATATGCATCGTTTGTGTAAAAAATTCATGTGTCAGAATAGGCATTTGAAGTGGAGGAGAAGGAACATGAGAATAAATCTTATCAAGACACGTAGATATGGCCCTAAGGCTAGGAATGAACGAGGAACGATGATGACTATCATCCCAAGGAGGATCCTCGAGAGACATAGTTTCCATGATGGATTCATCGGAGGGAAATATCTCTTTCAAGGGATTGGGCGAATCTGAATTTCCGAGTCAAGGGGATTGAGAATAAGTATCAAGAAACATTCTCAAAGGAGCATGAGCAGGAGGTTGAGGATCCAAAGCCGAAATGAGCTCACAATAATCAATCTCGATCGGACTTAACGACATCAAATCTCCAAACGAATCAATCTGCTCAGGCGAAGGGATGATCCACGGATTGTAAGACCTGGAGATCATATTAACCTGAACAATGTTGGGTGGGGGAAGAGGAAAAATACCCATGAGGGCAGGATCTTTGAAGAGACCCGGCCCTACGCTCTCGTAAGGCGTAGGAATTTGATCTACGTACGGAACATTGTTATTGCAAGAAGAAGTGAAGAATGAAAATTGATCAACAGTAATGATATTTCCTTCATGTGGAAATCCCAAAACACTAAAGAGAGTAGACGGAACACAGACCATGGTGTGATTCCAGCTATGACCGAGGAGAAGATTGTAATTGACCTTTTCATCAACTACTTCAACCTAAACATTGATCGTCTTCCCTTCTAGAGTAATCGGTAAACTAGCAAGAACACCAAGTGGTTTATATTCCCTTCCATCAAATGCTTCTAGAGCATTTGGAGATGAATTTAGAGCTACAGAACCAATAGCTTTCCAGTAGGCAGATGAAATGACGCACATAGACGCACCCTCATCCACGATCGCTCGATGGATATTCATTCCATTAATGCCAACTTGTATGATGAGCACAAAATGGTGAGGGAGACATGGGACGAAATTCTCCAAGTTGAAAGTGATAAGGCTAGAATCAGCAGGGTCAACCCCGCCGATAGCAGATATCAAAGCCTTCCGCTGAGACGGACAAACGGAGCCTGAGCCAAAACCTCAACAATATTGTAACGTTGAGCAGCACGAGTGTTAGGATTGTAAGAATACTTTTGGAGTACACCTTTGGACGGTGGTCGTACAATGGGCTCAGTACTGGGCCTTTCAATCTGAAGAGGGCCAGAAGCAGGCGGAGGAGGAGGACCATCAGAGATCTCTTTCCCTACTACATGACGTGGTTCAGTAAATCCTCAGAAATTCTCAGATCAATTTACCCATTCGATTCAATCTTTGGAGATTCGGTGCCATGCAATATATAGCAAGAAGTAGCTGTGTATTTTTGGCCTCATGTGGTGCCTGGGATCCTGCATCTCATGTGATAGTGTGCAGCACTACCTTTAGTTCCATATCTGGAATAGTTTGGATGTCCACTTTTCCACTTCCTAGTCCTTTCCTTACCCCTTGGCACACCCTGTGAATAACCATACTCATGTTATTTGTTATCACAAAATCAGACCTGATAGGCTACTCATCAAACCAATCTTGTGCAACTATTTCAAACCAATCTTTTGGTTGAGGCTTAGCCTCCTCAACCTGAGAGGGCTCTCTCAAGGGTTTATGATTTTTTATAAATATGAAGATGGCTAAATCTATATGAGATAAAAACAGATAAATTATGTAAACTAGTTGTAAATCACATTAGCAAGTGTACATTGGGCTTATGGAGTCATGATAGGTTCAGCAAAACCAAGATAATCTACCTAGCATGGAAGTCGAGGCATATCAGAGTTCAAATCAAGGAATAAACATGCAGGACAGTGAGACACATAGTCAGCTTGTTTATGAAGGAATTCAGAGCATCATTGATGAATTCTGAGTAACATAAGCAAACACTACTGCAATAGAATATTGAAAATATGCCATTAGAACAAGAACTCCTTATGAATCTTGAGTTGTCTAAGTAGAAATTATGTAATAGGCTGAAAACAGTCACTTACATAGAACAGAGTCTTTTTGCTAACAAATGTCCAACCCTTTCTATTTCGACTTCTTGATCTTTTATAGATCCTTTACATTATGAGATAATCTTCTCCATAACTAGATACATAGAATTCCCATGCTTTGACACCTATTCTAACTATAAAACATGGTATTTATTACAAACACGGCTGTAAAACTAACATAGAGTCCTATTACAAATAGAATTAAAACTATTTTGGTTCTACTCAAAACAGCTTTATCTAAACTTAAATACATCATTTTCCACCTATCATTCCATTAAGTCGAATCCTGATGATGAGTTTCAACTTGTTATAACCATAATGTTGATGATGTTGATCCCCTGTAATATAGGAAACTGCTCCCCTGTTTTTAGGCTTAGGATCCCTTTAGTTTCTTGAGATATTCTGACCACTTCCAACTAATAAATTTGAGGCTAATTGATGTTGGGAACATGATTGGCATATGTCCCAATTCATCCCTTCATGTCAGCTATGTGAAACCACCTTGAACTTCTCAAAACCATGAAAACAGACCTGCGCTACGAAAGCAGCACAGTTTCGTAGCGCGGTCTATTTTACCATTTTCCTTCAAAATTTAACTTCCTTTCCTTCAGATTTACTTTGATATTCACTTGATATATCTTCCTTAGGAATTTCAAATCAAAATTCCTGGTCTTCCCTCCAAAATTTGATAATAAAAAGGGTGAAAACGCTGCTACAGTAGTTTCGTAGCGCTTTTCACCCTTTTTGCACTACAGGCGCTACGAAACTGTTGTGCAAGCACTTTTAACCAGATTTTCACAAAAATTTAAAAAAAAAGGTACCGCAACTTCAGAAAATCATTGGCTTCATCAAAACCATCATATATTTGAACTAAAAACATAATCTTCACAAAATTTAATCCTCATTTTCCATTTAGATTTTGTTTTGAATTTGTCATTTTGTACCTCTGCTCTTTAGTTCATCTTGAGATTGTTTTAATTATAGCTCCAAATCCTTCACTTGGATTCTTAGCTTCCTATTACTTGCTCTCAAATGAGTGTTTATCACTCGAACAAACCTTGCTTCTTTAATAGTTGGAACTATCCATGTAAAGAATTGTTGGACACTGCTTGGGATCTCTGACCTAGCAATTGTTTGACCTTCCCAAACAACCTTCAACCTCTTGAATTCTATCTTTTCAATGTTTTGTTGTTTGGCCCTCTTTCTCATCATTTCCATATCTTGATTTGCTAGCTTCAACCTTTCTTCCAGCAATTGACACTCTAACATGTGTTCATTTCCATTCATTATATTGTTGGCTACATGCTCTACTACTGGTGATGAGAGGTCAACTACCTCTTTAGGTACTTTGATTGTTTCAGTAGCTTCTTGGACCTCCTTACTATGTTCTTTAGGCTTTTTAGTATGCCTAGTCAAAGGATTCCTAGCTTGAAAGGCAAAGGTTGCATTCTCACCTTCAAATTCCAATTTCTTTGCTGATTTCACTTTTTCCTGTTTATGTTCATCTATTCCAATAAAATCAGCTTGCACAATAGGTGACTCTTCTATATCAATTTCATGTAAGATGTCATCTAAACTTCCTTTCATCACTGAGTTATCATCTGAACCTGAAACCATTGTTTTCCTTTTGATGCTGCTGCTTGGCTTCTTGTTACTCTCTAGATTTCCTGCTTGCTGGCCACTTGTTTTTGTTTTTCCTCTTTGACACTTTCTAACCTCTTTCATGCTTCTTGGAAAAACCTGTGAGCTTCTCTAGAATCTATAAAATAGCCTCACTTGATTAAGATATGAAACAACCTCGCTTGATTAAATGAACAGACTCACTTGAGAATGATGAAGGCTGCCTTTGCATAGAAAAACCACAGACTTATCTTAACTGCTTCAGAGCTCAGACAGTTGTGTGAAGGTAAACGAATCAAGGATGACTCAATTAGGCTAAAATTCGAATTTGAGATGTCACCTCATGACTAAATGATGCTTCATTGATTTCCTATCATGACTATGATGACTGTAGGACACGTAAGTACATTGAATCTGGTAACAAACTAACTCACATACCCCTATCCTATCATTCCCCAACTAAATCTGACAAATTTTGGCTTATTTGACATGACAGCTAACAAACCGCGCTTTTGTAGCGCTCACAGTGTAATTTTCGCAGTTTGTGCTATGAAAGTAGCAGCGCTTTCGTAGCGCATTTCCTCTTTTTTGAACTAACGGCACTACGAAACGGCGGATTCCTGGCTAATTGCATAAATTTAGCCCGAAACATAATTGAATGACTCTTAAATGGAAAATGTGAGTATTTGATCATGGAATGGACTTCTAAAGACTTTATTTCAATTCAATGATGACCTTTAAACTCATAAAAAATCTAACCTACCCTTAACCAAAACCTAAAATGACTTTCAAACCTATTTTGAGGCCATGATAAAAAACAGAGTTGACACAATGATGGTTTGAAATTTTTTGGGTGATAACATTCTCCATTGAGGGCCGAGTGCTGGTCAGGATTGGTACAACCCCCCTCCGCGACAGTCCGGTTATGAAATAAAAATCTGAGACTTTGATCTCGAATTCTTGGTCATGAATAATGAACTTTTCCTGATCAACGTCCCAAACACTGATCAACTACTGCAACGGCTTCGGTTGAGCTCTGAGGCGTGCCCTAGTTCATAGTTTAGGACGATTGGCGAGGGTACGTGCTCGATACCCACGCCAATCGCCACGCCCTAGTCTTTATAAATTCCCCCATAAATTCACACATGTGAGTTTTCAAGTAATGAAACTATAATAAAAATGTTGGGAAGGATGTTAGCTCTTACCTCAAATTGACGAATTCGAGATTAGTCTTCTGGATTGCCCGTTATTGTCATCGTAAAATCGCAGTGAAAAATGGTAACAAATTGCTCACAAGAGGTAAAAGTGAAAAGTAATTATTTTTTACTATTTTTGGCATATTAATACTTTTAAAAACCCTAATTAGGTTTTAAAACATATTTTTCGATTATTTCTCTATGTTATTTTGAGAAATGGGTTTTACATTTGTCTCCTGTGCAGCAACCGGTTTTTCAACGTAAGAGCGATGAATTAACGAGTTGTATTTTATACTTTTTTGGACTCAGTAAAAACATGAAAAAGGCACTGTTGGAGTCATCTTTCAGCTCTTTTTTGACTCTATAAACATGAAAATATTGTCGATACTCTTGTCGTTTTGAACTCGTTAAATGGCTACAGAAAAATATCTACGCAGTATACGTTTACCCTTTTTTCAAGCTCGGATAGATTATTTACAAAAAAGGAATACCTTAGCCTATTGCGACTAAGAGGTTCTCTTAGAAACAGTTTTCTACCTTTTTGGATCTGTGAGACTATCTACGAAAAGGGACTGCTGGAGTTTTCTTTTTCGCTTCTTTTCAGGCTCTCTAAACATGAAAAGATGTCGAGTCCTTCCTTTCTCAAACTCGTTAAACCCTAATATGACATCCGAAACCGCATCATGACATTCACCAAGTTCCTCCTTCCTAGGGCTCGTAAAATGTACTAGGATGGATTTTTCTGAAGGGAAAACTTACATGACAAGCATATGCTATCCCCTTCAAGCTTGTTTTCCAAAAATAATTGGGGTACTCGCCAGCAATGGTGGTTGAAAATGGAACCAGTTCTCAGTCATGTTGGTAGTATGTCGCTCTTGAACATGACACTCATCTACATTCGTGTCGGGTTGGGTACATCTCATTTCGTCATTTTTCCTCCATGGGTTTGGGTAATCTCTTTTGACATCTCATCTGCTCTTTTCCACGTCATCATATCCTCAGATCCCTTGATTACAAATACTGCTAAATCCAGAGTCATGTCGCTGATATGTTCAAGAGAAGTTTCCAATTGCATTTTTCATCCTCCCTCTGATCCTTTGTTTAGTCCTAATTCACTATCATTATGTTCCTCTATCTCATTTTTATGATGTGGGAAAAATTATGGCCCGCCTTTGACCGGGTCACTTCCTGTCAGTGGTGCCTAGGAAGTTTCTGATTGCAGTTTTCAACCTCCCTCTAATCGTGTGTTTAGTCCTGATTCACTATTATTATGTTCCTCTGTCTCGTGTCGATGATGTGGGAAAAATTATGGCCCTCCTTCAACCAGGTCACTTCATTTCAACTTCAGCTCATTATCCAAGAAGTTGATCTAGAGACTCCCCTCTAGTACCTTGGAGCTTGCATGCCTCAATGGCAAGCTCTTCGCATTTGACGACAAGTCCACATCATTGGCCTTCGATCGAGTGATTCTGCGGGTGTTCGATGCTAGATCATTGTTCTCATTCCGTGGATTGTACCTGTTGTACCTTGAGAACCATTGTCATTATTGGTGGTTTATCTCATGCCTATTAACAGCTTTCATCATTGGCTAGTAATCAAGTGACTTTCTTGCATGTTTGACTTCAGCTCATATATTCTCATGCTTGAATGTGTACTTGTTCGAGTCGAGATGGAGCGGAAGACCCTGGGTTTTGTCTAATAAAATCCAAGATGTGGGATATTTTGGTTTATCATGACTGTATTCATGTTTTTTTTTATTGAATGGTTGCGACCATACTTGAGTCTATTTGTTGATCCTTATTGCTGGATGGTTGAGTCCATACCTCAGATCTCAGTTTTATATGTACTCTATTATGGATGTTTGCACCCATGCCACATGTTCATGTATCAGAGATATCAGTTGTATTTATACTTGCAGGTCTTCCGAAAATGGTGTCTGGTTCGAACGCATTCTCATAAAGAATTTCACCCCTCCCTCTCTCTTGGACCTCATGCTTTAGGGGGTATCAGTTACACAGCATTTTGTCACCATCCCTGCAATCCCCATCCCGCACATTGGAGGACCATTTCTGTGACTTATATGAAGTGTCATGCCCTACAAAGAGTATCATTGGATCCCTTTCCATGAGGAGAAAATTTCCTCTGTTGACTTTTCCTTGAGCAGACCACCAAAAACACATGCATTTGGGTTGGCATTGGTAGGCTCTAGGTTGTTTCTTTGATTTTCAATTGGTCTTTTGGGATTATTTTGACTCTATAGGCTTGGTCTTCTCAACTATTTTTCCATTGTCTCATTGGTGAAGTTTGTAGCCCTAGGGTTTCTATGTGTCTTTTTCTCACTGAGCCTTCTGGTTAAAGTTCGTGTCACTTTGATTTTTTTCATTTCAATTCGTTGATCGATTGTGTTAGTCTTTCTTGATCCTTTGTGTCTTCGGTTTGTCGAATGATCACTTTATTTTTGTTTAACTCTCCATTTCTTCACTTCGAGCATAGATCACATTGCTCATTTGGATCATTTCAAAAGCCTTTTGTTTGCTTGGAAGAGTGCATCATTGGTTTGAGTGCATTTTTATGTTTGTGTTGCATTTATTTTACTCCTTTTAGATATTTACATTTGTAGTGCTTAAAACTAGTGTTCGATTTTATTTTTAGTGTAATAATGCATCATTTGCTTCATTCACCTAAAAAACAAAAAAAATTGCATTCTTTCTCGTGAATCGAAAATGAAAATTTCTTTTGCATAACTAGCTCTTAGTGAACTAGCTAAGAGTTTTTCATTTCACGTTTGGTTGTATTAGATGCATTAGTGAGCTTCTTCTTATGTTTTCATTGATTGTTATTTTTTAAAGATCTCTATCCTTCTCTTGGTTAGCATTCATCGAATGGAAAATATGTTCTTTTGCATGTAGTGTGCATTTACGAATTCGAGATCACATTCGGTAGGGCCTTGAAACTGAAATATTAATTCAAGATTAACCTTAAAATCAATTCAATCAATCTAAGGAATCATTGGAACCTAACATAAATTTTTTAGAGGTTTAGGCTAGTAACGTGTTCCGACTTCATTAAACCTAGTAGTTATCGTTCACCACCTGGCTTTAGACAACTAGTACGGACTTGTGCTCCCTATACTGTCGTATATATAGAGGGAGACCCTCATAGGTTCAAATCCTTTATCCATAGGAAGCCGAGTCTGGCACCCTGTAACCGTGATAAACCGAACACAAAATTCGGGGAGACTACCTGCACGTACGTCAAGTCCTTGGTCATTTCTCTTTAATTTGATCACCAAGGTGTATATGACAGTTCATGGAAACTTGCTACACCCTCTTGCTTAGATTACCTGAGTAGTCATTTCGATCTTTTCGTGACTCCTTAAAAAGTGAAAAGATCATCGATCACTTGTACTTTCATGCTTGTTCAAATCTAAAACTGACTAGATTCATCTTTTGCCTATTTCATGACTCTTAAAACATGAAACAGCAAAGTTGCATTTCAATGTCATAAAATTAACTACCTACGATCACATGCCAGTTAAAAGTTTTTTCTTGGCTTGTTTTTGTAAGTTCCTTTAGAGTTTTATCTTGAAGTCTCGAATAGGCTATTTTTTTTCCTCCTATGTTAAAATATTTTCAGAGTGGCAGAACCACCAGTTTCATCATCTTCTTCACTGCCTCCTAGTGGTATTCCTTTTCCTGACGTTTATTTGGAAACACCTCAGTCCACTAGGTATGTCGAGTTTGCACAGCCTATTCTCCCGAATGTCTTACCTCTCGCTACCCGGTCTCCTCCTGAAGGGTCGATTAAATTCAATTAGGCACCTCAGGGTGCTTGGTCTAGTTTTGGGAGTGAGGAAGAATTCCCTCCTCTCACTTTGGGATCACCATTATTAGTTGTTGTTATACCCCCTAGTCCTCATCGTCTTTTCGACGATCTTATGACGTCATCAGATATGGATTCTTCTAGTCATGTTGGCAGTGAAGAGCTACATGTTTCTATATGGGAATACCAGCTTCTCCCAGAAGAGTTCTCGTATGTCTCCAGTCAACCTTCCCCCCAATCGGTGTCTATTCCATCTGGTTATCGTACTTTGGGTTAGATCATTTCTGGTGTGGCCTCTGCAGCCCAGTCCAGTACAGTGGCTCCCACTGGAAGCTCAGTTTTTCCTACATTAGGAATGTCACCCTCGACACCCATCTCGTCGACCACTGTTACATCTATCTCGGTCCAACCTACCATTTATGTGGCTTCACCTACATCGGTTTTTAGTACGAATCCGTCGTCAGGGTCTACTGTTATTCGTAGGTCTATCTTTATCAATCCTACATTGCCAGTTATACCTACCATGAGTGGATCGCAACCTTCCACTGTGGAAACCCCATCTACTTCCACCACGCCTATGGTTTATACTTATACATTCGATGATTAGTTGTTGGATATTCAGTGACAATATGCTCCCTCTCCTGATTCTCAGCTGCAGAATTCCACACCTCAGGGTTCTGAGAAGCCACAATCTCCTGTCAATCCTCCCCATCACTATGATGTCTATGGTAACACTGTATATATGCCTCCAATTGATCCACATTAGGCTGTTTATTCGCCTCCGGCTGATCCCTATCAGTCTGTTTCTCATCAAGAACCATTGATACAGGCACAACCCTCGGGCCTACGATGAAAACCCTTATAGGGACAAACTTTGTTCCAGTACAGACAACCTTTTGGTCCTCAAGGAAAACCTTATGGTCCTCAACGACAAACCTTACAGGGACAACCTTTTTTCCAACAAGTACAACCCTATGGTCCGTATGGTCAACCTCAGTATCAACCAGGAACGTCTTATGTTCCTGGGGGGAAAATGTATACACCACACAGAAAACCTTTTTTGCAATAGCAACAATCTTACATTCCGCAAGGCCAAGCTTTTGTACAGTAAGGAAAACCCTACAGTCCTGCTCCGGGTCAACCTGGTCAATCTCAACCATCGAGCCAACCTTTTCCACAAGGACAACCTGGTGGCCCTCAGTATCCATGCCAATCTACTCTGTAGGGGCAACCTACCCAGCCTCAGCAGCCAATTCAACCTGCTCAACCAGATCAGCAGCCAGTTCAACCTATTCAACTTTCTTATCAACCAGTTCAACCTGTTCATCCTACTCAGCAGCCCGTTCAACCTGCCCTGCAGGGACAACCTACTCAACCTCAAGGCGCTACTTACCCTCCTCAAAGTCAATTTCAAGCAGTATATAGTGCGCCCCAAGGTTTCACTTATTACCCTCAAAATCAATCCCAGATGGTGTATAATCCACCTTAAGGCAATGCTTACATTCTGTAGCAAAATCCATATGTTGCTCAGTAAGGACCTCAATGGTATTCTCAGAATCAGTATCCCGGTCCTCAAACCCAGTATGGGAAAAACTATCAGGCTTATAACCCCTATGGACAGAATCCTTCGGGACAAAACATATGGGGGAAAAATTTCTCTCAACCTGGGTGGAATGCTAACATTGGTCTTTATCAATGACCTCCAATGCCTTTTAATCCTCAATTACCATTTCTCGCTACGTTGGAACTCCCAGATGTGTCAAAGTTAACGAACGATCCAATCCTTCACAACCTATATTGGCCTCCTGTTCCAACCAAAATTCCTGGTGATTGTCCCAAGTTTGAGAGCAAGTCCAGAGAAGACCCCCAAGTGCACGTTATGACATACCATATTTGGTGTTCCTCTAACTCTTGGGCTGACAATTCTATCTGACTTCGTCTTTTCCAACAGAATCTTACTGGTGCTACTGCCAAGTGGTACATCGAGTTATCTCGTGGCATCTTTCAAGACTTCAATTATTTAGACATGGTGTTTCTCACGCACTTTCAGTTACCAGTTGGGTATGAAACCGGGACGCATCTCCTCACGTCCTTGACGCAAGATCGAGCTACCCATATCTCGGATCATATTCATGAATGGAGTTGTCATCATCACTTGATCAAGTTTGAAATCACTGATTAGCTTCTAAATAATTGGTTTAATACCTCCTTCATTAGTCCTATTGCTAAATACATTGCTATGGGGGCATGTGTCACTAAGGAACAAGCCATTGCTCGTTTCTAGTACCTGGATCTTGTGTACTCTCAGTCCGGCACGTTATACGATCTCTTGCCTGATGCTCCTAGACCTGGAACTTCCAAAGCACCGACGACGCCATTCGTTGACGGTATCATCAGTTCTGTGTCTCAGACTTCTCGGAATTATTCTCCTCTGAATCCTAGGAAGAAAAAATATACTCCTTCCAATGATATAGCTTCTCAGTTGACCCCGAATTCTGGTAAAATCATGGAAGTGAACGTCGTTCAAGCCACTCCAGTGGAAAAAACATTTTCAAGGGAAAAAATAAGGGTAAAGGTAAGGCCAAAACCGATACCCCAAAACAGGATTCTCAGAAATCTCGTGCTAATGATGATTCACAACTTAAACTGAAGTATCCTTGCTTGATATGTGACGAAGAGCACTACACCAAGGATTGTCCTCCATGGGACGAAGTGAGTCGATTTCTCAAAGGCACCCAAGGAACTCTGGCTGTTCTAAAAGAACCATTTTCATCACAACAGACTCAGTTGGTAGAGCAACCTCAGTCCTCTACCCCATTTGGCTCTCAGGTTTTCATGATTAATGGTTCTGCATCCATTTCCATAGCTACCTGGTCGAAATATTATACCGAACCACATCAAGAAGCGGTGAAAGATATCGTTGATGGTCCTCCTCCTCCTCCTGCTTTTGGCCCTCTTCAGATTGAAAGGCCCAGTACTAAGCCGGTTGTAAGGCCATCTTCCAAAGGTATACTCGAAAATTCTTCTTACAATCCTAACACTGGTGTTGCTCAACATTACAATATTGTTGAGGATTTGGCTCAGGCACTGTCTGCGATGGCTGCATTAGAAGTACTAAGAGTTTTCTATCTCAATGGAAGGATTTTCTATCTGTTATCAGCAGGGTTGACCCTGCTGATTATAAAATTTGGCATTAATGGACTAAATATTCATTGAGCGTGTTATCACTAAAAAAATTCAAACATCATTTTGACCAGGTTACATAGGTTCATGGGTCAAAATAGGGTTTTAGGAGTAATTTTAAGATTGATCAAGGGAAAATTTTATATTTTTTATAGTTTGAAGCTCACCCTAAGGTTTAAACAAAGCCATCTTTTAAGCTCCTTCATGTCAAACATTCATCATTATCCATTGCATTTCATTTCTTAAAGCTTTTGTATCAAAACTACCCAATTAGCCAAGAAACCACAGTTTCGTAGCACATTACGTTGAAAAAAGTCACTTTGCGCTACAAAAGTTTTGATAGTTTCATAGCTCAAACAACAAAAATTACACTACATGCACTACAAAAGCATGGTTTTGTAGCTGTCTTGTCAATCAAGTTGTCAAATGTCAGAAATAGTTGGAAAAGGGTAAGATAGATGCTTGTTGAGTTATGTAATGATGAAATCGAAGTACACACCCACGTTTGCAATCATCATGGTCAGGGTAGGTTATGAGTAAGCCATTATTTCAGTTATGAGAAGACATTTAAATTTCAAAATTCTTTCCTAATTAGTCATTCTCATTCCTTTTGCCTTCATGCATAATGTCTGAGCTTTGAAGCATTATTGTATCAAGCCAAAATTGTGGTTGGTTCTTACAAAGGTTTTAATACATTCGTTCAAGCGAGGTTGATACATTTATTCAAGCGAGGCTGATACACCCATATCAAGAGAGGCTGAAAGATTTATATCAAGCGAGGCTGTGAGGTTCTCTAAAGAATTATGGTAGAAGAAAGAAAAATACACAGAGGTGGATAGTGCTTAAGGCATGAACCTGAAGATATGAAGGCAATCACTGAAGACCCAACAGTGATGGAAGCATTCAAAAGAGCAGGTTGTCTACAGTTTTGTGAGAAATTGTGGGGCTGTCATACACAGGTCTCCAAGGAATTTTCTATGAATTTCATTGGAACAACTACTAAAGTGGTGATGCTAAGTTTTTCTATTACACCAGAGGTCATTGTTGCTATTATAGTAATTCCAAGAGGTCAAGAAACCTAGCTTAAAGGATTCAAGTTTAATATGGAGCAGTGTAAAGAGTTCATGAAGCCTGAGCATATTGAGATGGATCTCAACAATGTTATTCCAAGAAGCTGCATCAAAGACAACTATTCAAAACTACCGCTCATCATCCAGAAATACTTTATTATTGATCTCTCATCATCCAAAATAAAATATATAGTCAACAAACTTAAAAGTGGAAAAGAAAAAGTGATAGAAAAGACAGAATTGCAGCTCCTTGAGGAAAAGTTGAAATTGGAAAATTAGGAGATTGTTTTTATGAAAAAGGAAGCCAAGAAACACAGTGTTGAGAAAATGAAATTTGAAAAGATGAAGGCATTTTGGGAAAAACAGTTTGATGCTGTCTCTAAAGACTTAGACAATACAGAGGATTTTTTCAAGTGGGCAGTTATAGCAAGAGCAAAAGCTAAACGTATAAGAAAGGTGAACACTCATCTGAGAGCTACCAATAAAAGTATTAAAGATCATTAAATTCTTTACAATACCAGTTTGAGATGATTCATGATGAATTTCAGAGTAAAGGTATCAAAATGACAGTGATTGAACAACCATTAAGTCAACCGATTATAAATGAAGAAG
This sequence comes from Pinus albicaulis, assembly GCA_034641835.2. NCBI lineage: Eukaryota > Viridiplantae > Streptophyta > Pinopsida > Pinales > Pinaceae > Pinus > Pinus albicaulis. The sequence continues at coordinate 893,422,228 of CM076580.1, forward strand.
AAGTGCCTCAAGGAAACTAAAATGAAGTTGATTTATGGATTGTATAGTTTGTAGATGATGAAAAAAGGTTATATTATAAGTTTTTGGGAAATTACAATTTTCATTTGACAAAGTTATGAAAAAATCTGCACTTTCAACAGTTTCGTAGCACCTCCAGGCTTAAAAAGCATAAAAGCGCTACAAAACTAGTGTAACTGTGTTTTTTGTTTCTTATAATCAGAATTAAAGGTTTTAAGGGCTGAGTTAAGGGCTGAAAATGATATGAGAGATGTGCTGAAGGGTGATAAAGATGATGAAAGAGGAAAGAGTCCGAATTTTTGAGGATAAAGGCTTGTAAGGCAGCTCTATAGAAAGTGCTACGAAACTGCTGTATTTTCGTGGCACAATGTTTTTCATCTTTTGGAGCAGCCTTTAAAGTGGTTTTTGAACAGCTGGAGGATATGGAAGAGTCATGGACTATTTCAAGACATGATTAAATATTCAAGACCACTAATTAGAGATCAAATGATAACTAGAATGCTCAAAGAAGAAAAAAAGATCCTTTGCCTAAAAAACAAGGTGTTGTTTCCTATTTTTTAGGAGGTCGGCTAAGTGGTCATGAAGGAATGAATGCCATTATCCAAATTCGACCATGTGATGATATAATTGTCAATGGTGTAATGTGAAGTAGACAAGGTTTTTTAAAGATAGTAATAAGGAATTTGAGTCCTTTTTGAAATAGGACTGTCAAGTAGGATAGGTGTCCTTTTGAAATAAATTTCATGTTTTTTAGTTATGCAAGGTGTCAATGGACAAAAATTAGATGTATATAGCCTAGAGGCAGATCATATGATGATGTAACATGTCTATTAAAAGCCATTGGGTCGAATTAGCACAGGGTTGGATAGTTTTTGGCAAAAAGGGCAGCTTATTGTAAATTGACTGTTTCAGCAATACAGAGATTTGTTACTTGACCAACTTGAGATTTTGAAGGAGTTTTTGGTGCTTAATTATTCTATATGTACCTTTTATGCATCTCTCTTGCAGTGGTTTTCATTTATATTACTCAGAATTCATTCATGAGATGCTCTGACTTCCTTTATGAGTGAATTGACTATGTATTTTCAGGTTTCATGTGTGTATGTCCTACTACTAAAAACTCTGACCTGCCTCAACTTCCATGTCAAGTGAAATTACTGAATCACTGAAAGTGTTGATTCCATAAGCCCAATGTCTACATGCTGATATTATTTTCAATCTACAGGTTGGAAAATGTTATCTCAGTAGACTATTTTATTGCAAAACTTTTTGGAGTTTCTGATATATACAGTAACAATACCACTTTCCTTCACCTAAGATTCTTATGATATTTCAATGAGTTTATGTCCTATCTTTTCAAATGTTTTTTCATCAATATCTTAATGATTATTACTCAGAATTCATTATTTTTCATGCTCTGACTTCCTTTAAGTATTAAGCTATGGTGAATCTCTTTTAATATTTTCCTTTCAATACATTGATGTCTCATTACTCAGAATTTATGTATCACATGCTCTGACTTTTTTTCAACCTCAACTTATTGGGATTTTCCTGAATTTGTTACTCTTTCATTGAAGTATATACAAGCCTTCGCTTCCACAAGGAAAGCCTTTGTTATTGAGAGCCCTATCACTGACTCCATAGCCCAATGGTAGTATTAGACTTCATATTTTCAACCTGCAAACATTGAAAACCTATACATAAATCATAGAGTTAGCCATCTATCTTTATCATTATCTAAATTGTAAAAACCCTTGAGAGAGCCCTCTCAAACTGAAGAGGCTAAACTTCAGTCAAAAGATGGTTTAAAATAGTTACACTAAATTTATCTGATCAGCAGCCCGTCAGGTACGATTTTGGTGATAACAGAGCGGTCGCGGATGAGGATGCGTCTACATGTGTCATGTCATCTGCCTGCTGGAAAGCTATTGGTTCTCCAGCTCTGAATTCATCTCCAAATGCTCTAGAAGCATTTGATGGAAGGGAATCTAAACCTCTTGGTGTTCTCACTATTTTTTTTATTACTCTAGAAGGGAAGACGGTTAATGTTGAGGTTGAAGTAGTTGATGCCAAGCTAAATTACAATCTTCTCCTCAGTCGCAGTTGGACTCATGCCATGCTCTGCATTTTGTCCACTCTCTTTTATTTTTTGCGATTTCCACACAAAGGAAGGATCATTACTATTGATCAGTTGTCATTCTTCACTTCTCCTTCCAAGAACAATGTTCCATACGTAGATCAAATTCCTACGCCTTACGAGAGTGTAGGGTCGGGTCTCTTCAATGATCCTTCCCTCATGGGTATTTTTCCTCTTCCTCCACCCAACATTGTTCAGGTTAATATGATATCCAGGTTTGATGATTCGTGGATCATCCCTTCGCTTGAGCAGATTGATTCGTTTGGAGATTCGATGTCGTTAAGTCCGATCACGATTGATTATTGTGATCTCATTTCGGCTTCGGATTTTCCACCTCTTGTTCATGCTTATTTGAGCATTTCTCTTAATCCTTATTCTCAATTTCCTCGGCTCGGCGATTCGGATTCGCCCAATCCCTTGAAAGATATATTTCCCTCCGATGAATCCATCATGGAAAATATGTCTCTCAAGGATCCTCCTTGGGACAATAGTCATCATCATTCCTCATTCATGCCTGGCCTTGGGGCCATGTCTACATGTTTTGAGAGGCTTGCTTCTCAGGTTCCTTCTCCTCCACTTCAAACGCCTATTCTAACACACGAATTTTTTACAGAAGGTAACTTGAGTAATATCACACATATGATGCCTATCGACATTTCCGTCAAACTAGGAATTTTCGAGAACATCCATATTGGGGTGACCTATTCTTCAGATGAAGTTTAGGTCTATGCTATCCTTTTCCGTGAGTTTCGTGATGTCTTTGCATGGTCTTCCCATCTCCACCCTGTCATTAATGTTGGTCCCTTTATGAAGTGGGGCATCGATTTCATGACGTGTAACCCTCACTTTGTCGGGGGCATGCTTATATCATCATAGCCATTGACTACTTCACCAATTGGGCCGAAGCAATGCCTACACTTACGGCTTACGGTAAGACAACAACTCTGTTTATATTCAATCATGTCATTTCTAGGTTTGGTGTCCCTCAAGCCATTGTTACCAATCATGGTTCCCATTTTTGGCATTACATGGTGGCAAAGTTGACTTCAAAGTTGGGTCTACATCACGACAGCTCAATGATGTACTATCCTCACGCCAATGACCAAGTTGAAGTTGTGAACAAATTTCTTGTTACTATGATTCAATGTATGATTGGGATGCACAAATCAAACTGGCATATCATGTTATTTTCGGCTCTTTGGAGTAAAGGATGCGACCAGATTCACTCCATTTCAGCTTGTTTACGGTCTAGAAGCTACCCTTCTGATTGAATGTGAAACACCTTCGCTCAAGTTAGTTGTTGAATTGCTGCCGAATACTTCGCCAAAAGAAGAACATCTTCTCTACTTAGAAAGGTTCGATGAAACTCGTTTCTTTGCTGCTCTAGTCATTGAAGCACAGAAAAAGTCAGTCAAAGCTCATTTTTCCAAAGTCGGTTTCCCCTCGTTCCTTCATAGAAGGAGACCTCGTCCTCTTGTATGACCAAGCTCAGGACAAGCTGGGGCCAAGCAAATTTCGACCCATGTGGCATGGGCCCTACATTGTTAAACGTGTTTTGCAGAATGGGGCCTATGAGCTTATTGATTACGAAGGTCATCCTCTAGATCAGCCCATAAAAGGGTTGTATCTTAAAAAATAATATGCATGAGTCATTCATGCATGTTTTGTGTACATAGGCGTTCTTTTCATTTTTATAATTTTGTGGCTTGGTGTTCTTTGCGAGTTTTTTCCTCTTTATTGGATCGTTGGTTATTGTGAAGATGTCTATTACCCCTTATGTCGATTTCTTGGATGGTGCTTCCCACAATACCTGGAACCTGTCTTTAGCAACCTGGGTGATTCATGATCCTGCTGGTGAGTTGATAGATATTCAAGGTATCTGTCTAGGACGAAATACAAACTATGTCGCTAAATATAGTACTATTACTGAACTATTAACGGAGGTGATTAACCTCGACATTCATGCATTGATTGTTAACCTAGACTCATAGCTTGTTGTTCTTCAACTTAATGGACATTATTCTGTTAGAAACCCTTACATCTTAAGGTTGTATTTTCATGTTCGTCTACTGGAAAGACATTTTGATTACATTACATATCAACATATTACTAGACGAATGGATGCATTATCTGATACAATGGCTAACATTGTATTAGACAGACATTTGCATAATTTGTAAAAATCATCATCCCATGAAAAGATCCATATAGGAAAATAGATGTATATATATATCGAATGTTTGCATCAGTGTGCATCATAAGTTCAAAAAATATGTATTTTTTAGTTACATTCTGAGACATCATGTCTCTCAAAAATATGCGGAAATAAAACCTAGGTGTCTACTCGGCGTGACGCTCATGATAGCACGTCATTGCCCATAAAAGCCACCTCCATAACCAGTGAACTCGGTTTGACACCCCTGCAGTGTGTCTCTCATATGCATGAGGAACATCATCGAATCATTCATAGTTTGGGATCCCATGGGAGATTCCCTCCAAGTTGCGTATGATTTCCTCCTCCTCGCCTCCCTCACCATGAGGGGCAATATCAAAATCGCGAGGGATCTGCCTCGCTATCGGGGACATATCTGCAAGCCTCTCTAGGCCAACATCTGCAATTACATGGATTAATATCATAACATGCATAAAAAAAAAAAATCATAATACTCACGAAAATTAAAAATGAGTCTTACCCAGTACTTCATCCCAATCCTCTCCCTCAAGGAGCGGGAGATCTGCATCACCAATGAAATCTGTGCCAGAGTAGGGCCAATCCTCCACGACCATTAGTTGTTAGCAGAGCCACTCAAAGAACTCCAGTCTCCAAGGCATCTATTGACTGCCCCCTGACCTTGGCATCAACGCTTCCTAACGGGTCATTCATGGCTCTTGTGTTGGTGGTGACGGAACTATCACCTCCTGACGCTAAAAGATTGGTAGTCGTTCCAAGATGAACGATAGCAGAATGGACCTGCAACCAAACTGCTTCAGCTTGGTCTTCTTGTACTTTGTCAGTTGATGCTTCATGTTGATTGTCACTCCCCCTTCCCAGTTGTAGAGGGTCGGTGCCATGCAATCTACAGCAAGAAGTAGCTGTGTCTTTGTGACCTCGTGTGGTGCCTACGATCCTACAACTCGTGTGATGGTGTGCATCACTACCTTTAGTGCCAAATCCATAAGAGTTTGTATGTCCACTTTTCCACTTCCGAATCCTTTCCTTGCCCCTAGGCACACCCTGTCAATAACCATACTCATGTTCTCCATTAAGGGTCAGGTGCTGGTCAAGATTGGTACTGCCCCCCTGCACGACAGTCTGATTATGAAATAAACGGCTGAGACTTCGATCTCGAGTTCTTAGTCATGAATAATGAACTTTTACTGATCAACATCCCAGACACTGATCAAGTACTGCAACAACTCCGGTTGAGCTCTGAGGCGCGCCCTAGTTCAGATTTTAGAACAATTGGCGCGGGTCTGTGCCCAACACCCGCGCCAATCGCTGCGCCCTAGTTGTTGTAAATTCCCCCATAAATTCACACGTGTGGGGTTGCAGGTAATGAAACTATAATCAAAATTTTGGGAAGGATGTTAGATCTTACCAGGAACTAACGGATTCGAGATTGGTCTTCCGGATTGCCCGCTATCACCGCCGCAAAATTGGAATGAAAAATGGTAACAAATTGCTCACAAGAGGTAAAAGTGAAAAGTAATTATTTTTTACTATTTTTGGCATATTAATACTTTTCAAAACCTGAATTAGGTTTTAAAATGTATTTTTCAGTTATTTCGCTATGTTATTTCGAGAAATGGGTTTTAACTTTGTCTCTTGTGCAGCGACAGGTTTTTTAACGTAACAATAATGAAGTAACGAGTTGTATTTTATACTTTTTCAGACTTGGTAAAAACACGAAAAAGTCACTGTTGGATTCATCTTTCAGCTCTTTTATGACTCTCTAAACATGAAAATATTGTCGATACTCTTGTTGCTTTGAACTCGTTAAATGGCTGTGAAACAATATCTACCTAGTATACGTTTACCCCTTTTTCGGGCTGGGATAGATTATTTACGAAAAAGGAATAGCTTAGCCTATCACGACTAAGAGGTTCTCTCAGACACATTTTTCTACCTTTTCAGATCTGTGAGACTATATACGAAAAGGGGTTGCTGTAGTTTTCTTTTCCACTTCTTTTGAAACTCTCTAAACATGAAAAGATGTCAAGTCCTTCCTTTATCAGACTCGTTAAACCCTGATATGACATCGGAAACTATCATCATGACGTTCACCGAGTTCCTCCTTCCTAGGGCTCGTAAAATTTACTAGGATGGATTTGTCTGAAGGAAAAACTTACATGACAAGCATATTTTATCCCCTTCAAGCTTTTTTTCCAAAAATAATTGGGGTACTCGCCAGAAATGATGAGGGAAAATGGAACGAGTTCTCAGTTGTGTCAGAAGTATGTTGCTCTTGAACATGACACTCATCTACATTCGTGTCAAGTTGGGGACATCTCATTTTGTCATTTTTCCTCCATGGGCTTGGGTAATCTCTTTTAACCTCTCATCTACTCTTCGCCATGTCATCTTGACCTCAGATCCCTTGATGTCAAATACTTCCAAATCCAGAGTCATGTCACTGATATGTTCAAGAGAAGTTTCTGATTGTAGTTTTCAACCTCCCTCTGATCCTCTATTTAGTCATGATTCACTATCATTATGTTCCTTTGTCTCGTGTCGATGATGTGGAAAACATTATGGCCCTCCTTCGACCGGGTCACTTCCTGTCGACTTCAGCTCATTATCCAGGAAGTTGATCTAGAGATTCGGCGAGTGTTCGATGCCAGATCACTGTTCACATTATGTGGATTGTACCTATTGTACCTTGAGAACCATTGCCATTATTGGTGGTTTCTCTCATGCCTGTTAACTGCTTTCATTATTTGGCTAGTAATCAGGTGACTTTCTTACATGTTCGACTTTAGCTCACATATTCGCATGCTTTCATTTGTACTTGTTCAGATTGAGATGGAGCGCAAGACCTTGGGTTTTGTCTCATAAAATCTAGGCTATGGGATATTTTGGTTTATCATGACTGTATGTATGACTCTTTTGATTGGATGGTTGCGACCATACCTGAGTCTATTTGTTGATCCTTATTGTTGGATGGCTACATCCATACCTCGAATCTGAGTTTTATATGTACTCTATTATGGATGGTTGTGCCCATGCCACATGTTCATGTATCAGAGTTAACAGTTGTATTTATACTTGTAGGTCTTCCGACAGCAGTGTTTGGCTCGAATGCATTCTCGTAAATCATTTCATCCCTCCCTCTCTCTTGGACCTCATGCTTTAGGGGGCATCTGTTACACATCATTTTTTCACCGTCCTTGAAATCCCCATCCCACACATTGGAGGACCATTTCTGTGACTTATATGAAGTGTCATGCCCTACAAAGAGTATCATTGCATCTCTTGCCATGAGGAGAACATTTCCTTTGTTGAATTTTCCTTGAGCAGACCACCAAAAACACATGCTTTTGGGTTGGCACTGGTAGGTCGTTATGCCCTTGTGTCGATAAAGGAAATTAACGCTGAGCCCTGCACCCATTGGCATTCTGTCCCAGTGAGCTACCCACACCAAGCTATCTTTGGAATTCTTTTTAATATAGAGGTGAAGTTTCCATGCTAACTACTTCGTGAGTGAGTCAGCTTGGATTGTTCGACTGCATAACCATGAACACCTTCATTTGGCTTCTTGTTTCCACCTTTTGGGGGAACCTCCCAAAGGATATTGCCTCTCTTCCACCATTTGAGGGATCCCAACACCTCCTATCCTTCTATAAATAAACCTATCTCACATTGATGCAGCTATCTGAATAGATGAAGATGAATTGTTGAAAATTTTGCTGAAACAGTCTATAGCTAGTGAGATAGAGCAGAGAGAGAGAGACCCTTGTTGAGAGAGAGCTTAGTCTTTTGCCCCGCCATGTTTAAATTCCCTCATGAATGCTCGAGATGCGCTTCGATTGAACCCACTAAAGTAGGTTGTGACATCAAGGCTCCGGTTGTAATCTCTTTCTTTCTCTTAATATATACGTGACTGATGTTTTGGTTCCCGCATTGTGTCGATGTGATTTATATTATGCAATACGTTTAATCTTCCTCTACTGATTAGCTTGTTATGAATGTAATTATTATCATGTATAATGCTCTTGTCCTTTGATCTTTGTGCAAAAATCCAAATACCATTGTTGAAGGATCGTGACGCGTCTAGACAAGGATCAGGAGACCTTCACTATAGTTACAACGATCATGTTGGACCACAGGTAGGAAAATATATCCCAACTTATTCCATTCGTTAACTAGGAACCAACACATTAGCATGTCCTCTTGCTGCTAGACCCACCCTAGGGCTATAGGGATTGTCTCTGTCCGCAGAGAGGATTTACCTACACAACAAGTTGGCGACTCCACTGGGTTGTTTCTTTAGTCCCGATTTGAATTGAAAGCAGTGCCAATTGGTGCTTGTTTCCTTTGTCAAAGGTGTGCCAACCTCTGTTAGGCACAAATTATAGCCTGACAGTCGCGTCGAATCCTGTAGGATTTGGTTTGACCTTCTTCCTGATTCTTTGGTAAGTAGTTCTTGGCTCTGGGTTGTTTCTTTGATTTGCAATTGGTCTTTTGGGATTGTTTTGACTCTATAGGCTTGGTCTTCTCAGTTGTTTGTCCATTCTCTCATCGGTGAATTTTGTACACTTTGTTTTCATTTAACTCTCCATTTTGTCACTTCGTGCATAGATCACATTGCTCGTTTGGATCATTTTGAAAGCCTTTTGTTTTCTTAGAAGAGTGCATCATTGGTTTGAGTGCATTTTTATGTTTATATTTCATTTGATTTATTCATTTTAGATCTTTACATTCGTAGTGCTCAAAACTAGTGTTCACTTTGATTTTTAGTGTAATAGTGCATCGTGTGCTTCATTCACCTAAAAAACAAAAAAATTGCATTCTTTCGCTTGAATCGAAAATGAAAAGTTCTTTTGCATAACTAGCTCTTAGTGAACTAGGTAAGATTTTTTCATTTCTCGTTTGGTTGTATTAGATGCATTAGTAATATTCTTCTTATGTTTTCATTGATTTCTACTTTATTAAAGATCTCTATCCTTTTATTATTTAGCATTCATCGAACGGAAAAGATGTTTCTTTCACATGTAGTATGCATTTAGGAATTCGAGATCACATTCGGTAGGGCCTTGAAACTGAAACATTAATTCAAGATCAACCTTAAAATCAATTCAATCAATCTAAGGAAGAATTGGAACCTAACGTAAATATTTTAGAGGTCTAGGCTAGTGATGTGTTTCGACATCATTAAACCTAGTAGTTTTCATTCACCACCTGGCTTTAGGCAATGTTAGTACGGACTTGTGCTCCCCATACCATTGCATATATAAAGGGAGACCCTCATAGGTTCAAATCCTTTATCCATCAGAAGCCGAGTTTGCTGCCCTGTAACCGTGATACACCGAACACAACATTCGGGGAGACTACCTTCGCGTACGTCAAGTCCTTGGTCATTTCTATTTCATTTTATCATCAAGGTGTATATGGCAGTTCACAAAAACTTGGACAACCCTCTTGCTTAGATTACCTGAGCAGTAATTTCGATCTTTTCGTGACTCCTTAAAAAGTGAAAATATTATCGAGCACTTGTCCTTTCACGCTCATTCAAATCTGAAAGTGACTAGAGTCATCTTTTTCCTATTTCTTAACTCTTAAAACATGAAACAACAAAGTTGTGTTTCAATGTCATAAAATTAACTGCCTATGATCACATGCCCGTTAAAAGTTTTTTCTTAGCTTGTTTTTGTAAGTTCCTTAGAGTTTGATCTTGAAGCCTCGAATAGGCTATATCATTTTTCTTCCTGTGTTAAAATATCATCACAGTGGCGGAACCACCAGTTTTGTCATCTTCTTCACTGCCTCCTAGAGGTAGTCCTTTTCCTGACGTTCTTTTAGAAACACCTCAATCCACTAGGTCTCCTGATTTTGCACAGCCTATTCTCCCGAGTGTCTTACCTCTCGCTACCTGGTCTCCTCCTGAAGGGTCAGTTGAATTCAATTGGCCACCTCAGGGTGCTTGGTCTGGTTTTGGGAGCGAGGAAGAATTCCCTCCTCTCACTTCGGGATCGCCATTATTAGTTGTTGCTATACCCCCTAGTCCTTGTCGTCTTTTCGATGATCTTACGACCTCCTCATATATCGATTCTTTTAGTCCTGTTGGCAATTAAGAGCTACAAGTTTCTACAGGGGAATATCATCTTTTCCTAGAATAATTCCCGTATGTCTCCATTCAACCTTCCCCCCAATCGGTTTCTCTTCCACCCGGTTATCATACTTTGGGTCAGATCATTTCTGGTGTGGCCTCTACGGCCCAGTCCAATATAGTGGCTCCCACTGGAAGCTCGGTTTGTCTTACATTAGGAATGTCACCCTCAACACCCATATCGTTGGCCACTATTACATATGTACCAGTCCGACCTACCATTTGTGTGGCTTCATCTGCACCGATTTTTAGTACGACTCTATCATCAAGGTCTCCTGTTGTTCGCAGGTCTATATTTATCAATCCTACATTGCCTGTTAGACCTGTCATGAGTGGATCGCAACCTCGCGATATGGAAACCTCATCTACTTCCACCACGCCTATGGTTTCTACTTATACATTTAATGATTATCTATTGGATATTCAGTGATGGTATGCTCCCTCTCCTTATTCTCAGCCACAGAATCCCACACCTCAGGGTTCTTAGCAGCCACAAGCTCCTGTCAATCCTCCCCATAATTATGATGTCTACGGTAACCTCGTATATATACCTCCAATTGATCCGCATCAAGTTATTTATTTGCCTCCGGCTAATCCCTATCAGGTCGTTTCTCATCAAGGACCATTGATACAGGCACAACCCTTGGGCCTACAAGGACAACCCTTATAGGGACAACCTTTGGTCGAGTAGGGACAAACTTTTGGTCCTCAGGGACAACCTTACAGTCCTCAAGGACAACACTTATAGGGACAAACTTTGGTCCACCAAGGACAACCCTATGGTCTTTCTAGGTCAACCTCAATATCAACAAAAGAACGTCTTATGTTCCTGGGGGGGAAATGTATACACCACATGGACAACCTTTTGTGCAATAGCAACAACCTTACGTTCCACAAGGCTAAGATTTTGTACAGCAAGGACAACCCTACGGTCCTACTCCAGGTCAACCTGGTCCATCTCAACCATTGGGCCAACCTTTTCCACAAGGAAAACCTGGTGGCCCTCAGTATCCAAGCCAACCTTCTCCGCAGGGGCACCCTGCTCAGCCTCAGCAGGCGATTCAACCTGCTCAACCCGCTCAGCAGTCGTTTCAACTTGCTCAACTTGCTCATCAGTCGGTTCAACCTATTCAACCTTCTCAACAACCTGTTCAACCTACCTGTTGTGGACAATTTTGTCACCCCCTAGAGACAGTCTAGAGTTTCCATAGACCAGTGCCTAGGACATCTTAGTATAGCAAGGAGTCCTTCATATAATTTGGATTGTCAGTCCAAGAGCTCGCTTACTATCTCTTGTTTGAACAAGGAAATAAGTTTTGAATGGGACCAAACTCTCTCAGAAGCTGACACAAAGATAAGAATAGTGTAGGGACATCATGTAAAACTCCAATACAAAGGCATCAAACAGTTAAGAGACAGCTTACTGTAAAGAGGGCCAATTCAAATAATATATCACAGAAATCAAATATCAGGAAGTGAGTGCAGTGAGGAAACATAGAGAAGATATTAGTTAACATGAGACTGATACCCAGATACACAACAGAACCACATAAGGGCATATCAATCTATGAATCCTTATATGACAATGGCGTTTTAAAAGCACCCTCCTCAAGTAACTAATATAGCAGAAAATATGGAAGGGATGAACATGGAACAATATACCATGACTAGGCCTATTTAAAGCGCTTGACTAATTCCAGAAAGGGCATCAACAAGGATGAATCCTTACTGCAAACTAGTGAGCCACTCACATTCTAGAACATGATACAAGAAGAGAAATAGCATGAAATGAGATATTGTATTAACACATAAGAGAAATTACATACTGTGAGATACCAAAGACCAGAATCCTCATTACAGTTATAACTCCTCCTCACTGAGACCCTACGGGCTCCGAACCTTCATACAGAAATATTACAGAATGTATACAAGAGCCTTTTCACTGCACAATTTGCTGAAAGAAATCTGGAACCCCTACAATGTCTTCTTTTCGGGCCTTTATAGAAAAGATAGAGAATTCTCGAGAAGGAGGTAGATGAAATACATTTAATGACTCAATTTGAATAAAATGGCGGAAAACAATCGCGCCCACTCTATGAATGACTAACTATAAATGGCTGTACTTTACAATCTGTCTCTAGAAATAAATGCTGGGAGATGAAAATATCCTTATATAAAAGACACAAATAATAAAATATATACAGTGTTCTGCCTTCTGCTGAGTAAGATCTGCTGCCGTAAGAACCCTGAGATAGTCTGCAATTCTGTACTGTACTATCAGCCCTTAACTTTGGATTTGAATCCTGGATCTTTAATGTAGGGCGAATTTCTCTGGAGGGTTCTGTAGGTCCATATCTTCGTTTTCTTTAATGATGGTCATTTCACACACCTACCCTCAGCTTCTTCTTTAAATTTCACCAGCAGAATGTCGTCCTTCAACATGCTCTTAGCCTCTGCAACAGAGACCATAAATTAAAGCGCCTTCTTATTACCTTGAAACTTGCAAAACCCATGAACATATTAGAAAAACCAGACTCAGGGGTGTGGGGTGTGAAGGTGGAGATGGAGACGACGTCGTGGACACGGACAAGAGACAGGAACACACAGGGTGGCGGAAGAAAAACAATGGAGGTTTTGTCAAATAGACGAAATGCGGATTTTCTACGTGACACAGTCTGGACGTGAGGAAGGAATAACGACAAATATGAATAAAAACATATAAACACACACACATATATATATGGCGTGGAGGAATATTACGGATGCACGAGACCAAAACACGTGGATGTACGGGGGACTGGTGGAAAGACAACGTGGCAGCGGAATCGACAGACGGGGAAACAGATTGCTGGCCGTTGGATTAAGATCACAAATCAACGGCTGGAAGTCGATGGGGGCAACACGATGGTGGGCCACAGGGTACGTCGGACACGAATTAACGGGAGAGAAAGTTTAGAAGATCTCCGTCGTCGGATTGAGATCAGCAGATCTGACGGTTCAAACAAATTCCGCTGCCCGGCGATTGTTCAGACTTTAACGCGTGGGGAAAGCGGTTTCTTGGGCCCGTACAAAAGACGCGTGGCGCATTCTTAATGGAATCGCTGCCTCCATGGTAAATACCGTCGGCTCGGTGGGAGTGGTGCGGGATTTACCGCCGTTTTTCTGCACGCGGGGCCCTCCACATAAAACAAACGCCGCTCCGTTGATTGGATTTGATCGGACGACTGCCATTGCACCCGAAATATAAAACGATAAGCCCCTCTCCTTTTAGCTTGTGGTTTTCGGGCTCGGGACATATGGAAGCCAAAGCAGGAGGGGCTAAGCTCTTAGGGGATCGACTCGACATTTAGATTATGGGTTTTAAACTTTGGCCAAGCGTATTTTCTGAACGGGGATGGCACTGTTAAGCGGGAGCATCGGGATTTTAAGCCACGGTGGAGGTTTGGAATGGATTCTAATGGGGCAGCAGGCCAAAATTTGAAATGCAGGGGTAAAAATGTACAACATCGGCTCCATCTGGGGACGGCATGTTCGTCCTCGGGCATGTCGAAAACACGCAGATCACTGAATATTTCATTCTGTTTTTTTTTTCAATTCCTCTGCGCTTCTTCCTCAGGTAATTACAGCGTTCATTTCTTTATAAAAATAAAATCTAAAACAGCTTATATACAATATAATACAATCGGGCACCCCTGCCTGAATCAGAATTAGAAGTATGGCTTGAGGAATTGGCCATTCACTGGGACGTCCAGCAGATCACCATGTAAGTTTTCTATCATGAAAGTATTATTTCGTCCTTGACTTACAATTTTGAAAGGGCCAAACCACAGCGGATCAAACTTAGTATGCTTTCCCTTCTCTGCTCTGCGAACATCCCACCTGAGAACCAGGTCTCCAACTTGAAATTTCCTACCTTTTGCATGCTGATCAAACACATTTTTCATTTTCTCTTAGTATTCTATCAATCTCTGATCTACCTGGTTCTGTGTTTCCTCCAGCTCTACCAGCTGATTAATCCTCCTGATCATGTCATCTGGTTCTTCCTGGCTTTCCTGCATAAAGCGTGCCACTGGCAAAGCTAATTGCACAGGAAACACAGCTGCTCTCCCATACTCATAGGGTGATTTTCCTGTTGCTCTCTTACTGGTTATCCTATTTTCCCATAGAGCAAACTTTAATTGAGAGTCCCAGTTCTTCTAATTTTCACTGATTGTTTTCTTCAAGGCTCTCACCAAGGTTTTATTAGAAGATTCTGCTACACCATTTCCCTGTGGATAGTATGTTGTGGAGTGAGTCAGGATGATGTTATACCTTTGGCAAAAATTCACAAACCTAGTAGACCTGAAAGCCTGTGCGTTATCAGTTACAATCCTGGCAAGACAGCCAAACCTAGATATGATATTTTCCTCCATAAACCTCATTATCACAGCATCTGTAGCATTTCTTGTAGGTATGGCTTCCACCCATTTCGTGAAGTAATCTGTGGCTGTTAGTATCCATTTATATTGGCCACTTGATGGGGGATGTATCTCTCCTATAAAGTCTAATCCCCATTTCTGAAAAGGTTCATTCACATGAATAGGAATCAAGGGCAAAGCTGCTAATTTCTGTCTTTCTACAAATCTTTGGCACTTGTCACATGCTCTGACCCAAGCAAAGGTATCTGAATACAATTTTGGCCAGTAAAAACCAGCCCTCAAGATTTTATGAGCTGTTGCCCTCCAGCTGTAATGTCCTCCACATATTCCCTCATGGAATTCTGTCAATATGTTCTCCACTTCATTTTCCGTGAGGCATAACAGTAATATACCTGAAGGGTCTCTCCAATATAGCTGTCCATTGGTAATTATGTATTTCTGAGATTTAATTCTTACGGCTCTGTATTTCACCTTATCACAACTCGGAGGACAGCTAAGTGTTAAGAGATATTCAACTATTTCTTTGTACCAAGGACTAGTTATGTATTTGATGTGTACCTTTTGAGTGGCCATCTCCAGTCCTTGCTGCTCTGCTTCTTCTTCAGATTCTTCATTTGCTATCATGGATAAATTAATGCCCAAGGCCTGATGATTTGATTCAGATAACATTTGGGCAAGTCCCTGTCCCTTAATCAACTTAGTGGGCTTTATGTCCAAATCATACTCCTGTATCTTTGCAATCCATCTTCCTCTTCTACCTTCACTGTCCCCTTGAACAAGAATGTCTTTGACAGCTGCTGTGGGAACATATGCAGTAATGTGAGATTGCAAAACATATACTCTAAAAGCTTTAAGGGACTTTACCAGGGCGTATGCCTGCTTCTCCAATATATTATATTTCAATTCAGCATCATAAAGCACTTGACTGAAGAAAGCTATAGGCTGTTCATATCCCTCTTCATTTTTCTGTAACAACACTCCAGCAATTGTATGAGGTGAAGCAAATGAAAATATCACAAATGGCTTTCTGTAATCTGGTCTGGCTAGCACTGGAGCTTCAGCAAATGCCTGTTTTATCCTGGTGAATGCATCTCTAGACTCCTGGGACCATTTCACTTCATTGTCCTTTTTCAACATATCAGTTATATGCCTAACTATCTCCGCATAGTTAGGAATAAACCTTCTCAAAAAATTGATTCGGCCTAAAAACACTTGTACTTCCTTCTTATTCCTCGGTAGAGGAATACTGTTTATTACTTCAACTCTCTTAGGGTCTATTCTCACACCATATTTAGTTACAATGTGCCCTAAGAGTTTTCCCTCATCTAATGCAAACAAGGATTTTCGAGGATTGAGAGAAAGGCCATACCTTCTGCATTTTTCAAAAGTTCTTCTTAAATGTTCAATATGCTCATCATCATTCTTTGAAAACACTGTGATATCATCAAGATATACCACCAAAAACTTGTCATGTTCTCCAACAAAGGCTATGTCCATTTCCCTTTGAAAAGTAGCTCCTGCATTAATTAATCCAAATGGCATCCTAGCATACATAAATGTTCCCCATGGTGTAGTAAATGCGGTTTTCTTCTGGTCTTCCGAAAATACAGCTACCTGATTATAACCAGAAAATCCATCCATCATTGACATTCTGGATGCTCCCACCACTTTCTGCAGGATGTGGTCCATCTTAGGCAGTGGGTAATTATCTTTCAATGATGCTCTATTTAAATTCCCGAAATCTACACAGAGCCTTATTTCTCCATTTTTCTTCCGAACAGGAACAAGGTTTGCTACCCATTCTGAGTATCTTAGTGGTACAATTATTTTGGCTTTCAGTAGCTTCTTGACTTCTTTTTCAATAGAGGGAAGCAGCAGTGGATTTATCTGCCTGAGCTTCTGCTTGTAAGGCTTTGCATCTTCCCTCAAAGGTATTTTATGTTGCATTATGTTAACATCAAAAGTTTTTAGGTCCTGATAGGACCAAGCAAATACATCTTTGTAAGATTGAAACAACTTCAAATATTTTTCTTTATAATCTTCTGGGACTCTTTTAGATAATTTGACAATTTTGGGATCAGCATAAGTACCCAGATTCAAATCTCCCACTTGATCTTTTTATGTTACTTCATTTGGCTGCAAAGGAATATCATCTTTGTTAAATAATATTTCGAGAGGCACCAGCCCTCTAGGTATAACGTTTCCTTTCAGCTGCAGCACTCTATTTCCTGCTATCTTTTCTTCCCATCTGTTTTCTGCAATATTTTCAACTTCTTCCTCCTCGTTATCATCAATCTCCATATTGGAGAATTCTCCCACTGTCTCCATGAATCTCTTCATCTGTTCATCATCTTCGAAAACCTTCCAGTTCTTAATATTATCTGGAATGGATGGTCTATAATGTACCTCTACTTCATATCTTAATAGTGGATTCTGAGGGGGACGGAATGTACTGGCGGCTACAGCAAGAGAATCTGATATTCTGTTTTGCTCCCTGGGCATGAACTGTATGTTAAATGCTGAGAAGAAATTTTCTATCATGTCCCATACCTCATTTCTATATGCTCTGAGCCGAGGATGCTTGGTTTGGCATTGGTTTTTTATCTGTCTCACCACCAGCTCAGAGTCTCCCAAGACTTTTAAACATTGGATGCCCATGTTTCTGGCTGTCTGCAGTCCCAATAATAGTGCCTCATATTCGGCTACATTTTTTGTAGCCTCATACTCTAATTTAAAGGACAGTGGCACCCATTTTCCTGTAGGAGAAATTAGTAACACCCCAGCTCCATTACCTTCTCTTGAATTTGCTCCGTCAAAATGTAAAGTCCAAATTTCTGATTCCTGATCTCCTTTAGGCTGCTTAGCTTGGATTTGACCAAAAAGGGGCTCATGAGCACAATTTTGATTTTCTTCTAGCATCAAACATGAAAAGTCTCCCTCTTTGTTATAGACTGGAGAGTTCTCTGAGCAGTCAGCCTTAGTTACCATTTTAACAAATCTAGTCTCCCTGTATAACCTCCTCTTCTGACTTCCAAAGACCGGGACAGTAGCATATGTTAGATCCAATTTGATTGACCCCCTAATCTTTGTACCCCAGGATATTGACAACAGCATGCCAAAGCGGGCTAGGATATCAGCAACCACAATGTCCATGACCACACTTTTTGCTGGAATTTGGGCCAAATTGACCACTAAATCCTTAATCATTCCCAAGCATTTAACCCTTTTGGAATCAAATGAATTTAAATCTTTGTATGGTCTTGTAATTTGCAGTCCTAGTTGTTCCATGACAAACAGGGGCATAAGATTATGGGAAGCCCCAGAATCTAACATACAATTTTGTAACAGTAGGTCATGAATAACTAGGGACACGTAGAAGGGAGGAGTAGAGGGGTCTATCTCCTCAACATGTGGGCCAAAGACTACCATGGGTCTTTCTTCTTGAAGGTTTAAACTATCAGGCATGATTGGTATTTCAGGGGGAAGAATAAAGGAAGTAACTTGGGACTGATATACAGGCTGTTTCAATAGTTCAGTCAGGGGGACAGGAATCTTAATCTTCTCAAGTTCTTTTTGCAAATTGAAAACAGATGGGGGCTTTTCTATCACTACTTCTTTTGACTCCTTGTTTTCAACTGAAGACTTGACTTCTTTTGACACTGGCTCAGCATTAGGAGGACAGACTATTTTTGAAGAAGAAGGAATCTTATCATTAGGCTGCAAGGGAGTATTTAGAAGATTCTTACCTTTTTCTATGTTTCTCTTTGTTGTTGATTCCTTCTGAGCAGATGCTTCTTTCTGAGGTGGCTCTTCTTCTTGGTCTTGAGTTCTGGTCCTCTTTCTTGAAGATCTGAGATCATATCTTACATTGAACTGTGCTTGCATGAAATCAGCAAATTACTTACAATAATGATCAATCTCTACTTCTTCATCTTCGTCTTGCAATGGGCAATCCATATCATCAGTATTTGAAAAAGCCAGATTCGAATCTTCTAATCCATAAGCTGCATCTCCAGTGGAGTCATCTGCTGGTCCTTCCAGGTATAAGGGATGAGGTACCTGGTCTTGTTGTTCTTTTGCTTCTCTCGGCAATATCTGCAAGGGTGGCCTTCTATACTGAGGATTGTATCCTCTGTTTGGAGCATTGTAATAGTTCTTGGGAGCTGCATTTTTAGCTTCCAGTTCAAGCTTGACCATCTTCTTTATCATTTTGTTTATTTCATCCATTTTATCTGAATATTTTTCATGATTAGAGGTTGAAACTTCTTCTTTGCCTTTCCTCCTAGTATCTTGTTCAATTTTTCCCTTCAGGTTCCCAGTGGAGGCAAAGTTTGCTTCCAATTCCAGAGCATCTGACTGTGCATCGTCTAAAGTGGCAGGTTTTCTTTCTCTCAGGGAGAATCCAAAGTCAAGATCAAAGGCTGCTATAAAAATTATCTTGGCAGCAGCTTCATGGGGCTTCATCTCAGGAGGCAGGCTCAAATACAACTTGTTGAATCTTTTAATAAATTCTGCCACTCCCTCATTATGCTTCTTCTTCATAGTATTAAATTTAGTGAGACACTGACCATGGTCTTTCTTTTCTCCCCATTTTCTGAGAAAAGTATTCTCCATAATATCCCAGGTGGTTATTGAACGGTTCCCCAATGTCTTGAACCATTTTCTGGCCTCCCCTTCCAAAGACTGCACAAATAATCTCAATACCACATCAAGGTGTTCAACATTTAAGCTCTCTGCAAAAGAGCAGAAAGTCTCAAGATGTTTCTGAGCATCAACTTCATTTTCACCATTAAATCTTGGCAGAATATTCAAATAATCCTGTGGCATATCATTCAGCACTTGGGGCAAGGCCAGTGGAGCGTATTTATTCAATAGAAAAGCAGGAACATTAGCCATTGGGGGAGGTGGGGGTTGTACAACGGTCTGAGAAAAAAATAAAGGGAGAGAAGTAGGAGGAAGTGGAGTATGAATAAAAATGGGAATATGTTGCGCAGAAGCCTGAGGTGTGGATGGGAATAATTCATGGTTAACAGCAACTACTTTTGTGACTTCTTTAATTTCCTCAACCTCGGGAGCAGGATGAGATTCTTCTTCAATCCAAGCACTTCCTCTACGTGGAGTTTCTGAGTAAAACTCAGGATTTTCTATTCTAACTTCTTGAGAAGAAGAGGGCGGACAATCTTCAATGGAATATTCAGGGTTTTCAGCACGAACCGACTTCCTCTCTTTCCAAACTCTTTTATGAATGATCTTCTCTGGGTCAGACACGTAGGGTGTTTTCGACTGAGATGTATCTGACCTCAAATGTGGCTTTCGGGAAGCCAGGACTACCAATAAAATTTATCAAATAAAGAACAGTGGAGTCGCCAAGGTGAGGGATATGCAACTCTTCAACTCTCTGTGCTCACCTGATTAGAGAGTGAAAACAATTTGTCGAGGCCCAGGGAAACTGATATTCTTGAACTCGCTCCCCGGCAACGGCGCCATAAAGATGTTGTGGACAATTTTTTCACCCCCTAGAGACAGTCTAGAGTTGCCATAGACCAGTGCCTAGGACATCTTAGTATAGCAAGGAGTCCTTCATATAATTTGGATTGTCAGTCCAAGAGCTCGCTTACTATCTCTTGTTTGAACAAGGAAATAAGTTTTGAATGGGACCAAACTCTCTCAGAAGCTGACACAAAGATAAGAATAGTGTAGGGACATCATGTAAAACTCCAATACAAAGGCATCAAACAGTTAAGAGACAGCTTACTGTAAAGAGGGCCAATTCAAATAATATATCACAGAAATCAAATATCAGGAAGTGAGTGCAGTGAGGAAACATAGAGAAGATATTAGTTAACATGAGACTGATACCCAGATACACAACAGAACCACATAAGGGCATATCAATCTATGAATCCTTATATGACAATGGCGTTTTAAAAGCACCCTCCTCATGCAACTAATATAGCAGAAAATATGGAAGAGATGATCATGGAACAGTATATCATGACTAGGCCTATTTAAAGCACTTGACTAATTCCAGAAAGGGCACCAACAAGGATGAATCCTTACTGCAAACTAGTGAGCCACTCGCATTCTAGAACATGATACAAGAAGAGAAATAGCATGAAATGAGATATTGTATTAACACATAAGAGAAATTACATACTGTGAGATACCAAAGACCAGAATCCTCATTACAGTTATAACTCCTCCTCACTGAGACCCTACGGGCTCTGAACCTTCATACAGAAGTATTACAAAATATATACAAAAGCCTTTTCACTGCATAGTTTGTTGATAGAAATCTGAAACCCTTACAATGGCTTCTTTTCGGGACTTTATAGAAAAGATAGAGAATTCTAGAGGAGGAGGTAGATGAAATACATTTAATGACTCAATTTGAATAAAATGGCGGAAAACATTCGCGCCCTCTTCTATGAATGACTAACTATAAATGACTGTACTTTGCAATCCGTCTATATAAATAAATGCTTGGAGATGAAAACCTCCTTATATAAAAGACTCAAATAATAAAATATATACAGTGTTAACGCTTCTTTGAGTAAGATCTGCTGCCGTAAGAACCCTGAGATAGTCTGCAATTCTGTACTGTACTATCAGCCCTTAACTTTGGATTTGAATCTTGGATCTTTAATGCAGGGCGAATTTCTCTGGAGGGTTCTGTAGGTCCATATCTTCGTTTTCTTTAATGATGGTCATTTCACACACCTACCCTCGGCTTCTTCTTTAAATTTCACCAGCAGAATGTCGTCCTTCAACATGCTCTTAGCCTCTGCAACAGAGACCATAAATTAAAGCGCCTTCTTATTGCCTTGAAACTTGCAAAACCCATGAACATATTAGAAAAACCAGACTCAGGGGTGTGGGGTGTGAAGGTGGAGATGGAGACGACGTCGTGGACACGGACAAGAGACAGGAACACGCAGGGTGGCGGAAGAAAAACAATGGAGGTTTTGTCAAATAGACGAAATGCGGATTTTCTACGTGACACAGTCTGGACATGAGGAAGGAATAACGACAAATATGAATAAAAACATATAAACACACACACATATATATATAGCGTGGAGGAATATTACGGATGCATGAGACCAAAACACGTGGATGTATGGGGGACTGGTGGAAAGACAACGTGGCAGCGGAATCGACAGACGGGGAAACAGATTGTTGGCCGTTGGATTAAGATCACAAATCAACGGCTGGAAGTCGATGGGGGCAACACGATGGTGGGCCACAGGGTACGCCGGACACGAATTAACGGGAGAGAAAGTTTAGAAGATCTCCGCCGTCAGATTGAGATCAGCAGATCTAACGATTCAAACAAATTCCGCTGCCCGACGATTGTTCAGACTTTAACGCGCGGGAAAAGCAGTTTCTTGGGCCCGTACAAAAGACGTCTGGCGCATTCTTAATGGAATCGCTGCCTCCATGGTAAATATCACCGGCTCGGTGGGAGTGGTGCGGGATTTACCGTTGGTTTTCTACATGCGGGGCCCTCCACATAAAACAAATGTCGCTCCGTTGATTGGATTTGATCGGACGACTGCCATTGCACCCGAAATATAAAACGATAAGCCCCTCTCCTTTTAGCTTGTGGTTTTCGGGCTCGGGACATATGGAAGCCAAAGCAGGAGGGGCTAAGCTCTTAGGGGCTCGGCTCGACATTTAGATTATGGGTTTTAAACTTTGGCCAAGCGTATTTTCTGAACGGGGATGGCACTGTTAAGCGGGAGCATCGGGATTTTAAGCCACGGTGGAGGTTTGGAATGGATTCGAATGGGGCAGCAGGCCAAAATTTGAAATGCAGGGGTAAAAATGTACAACACTACCCAGCAGGGACAACCTACTCAACCTCAAGGTGCTACGTACCCTCCTCAAGGTCAATTTCAGGCAGTATATAGTGCACCCCAAGGTTTCACTTATTACCCTCAAATCAATCCCAGATGGTGTATAATCCACCTCGAGGCAATGCTTACATTCCGTAAAAAAATCCATATGTTGCTCAACAAGGACCTCAATGGTATTCTCATAATCAGTATCCCGGTCCTCAACCCAGTATGGGCAGAACTATCAGGCTTATAACCCCTATGGACAGAATCCTCCGGGACAAAACATATGGGGGCGGAATTCTCTCGACCTGGGTGGAATGCTAACACTGGTTTCTATCAATGACATCCAATTCCTTTTAATCCTAAATTACCATTTCTCGCTACGTCGGAACTGCCAGATGTGTCAAAGTAAATGAATGATCGAATCCTTCACAACCTATATTGGCCTACCATTCCAACCAAAATTCCTGGGGATTGTCCCAAGTTTGAGGGCAAGTCCAGAGAAGACCCCCAAGCGCACATTATGACATACCATCTTTGGTGCTCCTCTAACTCTTGGGTTGACGATTCTATCTAAGTTTGTCTTTTCCAACGGACTCTTACTAGTGCTTCTGCCAAGTGGTACATTGAGTTATCTCGTGGCATCTTTCAAGACTTCAATTATTTAGCCACGACATTTCTCACGCACTTTCAGTCACAAGTTCGGTATTAAATCGGGACGCACATCCTCACATCCTTTAAGCAAAGTCGATCTACCTATATCTCAGTTCATATTCATGAATAGAGGCGTTGTCGTCGCTTGATCAAGTTTGAAATCCCTTATCAGCTTCTAACTGATTGGTTTACTACCTCCTTCATTAGTCCTATTGCCAGAGACATTACTATGGGGGCATTTGTCCCTAAGGAACAAGCCATTGCTCGTGCCCAGTACCTGGATCTTGTGTACTCTCAGTCCGGCACATTATACGATCTCTTGCATGATGCTCCTAGACCTGGAACTTCCAAAGCACCGACGATGCCATCCGTTGACAGTATCATCGGTTCCGTGTCTCAGACTTCTCGAAAGTCTTCTCCTCTGAATCCTGGGAAGAAAAAATCTACTCCTTTCAATGATACTGCTTCTTAGCCAGCCCCGAATTCTGGTAAAACTGCGGAAGTGAACGTTGTTCAGGCAAATCCAGCAGATAAAACTTCTAAGGGAAAAAATAAGGGTAAGGATAAGGCCAAAGCCGATACCCTGAAACAGGATTCTCATAAATCTCGTGCTGATGATGGTTCACAACGTAAACCGAAGTATCCTTGCTTGATATGTGACGAAGATCACTAAACCAAGGCCTGTACTCGATAGGCCGATGTGATTCAATTGCTCAAAGGCACCCAAGGAAATCTGGTTGTTCTCAAAGAACCATTTCCGTCACAAAAAACTCATTTGGTAGAGAAACCTCAATCCTCTGCCCCATTTGGCTCTTAGGTTTTCATGATGAACGGTTTTGCATCCGTTTCTATAGCTACCCGGTCGAAATATTATACCGAACTGCGTCAGGTAGCGGGGAAAGAGATTGTTGATGGTCCTCCTCCTCCGCCTGCTTCTAGCCCTCTTCAGATTGAAAGGCCCAATACTGAGCTCGTTGTACGACCACCTTCCAAATGTTTACTCCGCAAGTCTTCTTACAATCCTAACGCCCGTGTTTCTCAACATTACAGTATTTTTGAGGATTTGGCTCAGGCACTGTCTATGATGTCTGCATTAGAAGTACTTCAGAGTTGTCCATCTCAACGGAAGGCTTTGTTATCTGATATCGGCGGCGTTGACCCTGCTAATTTGAGCCTTATCACTTTTGACTTGGTGAATTTCATCCCACGTCTCCCTCACCATCTTGTGCTCACCATAAAATTTGGCATTAATGGAATGAATATCCATCGAGTGGTCGTGGATGAGGGTGCGTCTATGTGGTCATGTCATCTGCCTGCTGGAAAGATATCGGTTCTCCAGCTCTGAATTCATCTCCAAATGCTCTAGAAGCATTTGATGGAAGGGAATCTAAACCTCTTGGTGCTCTTGCTAGTTTTCCGATTACTCTAGAAGGGAAGACGGTCAATGTTGAGGTTGAAGTAGTTAATGCCAAGCTCAATTAAAATCTTCACCTCGGTCACATTTGGACTCACGCCATGCTCTGCGTTCCATCCACTCTCTTTCGTGTTTTGTGATTTCCACACGAAGGAAGGATAATTACTATTGATAAGTTATCATTCTTCACTTATTATTCCGAGAACAATGTTCCGCACATAGATCAATTTCCTACGCCTTACGAGAGTGTAAGCTCGGGTCTCTTTAATGATCCTGCCCTGATGGGTATTTTTCCTCTTCCTCCACCCAACACTATTCAGGTTAATATGATATCCAGGTCTGACGAACCGTGGATCATCCCTTTGCTTGAGTAGATTGATTTTTTTGGAGATTCGATGCCGTTAAGTCTGATCAAGATTGATTATTGTGAGCTCATTTCAGCTTCGAATCCTCCACCTCCTACTCATGCTCCTTTGAGTATGTCTCTTGATCCTTATTCTCAATCTCCTTGGCTCGATGATTCAGATTCGCTCGATCCCTTCAAAGAGATATTTCCCTCCGATGAATCCATCATGGAAAATATGTCTCTCGAGGATCCTCCTTGGGACGATAGTCATCATCATTCCTCATTCATGCCTGGCCTTGGGGCCATGTCTACGTGTCTTGAGAGGTTTGCTTCTCAGGTTCATTCTCCTCCACTTCAAATGCCTATTCTGACACATGAAGTTTTTACTGAAGGTAGCTTGAGTAATATCACACAAACAATGCCTATCGACATTTCTGTCGAACCGGGAATTGTCGAGAACATCCATATTGGGGTGACCTATTCTTCGGATGAAGTTGAGGTCTATACTAGC
Organism: Pinus albicaulis; assembly: GCA_034641835.2. Classification (NCBI taxonomy): domain Eukaryota; kingdom Viridiplantae; phylum Streptophyta; class Pinopsida; order Pinales; family Pinaceae; genus Pinus; species Pinus albicaulis. Next base: position 893,447,894 of record CM076580.1, read on the forward strand.
CTTTTCTACGAGTTTACTGATGTCTTTACGTGGTCTTCCCATCTCCACCCTGTCATTACCGTTGGTCCCTTTGCAAAGTGGGGCATAGATTTTATGACGTGTAACCCTCACTCAGTCAGGGGGCATGCTTATATCATCATAGCCGTTGACTAATTCACCAAATGGGCCAAAGCAATGCCTACACTTACAGCTTACAGTAAGGCAACAACTCGGTTTATATTCAATCATGTCATTTCTAGGTTTGGTGTCCTTCAAGCCATTGTTACCGATCATGGTTCGCATTTTCAGAATTACATGGTGACAGAGTTGACTTCAAAGTTGGGTCTGCGTCACAACAACTCAACATCATACTATCCTCAGGCCAATGGCCAGGTTGAAGCCGTGAAAAAATTTCTTGTTACTATCCTTCAACATATGATTGGGATGCACAACTTAAACTGGAATCTCATGTTATTTTCGGCTCTTTGGGCATACTGAACCTCAATAAAGGATGCGACCGAATTCACTCCATTTCAACTTGTTTACGGTCTGGAAGCTACCCTTCCGATTGAATGTGAAATACCTTCGCTCAAGTTAGTTGTTGAATTGCTTCTGAATACTTCACCAGAAGAAGAACGCCTTCTCTACTTAGAAAGGCTAGATGAAACTCGTTTCTTTGCTACTCTGGTCATTAAAGCACGCAAAAAGCGGTTCAAAGCTCATTTTGACAAGTCGATTTCCCCTCGTTCCTTCATAGAAGGATACCTCGTCCTCTTGTATGACCAAGCTCACGAAAAGCTGGGGGCAAGCAAATTTCAACCCATGTGGCATTGGCCCTACATTGCTAAACGTGTTTTGCAGAATGGGGCCTATGAGCTTATTGATTATGAATTTCATCCTCTAGATCAGCCCAGAAATGGGTTGTATCTTAAAAAATAATATGCATGAGTCATTCGTGCAGCCCAGAAATGGGTTGTATCTTAAAAAATAATATGCATGAGTCATTCGTGCATGTTTTATGTACATAGGCGTTCTTTTCATTTTTGTAAATTTTTGGCTTGGTGTTCTTTGCGAGTATTTTCCTGCTTATTAGATCGTTCCTTATTTTGCAGAAGTCTATTACCCCTTATGTCGGTTTCGCGGATGGTGCTTCCCCCAATACCTTAAACCTATCTTCAGCAGCCTGGGTGATTTATGATCATGCTGGTGAGTTGATAGATCTTCAAGGTATCTGTCTAGGACGAACTACAAGCAATGTCACTCAATATAGTGTTGTTATTGAACTATTAACCGAGGCGATTAACCTCGACATTTGTGCACTGATTGTTAACCTAGACTCGTAGCTTGTTGTTCTTCAATTTAATGGACATTATTATGTTAGAAACCCTTAAATCTTAAGGTTGTATTTGCATGTTCATCTACTAGAAAGACATTTTGATTACATTACATATCAACATATTCCTAAACGAATGAATGCATTAACTGATATAGTGGCTAACATTGTATTAGATAGACATTTGCGTAGTTTGCAAAAATCATCATCACATGAAAATATCCATATCGTAACATAGATGTGTGTATATATATAGATATAGATATATCGAATGTTTTCATCAGTGTGCATCATAAGTTCAAAAAATATGTATGTTTCAATACATCCTGAGACATCATGTCTCTCAAAAATATGTGGAAATAAAACCTAGTTGTCTACTCAGCGTGACGCTCATGATAGCACGTCACTTCTCGTACAAGCCGCCTCAGTAAGCGGTGAACTCGGTTTGATACCCCTGCAATGTGTCTCTGCTATGCACGAGGAACATCATCGAATTGCGCATAGTTCGGGATCCCATGGGAGATTCTCTCCAAGTTGCATATGATTTCCTCCTCCTCGCCTCCCTCACCATGAGGGGTAATATCAAAATCGCGAGGGATCTACCTCGCTATCAGGGACATACCTGCAGGCTTCTCTAGGCCAACATCTACAATTACATGGATTAATATCATAGCGTGCATAAAAAAAAAAATCATAATACTCATGAAAATTAAAAATGATTCTTACCCAGTACTTCATCCAAATCCCCTCCCTTAGGGAGCAGGAGATCTGCATCACCAGTGAAATTTGTGTTATAGTAGGCTCAATCCTCTACGACAATCAGCTATCGGTGGAGCCACTCAAAGAACTCTGATCTCTGGGACATCTGTTGATTGCCCTTTGACCTTGGCATCAATGCTACCCAACGAGCCATCCATGGCTCTTATGCTGGTGGTGTCGGAACTATCACCTCTTGACGCTGAAAGATTGGTAGTCGTTCCAAGATGAACGATACTACAATGGAAAAGTAACCAAACTACTTCAGCTTGGTTTTCTTTCACTTTGTTAGTTGATGCTTCATGTTGATTGTCATTACCCCTGCCTAGTTGTAGAGGGTCGATGCCATGAAATCTACAGCAAGAATTATTTGTTCCTTTGTGGCCTCGTGCAGTGCCTGCGATCCTGTAGCTCGTGTGATGGTGTGCAGCACTACCTTTAGTGCCAGATCCGGAATAGTTTGGACGCCCACTTTTCCGCTTCCTGATCCTTTCCTTGCCCCTGGGCACACCTTGTCAATAACCAAACTCATGTTCTCTATTGAGGGTTGGTTGCCGATCAGGATTGGTACTGCCCCCCTCCGCGATAGTCCGGTTATGAAATAACGTCTGAGACTTCAATCTCGAGTTATTTGTCATGAATAATGAACTTTTCCTAATCAACATCCCAGACACTGATCAAGTACTGCAACAACTCCGATTGAGCTCTGAGGTGCACCCTAGTTCATATTTTAGGATGATTGGCACAGATCCGTGTCCGATACCCGCGCTAATCACCGCGCCCTAGTTTTTGTAAATTCCCCCATAAATTCACACATGTAAGATTGCAGGTAATGAAACTATAATCAAAATTCTAGGAAGAATGTTAGCTCTTACTTGGAACCGACGGATTCAATATTGGTCTTCTATATTTCCCGCTATCGCCGCCACAAAATCGCAGTGAAAAAGGGTAATAAATTTCTCACAAGAGGTAAAAGTGAAAAGTAATTATTTTTTACTATTTTTGGCATATTAATACTTTTCAAAACCCTAATTAGGTTTTAAAATGTATTTTTTGATTATTTCGCTATGTTTTTTCGAGAAATGGATTTTACATTTGTCTCTTATGCAGCGACAGGATTTTCAATGTAACAACAATGAAGTAACGAGTTGTATTTTATACTTTTTCGGACTCGGTAAAAACACGAAAAAGTCATTGTTGGAGTCATCTTTCAGCTCTTTTCTAACTCTCTAAACATGAAAATATTTTTGATACTCTTGTCGTTTTGAACTCGTTAAATGGCTGCGAAATGATATCTACCCAGTATACGTTTACCCCTTTTTCGGGCTGGGATAGATTATTTACGAAAAAGGAATACCTTAGCCTATCGCGACTAAGAGATTCTCTTAGACACATATTTCTACCTCTTTGGATCTGTGGGACTATCTACGAAAAGGGACTGCTGGATTTTTCTTTTCTACTTCTTTTCAAACTCTCTAAACATGAAAATATGTTGAGTCTTTCCTTTGTCAGACTCGTTAAACCCAAATATGACATCAGAAACCGTCATCATGATGTTCACCTCCTTCCACCTTCCTAGGGGTCGTAAAATGTACGAGGATTGATTTTTCTGAAGGACAAACTTAAATGACAAGAAAATGTTATCCCCTTAAAGCTTGTTTTCCAAAACTAATTGGGGTACTCGCCAGCAATGGTGGGGGAAAATGGAACCAATTCTCAGACATGTCTGTAGCATGTCGCTCTTGAACATGACACTCATCTACCTTTGTGTCGAGTTGGGGACTTCTCATTTCGTCATTTTGCCTCCATGGGTTTGGTTAATCTCTTTTGACCTCTCATCTGCTCTTTTCCACATCATCATGACCTCAGATCCCTTGATGTCAAATACTGCCAAATCCAGAGTCGTGTCGCTGATATGTTCCAGAGAAGTTTTCGATTGTAGTTTTAAACCTCCCTCTAATCCTCTGTTTAGTCCTGATTCACTATCATTATTTTCCTCTGTCTCGTGTCGATGATGTGGGAAACATTATGGCCCTCCTTTGACTGGGTCACTTCCTATCGACTTCAGCTCATTATCCAGGAAGTTGATCTAGAGACTTCCTTCCGGTACCTTGGAGCTTGCATGCCTCAATGGCAAGTTCTTCATATTCAATGACAGGTCCACATAATTGGCCTTCGATCGAGTGATTCTGCAGGTGTTCAACGCCAAATCACTATTCACATTCCATGGATTGTACCTGTTGTACCTTGAGAACCATTGTTATTAGTGGTGGTTTCTCTCATGACTTTTAACAGCTTTCATCATTGGTTGGTAATCAAGTGACTTTCTTGCATGTTCGACTTCAACTTAGATATTCACATGCTTGGATTTGTACTTGTTCGGGTCGAGATGGAGCACAAGACCCTGGGTTTTGTCTGATAAAATCCAGGCTGTGGGATATTTTGGTTTATCATGACTGTATGCATGACTCTTTTTATTGGATGGATGTGACCATACCTGAGTCTATTTGTTTATCCTTATTGTTGGATGGTTGTGTATGTTGGGGTTCCCATGTTTTGGCTAGATTAGTAAGACCAAAAGATGAGACAACATCAGAACCGCTTTGGGGCCCTAGGATCTAGACCTCCTGGACCCGGAGGGGGATCTCTCCAATGAGGCAAAGAATGATATATCTTCAAAAGCTCAAAAGCACAAAGGGGGGGGTTTAAATGATTTGGTTGGTTGGTTGCTGGGTTGGTCATGAGATCATAGACTGAGACAGTAATGGGATAAAAGGAAACAAAACAACATGATGTTTCAGCAAAGAGGATAGGTCAAGAAAGTGCCATCCATTGGGCTATGGAGTCATGAAAGGTAATTACATGCAACAACTAGCCAAAGCTTTCAGAGGGAAAGTCATCTAATACTAAAGGATCTCTTAGATTAGATGGTGGGATGGAACATTAAGGATTGAAAGTGAGAGAAGGAAAGCAACCTAATTTCTATCTGTAGATCAGGTAAGAGGTCATTTAAATCCAGACCTGCTTGGACATACTCCAGCTCTCAAAGAAGTGACAAAGGGGCAGCTTATAGATTGGACCAGAGGTCATTTAACTCCAGGTCAGCTTTAGCATGCTCCAAGGGAAAACAGAGATAAGTTTAACAGAGAGAACTTAGACAGGACAGCAGGTCGCACGAGGATCCTATTGGACAGGGCTAACTCTAATCCCCAGTGTTCCCAAATCTTCCAGCTTAAACACAACAAGAACAACTAAAGATGGATTTCATCAATTCATACATCAGCTAGCAGCATAAGGAACTACTACACTGGTTAAATTAACTGAAACCAATCCTTAGATAGCACATTTAGCAGAAAAACATTAAAGGTAAGGGGAGTAGAGACATAGGGTACCTAACAAGGGTAAATCCTATGCCATATTTCTGATGCAAGCCAGCATAAAATGAAACAATATGAAAATGTGATAAACAGAGTTAGGAAAACATCACCAATAGTAATAGACCGAGATCCTGTGAGATGTGCTTTGATTAATTGATGCAAAACCAGTCACATACACTGTGCTCAATGGCTGTTACAATCCAAACTTCTCCTCCCAGCCCAATACATAACAACTAATCTGTTAATCCCTCCCAAGGCTGTTCTAACAGTCAGAATGAATCCCTCTAACAGCAACAATAGCAGCCGAACAACAACCCTTACAATATGTTCTACAGGGTTCTTATAGGAGAACGAATAACAATGGTAGTTGTAAACTTCAATGTAGCATTAAAATTCTGAAGCAGTAGGAGGGCCAAGGCTCCATTCGGTTTTAATTCTGAGCATTTATCTTCTGTGCCTTTCAGAAGGAAGAGCGATCTTCGTCAGGCTGCAATTTACTCAAGGTATGTCTTTGATGTACTTGTTGTAGCCCTTTGCATAATTTTGGTGAATAACCCAAGGTGTATGGACAACTGTGGGGTCTGCCATACTATATAACTAATGCACTGGTAGCATAGGACTATTGTCAAGGCTGGAAAATCTCTCTAGAACACGGCATAGGATGAGAAATGTATGGGTACATTGTTCGTTTATGGAAGAACATTCTGCTGATATAGAAACCCTGATGGTATAGTTTCTGTGCATTGGAACTTCTGAGCAATCCATAGGGTCTTTAATTACGGTACCCTGCCTTTGAATAATTGGATTAAGGTCCATAAATTGTAATGACATGCCTTAAACACTTTGTTTTTCCACTGATACTCTTTGCCGCTTCCACAATTGCTTCTGACTGTGAAATCTGTGCTTTAAATGGTTCTGGAAGGTTTGACAGAGTTTTTAGCTTCGTTCTTTGAATGCACATCCTGTCATGGCTCCTTCCCAAGCCTTTTCATAATTTCAGCCTCTGCACACGGCCTTTCCTGTGTTCAGTGCCATAATAATAGTGTGTATGGACCATGGAGGGTTTTACCTTCCTGATAAACCTGCAAAACACGAAAATGGTTATGAAAAAAATTTATGGGGAGGGTGGTATGGATGAATGTGACAGTGGCAGCGTGGCGTGGACGAGGGTGATGACTATGGAGGCTACTATGGAGGAAAACATGGCAGCGGAAAATGCATGGGAAACGTCGAGGCAGACGTTTTAACGTGAAAACATTGAGCTTTGACCTTGGAACAAAAATATATAACGGAGGTGGGTGAATGTACGGTGGAGACACGTGGAGTGGTGACGTGTCGAGTCCAGGGGATGACGGGACAGTTAACAGCGGGGGTGAGGATAAATCTGGGCCATCCAATCTCAAAGGAGATCGACAGTGGAAAACATGTCGGAGGGCAATGGACAATGGGCCAGTAGGTACGATTGCCTCGGTTAACGTCCGCGCATCTTCGTGAAGTGACGACCGTCGGATGGGCCGCCCCAGATCGGATGGCGCACAGCGATATCGCGCCATGTCTATGGATGAACGATAACGTGCGACGGAGGGTGGTTTTCCAACCGTACCGGTGCCACGCGTCAGATGTTGTATGGAATCGCTGGCCCATCGGAAAATACCGCCTACCTCTGAAAGGCGGTGCGATAGAAACCAGATGGTTTATGAACAGTGTTTGCGGGCGTGGGGACCACCGAGAGGGGGAAAAATGAACCGTTGATTTGTGGTAAATGAACGGTGGATCAGCATATCGGAAAGGTGAACGGGGAGAGACACGGGCGCAACAGAGCCAGTGAACGTCATCTGATCTGTTTAGATCAATGGTTATAAATGCGCCCGATATCCATGTGTGGTCGGCGCCTTTAGGGCTAGCACCCGGGCATATGGGAAAGAAGGCTGAGGGGCTAGGGCCGAAAGGGGCTGGCCCGTTACAAAGGTAGAAAATGGGTTTTTTGGCTCGTTTCAATGAAATTAAAAGCCGATATGGGGTAACGATAGAGGGAACAAGGGGTATCTTGGCTAAACCAAGGGTGAATTCATGGTTTAAAGGGGATTTTGGGAGGATTAGAAAGACTAGTGGAGGGATTTTTGGGGTAGAAAATAGATTTAGAAAAATGGGGGCAAAGGAATGAAATGGAGAAATCTGCAGGGGTACAAGGGGCAAAGGAAGGCCTTTTGGAGCATGGTCTTTTACAATCAAAGAGGCTTTATAATGGGAATCAGCGGAGGGGATTTTATAAAGGGCAGAGGCACAAGAGGCTTCAAGGATGATGTGTTTTCAGAGGAAATACATTCCTTGAAGGCTCAAAAATAGTTTAGCCCCCTATTTGCTTGTCAAAAACAATTTATAGAGGGCTAACAGTGGCTCCACATGTGGATGGCTTCTTCTTGAAGGAGACAAGAATTCAGAGAATGATCTTTGGTGTATGCCAGATGCCTGCTGCTTGGCACATCCCTTTATTTATTTAGATCAGCTGCCACATATTGTGAAGACATTACATCAGCAAAAAAACTTTCCTCAGCAATCTTCCTACCCATCCTACAATCCTAACATTTTTTCTTCTGGGGCGCATTTGGACTTGCAGACCCTTTACATCATTTTATTTTTTACAAACAAGGAAATAAACCTATTATATTTCTACCCTTATTGCCCCATGAGACCAGATTAGATTTTTGGCCTCATAGTTTCTCTACCTAAACTAATATCTACTAGGATTACACTATCTAGCAGATTTCTTCTCTACATTCTAAGACAGAAATTTAAAACAGTCAAGCCAGGATTAGACTATCTGACTTGCTGGACTTTGCAGAAATTAAAACAACTAACTACATACTCACAGGCTGAGCTTTATTTCAGACTTCCTACCTACCCTACTCTAACTGGGAATCTCTGGCACTCTAGGTGATACAATAATGCCAATGCAGCCAGTCAAGCAATAGCAAAAAAGGGAAGAAGAACTGACTACTCATCAGAGATAACCGTAGGATGCTCTGCATGTGGATCTTCAAAACTGAGGCCACCAGCAGTGGTGACCAATTCTGATGTATTTGGATTTTGCAAAATATTAATGCCTGAGGAGTTGAGCCAATCAGGGCCTCCATGTATTCTGCCATAGGATCAACAAAAACATGATGTAAACCTTTTTCTTCGAAGCCTCCCCTAACTGGTAGGTTGTCTGCATCCTCAGCAGTTTCAATCATTTCATCTGCAATGAGGCCTTTGTAATCACACTCCTCCTTTTCCTAGTTTGGGGTATTTGGTAGATAAACATCAACCAAGAATACCCCTTCTTCCACTGGATCAAGACAAAGATGTCCATGGGAAAGAAGGCCTCCCTCATCTTCACTACAACCTGAGCTAGAGGGCTCATTATATTCGACAGTGCTGTCCTCTAGTAACGCGGGCTGGTTCTGCCGAAATGGACTGAACTCTGTGAAAAAATCAACATATTCTTGAGCAGGGGTTTCTTTGATTACCTTAATCCTCTCAGGAGAAGGCTCGGGATATTCATTCCGCTCAAGATTATCTTCACCTCTTTCCTCCTTGTCCTCTGCACTGAAAAGTTGTTGGCTTCCGTCCTCTTGGAAAGTATAAATGATGTTCGGATATAAAACAAAGAGAAGATTCAATGAATCTTCGTCTGCTATCATGCTTTCAATGCTTTCTTCATCAGTATCATAGATGGCCTGCATTGGCTCATCATTTTCCTGAATTTGATGGCCGTGATCTTCCTCCCAAGAAACCACTGATGATGGCCCTGAAAGCTCCATTTCCTTTTGGAAAAAATCATCATCAGACAGGTCAACATCAGAGAAATCATAACTATAAGCATTGTCACCCATCAGGTCTTCAGGACTCTCAGCAAGTCTTTCTTCAAAATAGTCTGCAAGTTCATTTCCTGTTTCAGACTCAGGTTCATCATACATGCTTTGCATGTGGCTTCTGTCTTGTAGTGATCTGATTTGTCTTTCTTGAGGACAATGAGTAGGTCTTTCCCAATCATCATTTCTGGTTTCAGCCTCAAATTCTTCCTCTTCTGCGTTTAGCAGGGTGTTAGCGGTCTCTATCAATATTTCCAGCTTGTTTTCTAAAGAGATCTGCCTTATTTTCTCTGCTCGGTCTTTCTTTGCAGCTTCTAACCTTTCCTCCCTGCACTTTATGTTGTATTCGACAGTGACGACTATATTTTGCATTTCCTCCAGGCTCGAAGGTTCTCTTTCTCTTATATGGAATTCCACCTCGGGGTCAAAAGAACTTGGATAGTGCAATAGAGCCCGTCCCAAGGGTGGCTTTATATTAGAAGGTATTGCGTGATATACCTTATTGAACCTGGCCGAAAAATCTTGTACTGTCTCTCCTGGCTGCCTTTTCAAATTTTGATACTCTCCTAGGATGAGAAGAGCATTCTTTGGGGCTTCCCACCTATCAAGGAAAACTTGAGAAAATTGATGAAAGCTGAAAATGCTTGCCACTGGAAGGCCTTTGAGCCAACTCTTAACATTTCCTTGTAAAGACAAGGAAAACACTCTAATGCACACATCATCTTCTTCTATTTCATACAATTCAAGTAAATCCTCAAGGTTTTGAACATGTTCTTCAGCAGTGGCCCCTTTATTTTCTCCATCAAAAAGAGGCAGCTGGTTTATAAGCTCCGAAGGAAGGGGTTGGAAAATAAGAGGTAAAAAAAGAGGCTTATATCTTTCTATGACCTTTGTAGGTGTAGGTGGTATAAAAATGGGCTCATGGTTGCTTGAAGTTTCTTCAGGAGTGTGAGATACAACATGAGACTCTTGTTCCACCAAGTTCTTCACAGGAGTATAGGTCTGCTCATGGTCTGAAGACTGAGGTTTGAGATCTTTCCCATATTCAGTGTGGGTCTCATCTTTGTACACTTAATTAGGCTTAAAGTAGGACAGAACATAGTGGTAGACAAAAACAATGAACTCTTTAAACCAAATCCAACCCGTGTGTTCTATCCTTCTATGAGGTCTGGCCATATTTCAGGTTCTTCCTCCAGTGGAGTCTTTGAGAGTTATGGAGTGTGGAGTCGCCAGGTGGATGTGCATGAATGTTCGAAGCAGGATGTTGTCCACCATCAGCAATTTAATGCCAATCTAACCAGAGATCTTGGGTCTTTTGAGTGCTTAAGAGTTTGTAAGATAAATTCACTCAATCCCCAGCAGAGTCGCCATTATGTTGGGGTTCCCATGTTTTGGCCAGATTGGTAAGACCAAAAGATGAGACAACATCAGAACCGCTTTGGGGCCCTAGGATCTAGGCATCCTGGACCCGGAAGGGGATCTATCCAATGAGGCAAATAATGATATATCTTCAAAGCTCAAAATGAGATATTAGGCTAGGTATGAAGCACAAAGGGGGGGGTTTAAATGATTTGGTTGGTTGGTTGCTGGGTTGGTCATGAGATCATAGACTGAGAAAGTAATGGGAGAAAAGGAAACAAAACAGCAGGATGTTTCAACAAAGAGGATAGGTCAAGAAAGTGCCATCCATTGGGCTATGGAGTCATGAAAGTTAATTACATGCAACAACTAGCCAAAGCTTTCAGAGGGAAAGTCATCTAATACTAAAGGATCTCTTAGATTAGATGGTGGGATGGAACATTAAGGATTGAAAGTGAGAGAAGGAAAGCAACCTAATTTTTGTCTGTAGATCAGGTCAGAGGTCATTTGACTCCAGCCCTGCTTGAACATACTCATAGGCAACTCTCAAAGGAGGGACAAAGGGGCAGCTTATAGATCGGACCAGAGGTCATTTAACTCCAGGTCAGCTTTAGCATGCTCCAAGGGAAAACAGAGATAAGTTTAACAGAGAGATCTTAGACAGGCCAGCAGGTCGCACAAGGATCCTAGTGGACAGGGCTAACTCTAATCCCCAGTGTTCCCAAATCTTCCAGCTTAAACCCAACAAGAACAACTAAAGATGGATTTCATCAATTCATACATCAGCTAGCAGCATAAGGAACTACTACACTGGTTAAATTAACTGAAACCAATCCTTAGATAACACATTTAGTAGAAAAACATGAAAGGCAAGGAGATCAGAGACATAGGGTACCTAACAAGGGTAAATCCTATGCCATATTTCTGATGCAAGCCAGCAGAAAATGAAACAATATGAAAATGTGATAAACAGAGTTAGGAAAACATCACCAATAGTAATAGACCAGGATCTTGTGAGATGTGCTTTGATTAATTGATGCAAAACCAGTCACATACACTGAGCTCATTGGCTGTTACAATCCAAACTTCTCCTCCCAGCCTAATACATAACAACTAATCTGCTAATCCCTCCCAAGACTGTTCTAACAGTCGGAATGAATCCCTCTAACAACGATGGTAGCAGCCGAACAACAACCCTTACAATATGTTCTATAGGGTTCTTATAGGAGAAAGAATAACAATGGTAGTTGTAAACTTCAATTTAGCATTAAAATTCTGAAGCAGTAGGAGGGCCAAGGCTCCATTCGGTTTTAATTCTGAGCATTTATCTTTTGCGCCTTTCAGAAGGAAGAGCGATCTTCGTCAGGCTGCAATTTACTCAAGGTATGTCTTTGATGTACTTGTCATAGCCCTTTGCAGAATTTTGGTGAATAACCCAAGGTGTATGGAAAATTGTGGGTTCTGCCATACTATATAACTAATGCACTGGCAGCATAGGACTATTGTCAAGGCTGGAAAATCTCTCTAGAACATAGCATAGGATGAGAAATGTATGGGTACCTTGTCCGTTTATGGAAGAACGTTCTGTTGATATAGAAACCCTGATGGTATAGTTTCTGTGCATTGGACCTTCTGAGCAATCCACGGGGTCTTTAATTCTGGTACCCTACCTTTGAATAATTGGATTAAGGTCCATAAATTGCAATGACAGGCCTTAAACACTTTTTTTTTCCACTGATACTCTTTGTCGCTTCCACAATTACTTCTGACTGTGAAATCTGTGCTTTAAATGGTTCTGGAAGGTCTGACAGAGTTTTTAGCTTCGTTCTTTGAATGCACATCCTATCATGGCTCCTTCCCAGGCCTTTTCATAATTTCGGCCTCTGCACACGGCCTTTCCTGCGTTCAGTGCCATAATAATAGTGCGTATGGACCATGGCGGGTTTTATCTTCCTGATAAACCTGCAAAACACGAAAATGGTTACGAAAAACATTTATGGGGAGGGTGGTATGGATGAATGTGACAGTGGCAGCGTGGCGTGGACGAGGGTGATGACTGCGGAGGCTACTGTGGAGGAAAACATGGCACAGCAGAAAATGCATGGGAAACGTCGAGGTAGACGTTTTAACGTGAAAACATTGAGCTTTGACCTTGGAACAAAAATATATAACGGAGGTGGGCGAATGTACGGTGGAGACACGTGGAGTGGTGACGTGTTGGGTCCGGGGGATGACAGGATAGTTAACAGTGGGGGTGAGGATAAATCTGGGCCGTCCGATCTCAAAGGAGATCGACGATGGAAAACACGTCGGAGGGCGATGGACAGTGGGCCAATAAGTATGATTGCCTCGGTTAACTTCCGCGCATCTTTGTGAAGTGACAACCGTCAGATGGGCCGCCCCAGATCGGACAGCGCATAGCGATATCACGCCACATCTATGGACGAACGATAATGCGCGATGGAGGGCGGTTTTCCAGCCATACCGGTGCCACGCTTCGGATGTTGTATGGAATCGCTAGCCACCGGAAAATACCGCCTACCTCCGAAAGGCGATGCGATAGAAACTGGATGGTTTATGAACAGTGTTTGCGGGCATGGGGACCACCGAGCGGGGGAAAAATAGACCGTTGATTTGCGGTAAATGAACAATGGATCAACATATCGGAAAGGTGAACGGGGAGAGCCACGGGCGCGACAGAGCCAGTGAACATCGTCTGATCTATTTAGATCAACAGTTATAAACGCGCCCGATATCCATGTGTGGTCAGTGCCTTCAGGGCTAGCGCTCGGTTCTAGCGCCCGAGCATATGGGAAAGAAGGCTGAGGGGCTAGGGCCGAAAGGGGCTGGCCCGTTACAAAGGTAGAAAATGGGTTTTTTGGCTCGTTTCAATGAAATTAAAAGCCCATATGGGGTAACGATAGAGGGAACAAGGGGTCTCTTGGCTAAACCAAGGGTGAATGCGTGGTTTAAAGGGGATTTTGGGAGGATTAGAAATACTAGGGGAGGGATTTTGGGGGTAGAAAGGAGATTTAGAAAAAGTGGGGCAAAGGAATGAAATGGAGAAATCTGCAGGGGTACAAGGGGCAAAGGAAGGCCTTTTGGAGCACAGTCTTTTACAATCAAAGAGGCTTTATAATGGGAATCAGCAGAGGGGGTTTTATAAAGGGCAGAGGCACAGGAGGCTTCAAGGATGATGTGTTTTCAGAGGAAATGCATTCCTTGAAGGCTCAAAAACAGTTTAGCCCCCTATTTGCTTGTCAAAAACAATTTATAGGGGGCTAACAGTGTCCATACCTCGGATCTCAGTTTTATATGTACTCTATTATGGATGGTTGCTCCCATGCCACATGTTCATGTATTAGGTATATCAGTTGTATTTATACTTGGAGGTCTTCTGACAGCGGTGTTTGGTTCGAACGCATTCTTGTAAAGCATTTCACCCCTCCCTCTCTCTCGGACCTCATGCTTTAGGGGGCATCTGTTACATATCATTTTGTCACTATCCTTGCAATCCCCATCCTACACATTGGAGGACCATTTCTGTGACTTATATGAAGTTTCATGCCCTGCAAATAGTATCATTACATCCCTTGCCATGAGGATAACATTTCCTCTATTGACTTTTCCTTGAGCATGCCACCAAAAACACATGCTTTTGGGTTGGCACTGGTAAGATGTTATGCCCTCGCACCGATGAAGGAAATTAACACTGAGCCTCGTGCTCATTAGCACTCTGTCCCAGTGAGCTACCCACGCCAAGATGTTTTTGGAATGTTTTTTAAATATAGAGGTGAAGTTTCCATGCTAACTACTTCGCGAGTGAGTCAGCTTGGGTTTTTCGACTGCATAACCATGAACACCTTCCTTTGGCTTCTTGTTTCCACATTTTAGGGGAACCTCCCAAAGGATAAGGCCTCCCTTCCACCATTTGAGGGATCCCAACCTCCTCCTCTCCTTCTATAAATAAACATATTTTACATTGATGTAGTTAGCTAAATAGTTGCAGAGGAATTGCTGAACATTTTGTTGAAACAGTCCATAGCTAGTGAGATAGAGTAGAGAGAGAGACCCTTATCGAGAGAGAGCTTAGTCTTTTGCCTTGCCACGTCCAAATTCCCTAACAAATGCTCGAGATGCGCTCCAATTGGACTCGCTAAAGGAGGCTACGACATCAAGGCTCCGACATCCGAATACCACTGTTGAAGGATCGTGATGCATCCGGACAAGGATCAGGAGACCTTCGATGCAGTTACAACCATCATGTTGGACCACAGGTAGGACAATCTATCCCAACTTTTTCCATTCGTTAAGTAGGAACCAAAAAATTAGCATGTCCTATTGCTGCTAGACCCACCCTAGGGCTAGAGGAATCGTCTCTGTCCGCAGAGAGGATTTACCTACACAACAAATATGTGAAAGGAGTGAATCAATCAATAATTCACTAAAAATAATTGGTCAGAGCTTTGTCAACAACTACTTTCTCAGAATTAATAGACTCATTCAGTCATCTAGTAAGGCAACTCCTTACCAGTCAATCAGAGGCCAAAATTGGAGAAGATAATAAAAGGATTCTGCACCTCAATGAACAAGCAAAGATAGGTGACTGGTATATGTATAAACATTACACAGAGATTAGGGTGTATGGCTACGAAATTTCACCATACAAACTTCCAAAATATTTACCTATGAGAATTTTCTTCTTATATTACATAATACAAATGTTAAATATGGATGAACTGCATTTTGTTTCGGGAAAGAGGAAAGCCTAGTTTAAACTCAAGGCCAATATTGGATCATTCATCTCTAATCCTAGAGCAACTACTGCTGATGTAGATGCATTATTAAAGAATATGGGTTTTCAATCAAGTTTTACTTGGTCATATGACCCCCATGGCATTATTTCTGCTCTAAGGGTTGAAATCAAGACAACCTCTTACACTCATACCTCCAGAGTAGAAATAGAGAAATACATGAACCAGGATGAATGGGTAGAAGGTACCTTACAGGAAGCAGATGAACAATTCATTTCCACTTCAAATGTACAAACACGAGTGCTTGATAGTAAACAACAGAAAAAGATCATATAAGAGACCCCACATTCCAAAGAAATTCTGAAAGGGTTCACCTTACAACATAAGAAGGCAAAGCTCACTTCCTCCTTGCTTTCAGAAGAGAAACAACCCGAGATCATAGATTTGGGAGATACTGAAATCTCCACATCCACAAATTTTCCTCATAATCCTCCATCAGCATCACCTGCAAGAGAGCCACTAGAAATCATCCAGCATTTAGATGCTAACTCTTCTGAAGAGAAAAATATTTTCTCTAGATTTCTAGACATCAAGCACAAGAATCAAGCACTGAAATCAGATGTTTACAGCCAATTCTGGAAATAGACATCTACATCACAACACAGGCTTCTCACTGCCTTTGACAATGAAAAAGGAAGAATGAAAATGGCCTTTCTGCAAGCAACAATGCCATTTCCAAAGACTCATGTTGAGTTTAAGAAGACTGTCTTCTTATTTGATACAAAATATATTCACCCAATTGACCAGATGGACATGCACAAGCAGTCAAGATAAATGCTATTTTCAAAAATGACTACAACAACCATGTCTCTTTCCAAATTGAAAGTAGCACTGTCAAATGTTCAATCCCAGTTGAGGATTGAGAAATTGTCTTCATTGCCTAAAGACAACAGGATGAAGTTATTGGAAGAACTTTTAGTAAAAGTGGGATATGATCCGAAGGACTACAAGGCAGCTGAATAAATCATTAAGAATAGAAGTGTAGACATTGCTGCTCTGCGAAAAAAACTCAAGCTACCCTTAACTAAAGACCCACAAACTAAAGAGATGGTAGAAAGTGAATGTGGCAAGGAGGAAATGCTTAAGTTGATCATTGATCAAAATCTGCAAATTAGAAAATGGAAGAAACAATTGAAGAATTACTACTGAAAGAGAAATCAACACTCCAAGTGAATATTGATCCTACTTTAGCAACTCAAATATCTTCTGCAGTTACAAAACCTTCAGCAACCTTGACCATAACTAATGCACCACAATTGGAAAAATATTTGGCCATTTAGAAGCAAGCACGTGAGAAATTACATTAGAAGTTTCAACTTCTTGAGTCACAAAATATTAAAAATGATACTTTATATCTAGAGGAAATGCAGAAGACTCGTCAGCTGGAACTTAAAATCAAAGAACTGGAAAGTGAATATCTAATGGCAACAACTTTAGGAGAAGCCAAGTAGAGTATCTGGGAAGACATCAGCAAGTTCATTACTGAAATATGGCCATCTATAAAGATAATCTTCGAGCCGCGAAAAACAATTCAAGAGTAGAAGGATCAACTCAAAAAGAAGCCAAGTGAAGCTTCTGACATGATCAAGGTTATTAATTCAAAGAACAGAGAGGAATTGGAAGTAGTCAATATCACAGACAGGACTACAACCATTTTGGAGATAAAGAAAGTTTTGCAAAAAAGAAACTTGATCAACCAGTTGCAGAACAAGTCTGAAGCTTTAAATGTTATTGTTCAATGGTTTCATACTAAATTTAATTTTTTTAATCATAAAGGACTGCCAAGTCTGGTAGGAATATATGATAAGTTGGTCAAGTTAGAATATTATTGCACAAAGTTATATACAATTACAATAGACAAATCAAATTTTGCAGGTATCAAAGGTCACATTACAGGGAGAGCTTTTCTTGAAGCTCTGTAGTTTGATTTGATTATTCAACATCAAATCAAACAGTTATTCATTCAAAGAACAACTTTTGACAAATTTACTAAATTAGATGAAACCTTCAGGAAAATGATGAATGTAGAAATCCCAAATGAATATCAGTGGGATAAGTTTTGTGAAACCATCGAGTAAAATATTAATTTTGCAACATGCCAGCACATAAAATTTTTGAAGGCCAATTCAGCAACAGTTTCCAACAAAACAGGCCAAGTTAGCAACAACTTTCACCAAAAGGGGTTGAATCATCAACAACCTCCAGAAAAATAGAGACACTCCATCTATCTATCTCCTTCTTTTATTCTTCTTATCCTATTATTGTAAATCAGTTAAGATATTTATAAAGTTTTGTTAATTAGTATAAATAACTCTCAGTTCGAGTTATTAAGGGTTTCACCCTTGGATGAGAGAATTTTGTAAGTAGAAATTGTACAAGAACTTTTTATCATAAAAAATACAAGAAGGATACTGAACTTATCTCATACAACTCTTTCTTCTCTGTGATTTTTTCCAGTTTTCAGCCATTTTGTTTCTTCATATATTTAATTTTTATCAAGATAACTAGGTGAGGTTGACTGTGTTTCAACAATCTTATAATTCCTCCTGAAGTTATTATTATTATAAAGAATGATTTACTTGACAATCCGTTTATGTAAGTCCCTTTTATTTATAAATTTTCAGCATCTTGATAATGTTAGATATATTTTGTTGAAATTTTAGACATTGTTTAAAGGTTTTCCAGCTTATGGTTTATTGAATAATTCAATCTGAATATTTAATCATCATATTCTCTTACATAATTCCACTTAATCGAATTATAAAATTTTAATCATTGGGTGAGATGAAAAAGCAACCCTTACTTTCAATTACTAATATTATCCATAAGATTTAAATACACAACTGTTTGCTCAGATTTACCTTATGCATTGGTCCTCCAACATCACAAAATACAAACAAAACATTATAAATGATTTGGCATGATTATTGACCACAATCATCTCAAAGGACAACATGGTCCAGATCTCTTGGGTACCCCCTACGCAAACCTTCGGCCTCCTTTCTTAAATCATAGTCGTCAAATTTAGATGGGTATTGGTGAGGACCACTAGGGCTAGCGACATGAAAAATGGTCATTGGTACCAAGGATTAATGTATGGTGTGGCTTGTCGAATGTGGCATGTAGCATATGATAGCCAGTGCATTGATTATTATTATATATATATTGAAAAGGAAGATCTATTTTATTAATTGATAAAATGGAGCTAGTCACTATTTGAGTCTTGCACTCAAGTCCAAATGGGGAACCATAAAATTAAGTTAATAATTCAAATCCCTAGGAAGAGCATTGATAAGGAAAATGAACATACACGAACAACCAAAAATAAATAAAAAATTATCGCACTCTTTTAACAATACGATAGGAGTTGGATTATTAGTAGCAACATCCCATTGGGGTAGGTGGGGTGTTTTGTGTTAGGTCCCTATATTACTAGTGTAGTCCCTTATTGTGGTTAGTATAGCCCCCTTATTGTTATTTTTGTACCCCTGTAACCCCCATATTGTTATTATTGTGCCCTTACGTTATTATTTTTAGGTCAGCTAGGATTATATTGTGATCGCATGGACTCTTATATATAGAAGGAGGTTTTGTCATTTATATCATCCAAGAATTATTCATTTGTGTAATGTAAAGGAGGTTTCCCCCTCGAAGTGACTTATTTCTAAGGTGTTGATCTATCTTTTCTTCTATCTTTGGAGCTAGTTTCATAACATTTGGTATTAGAGCTTTGGATTCTAGGGTTTCGCTGCTCCAAACAAGTCATTGTGGAATTTTCGCTATAACGTTTTTTCTATGAAGCTTCAAAAGCTGAAATTTCTATCACCCGAAGCCGAAATACTAAGGAATTTCGTGTAAAATTTTCCGATCTTGGTTCGTAATATTTTCGGAGATATGATCTGTGGAAGTTAGGGTTGTTTCAGGCTCCCAAATTTCATCTCAAAGAGGTGACCGTGGGAAAATAGTCATAACTATCTCTCTAAGCATCGGATTGGAATTCTATAAAAAGTGGTCAAAAGTGAACTGACTGCAGTTTCCTACATATCAATTTCAAAGCTGAAGGAGGAAATAGTGACACGTTGAACGTCGTACACGTTTGCTCTACTGAACCAGTCCATAATTAGGTCATTGTGGGAGATTGGGAATAACTTTTCCTTGAAGCATCCAAAGCAGGTCAGACATATGGCATTGGAAATAATATTTAGAGAGCTAATACAGGACAAAATTATAGATATTGAAGATCCAAAATCACAGATATTATTCATTTTCAAAATCGAGCTCCCCAAAAGCAAGAAAAAGCTGTGTATTTGTTTTTTTCAAATTGCATAAGTCTTTTTTGAAAAACCAGTTTGAAGGGATTCCAAGGGCATATTGAAGAATAGATATCGTTATTGGGTTCTAAAATTCCCCCTAAAAATAATTCAACACCCATTAAGCCCTCAGAATACTGTTATGACTCATGAAGATGAAGAAGTGCAACATGATATATCAAAATTACAAGAGTAAGTGCACCAAATTTCGCTCTTGCAAAGAGCAACAAAAAATGAAATGGAAGTTTTGAAGAAAAGCGTAGAAGCTAAGATGGATGGTTTGAAGAAGGGCATGGAAGCTAATATGGATGTTTTGAAGAAAGGCATGGAATCTAAACTCGATGATATAGAGGAAAAAATGAAAGACAACATGGAAGACATGAAGAATGATCTAAAAGAAGACATGGAAGGTTTGAAAAATTTGATACAAGAAATTATTCCTAATGGCAAAAAGATTATAGAGGAAACACATGATGAAAAAAAATAAATGTTAATCGCGATTTCATAAACTCTAATGTGGGATTGAAGACACATGGCAAGGATCCCGTAACATGGATACTACACATGGAGAAATATTTTGATCTCAATAATGTGCAAAACACACATAAGGTATGCATTCCAACTTTATATTTAGAAAAAAATACATTTGTATGGTATCGATGGCTTTGCTCCCGTAAAAAAAATTGTCACTTGGTCAATTTTTACGAAGGAAATGATAGCACATTATGAGGATACAAAGAGCAACACCTTCTTTAGCCACCTTGATAAATCTCAAACAAAAGGGTTCAGTGGTGGATCACATTCAAGATTTCCAAAACTTGAATATAAGGGTAAATGATATTCTAGAGGAACACAAGACTGATGTCTTCATGGGGAGTTTAAAGGATAACATCCAACATGAGGTTCGCCTTTGGGAACTTGATTCATTGGAGAAGGCATTCAGGTTTGAAAGAAAAATCGAATGTAAAACTATGGCGACAAGGAAGCCTACCACTCACATCTATAAAGATGGAAGTGTTGCTACTCCTAGACTTCCACAACCTACAAGGTTGACACCACAACAATTGGAAGAAAAAAGAGAAAAGGGCCTTGCTACAGTTGTGATAACAAATACACTATAGGTCATAAGGGTGCTGAGAATAAATTATTTTACATAGATTGTGAAGAGGAGGAAGAAAATGAACAAGGAACTTCAAAAGAAGAGGATATACACTATGAACCAACCCTAGAAGAAGAAGAAATGAGTCTGACCATATTGTGTAATGCATTGGAAGGAATTACCACTCCTCAAACTCTCAAGATAGAATTACATATCAAGAAGAAAAAGGTAATAGTGTTGATTGATTAGGGTAGTACCCATAATTTTATTCATTATAAGGTAGCCAAGGAATTGAATTACTTCATATACCTAGCACCAGAATGTCAAGTGATGGTTGCAAATGGACGAACTATAAATTGCTCCAGAAAATTCCATAATATCATGCTAACCATTGGGGAATATGTATTGAATAGCCCAATTCTTTTCATTCCAATGGGAGGTGTTGATGTTGTACTAGGAGTACAATGGTTACAATATTTGGGGATTGTGGCTTTTAATTTTTAAGAAATTGTCTTGAAATTTTTTTTCGAAGGAAAGGAAGCCAAATTACGAGGTATTGCAGGGAAGCCAGGAAATATAATAGGCTCTAATGTCTTGACAACGCTTCTGAAGAAAGAACATTGAGGCATAAATGCACAATTATGCTCACTAGAAGTTCCAACATCAAAATCATCTATTTATCCAGATCTCCAAAAATATTGCAAAATCATTCCAAGGTGTTTGCAACTCCCAAAGGACTCCCACCTATTCGTGATCATGATCATGCTATTCATTTTATTCTAGGAAGTGTTCCTCCAAACATAAGGCCTTACATATATCCTTATGTCCAAAAGAGCGAAATTGAACATATGAATGTAGAAAAGCTAGAGGCTGGTATAATTCAACCTGGTCAAAGCTCTTTCTCTGCTCCAGTATTATTGGTGCACAAGAAGGATGGATCATGGTGCATGTGTCTGGATTATAGGGAGCTCAATAAGCTCACTATTAAAGATAAATTTCTCATTCTTGTGATTGATGAATTATTGGATGAATTACATGGAGAAATTTATTTTACTAAGTTGGATCTTCGTTCAGGATATCATCAAATAGAATGAAGACTAAAGATATTCTGAAACAACATTTCGAACTCATGAGGGTCATTATGAATTTTTGGTCATGCCTTTTGGCCTTACCAATGCACCTTCTACATTTCAAGGGTTGATGAATTCCATTTTCAAACCCCTCCTTAGAAAATTTGTGTTAGTATTTTTTGATGATATACTAATCTACAAGAAGTCTTGGAAGGATCATTTTCAACATGTTGACAGGGTGCTCAAAATATTGGAGGAGAAGCAATTATATGCAAAAACCTCCAAATGTTTCTTTGGAGTACAAGAAGTATAATATCTGGGTCATATTGTATCTCACGAGGGTGTTAAGGTAGACCCTAACAAAAATAAAGCCATTAAGTAATGGAAAGTCCCCACAACCATAAAGCAGTTGCGAGGATTTCTTGGGTTAACAGGGCATTATCGCAATTTTGTTAAGAATTATGGGAGAATAACAGCGCCTCTAACAACATTATTTAAGAAATATGCATTTTCATGGACTCCTGAAGCAACTAAGGCCTTTGAACATCTTAAAGAGGAAATGTGCCTAGCACCGGTCTTAGCTACGCCATAATTCACAAAAACATTTATTGTGGAATGTAATGCCTCAGGAAATGGAATTGGTGTTGTTTTAATGCAAGAAGAAGGACCCATTTCTTTTGAAAGTCGTCCAATCAAAAGAAAGTATTTATAGAAAGAAATTTATGAGAAGGAAATGTTGGAAATACTACATGCACTAAAGAAATGGAGACCTTACCTAATGGGAAGACACTTCAAGGTAAAAACTGATCATGGTAGTCTTAAACACTTTTTGGGAACAAAGACTATCTTCAGAACAACAGCAAAAATGGGTCACAAAGATGTTGGGTTATGACTTTGAAATCATCTACAAAAAAGGGAAGCTAAATGTTGTTGCGGATACACTCTCAAGAAAGGATGAAGAGGTGGAAGCATTTCTTTGTACCATTTCTATTATCCAAACTTATTGGATAACCGAAGAAAAGTATGAATGGAAGAAGGACGAAGAAGTGTGGGCACTCATTCAAAAGTTGCAGAAAGATCCTAGTACATCTGATACATTTAGTTGGAAAAATGATTCCTTATGGTACAAAGATCACTTATATATTTGTTAGAATTCCCAACTAAAACAAAATATTCTTTTGTAATTGCACACTTCTCCTTTAGGAGGACACTCAAGATTTTTTAAAACTTGCCACAGGGTGAAGAAAGAATGTTTTTTGGATAGTCTTAAATTTGATATTCAAAATTTTGTGGCAGAATGTTTGGTTTGTCAGTAAAATAAAGTTGAGACAATTAAGACCCCGGGTCTTCTACAACATTTATCCATTTGAAGTCAACATTGGGAGGAGGTTTCAATGGGTTTTATCAAAGGTTTACCTAATTATGAAGGAAAGCGTGTCAGAATGGTGGTAGTTGATAGACTTACCAAGTATGCACACTTTTGTGCATTATCTCATCCATTTAAAGAAAGTACAATTGCTACTGCATTTATGGAAACAATTCAAATACTACATCGAAACCCAAAGATTATTTTCTTTTTTGGGTACTCAAGTAGCTCATAGCTCATCTTATCATCCTCAATCTGATGGTCAAACTGAGATAGTGAACAAATGTTTGTAAGGATGTCTTCATTGTTTTTTATCTGATAAACAAACACAATGGGTCAAGTGGTTACCTCTCGCTGAATGGTGGTATAACACTTCTTTCCATACTGCAGCAAAAATGACCCCATTTATGGCACTTTATGGATATCATCCACCGCCCATCACATAATCTATAAGAGAAAATTATAAGGTTAAATCAGTGGAAGATCACATCGAGCATCAACAACAAGTTCTCCAACTCTAAAAGGATAACCTAAAATTGGCACAAAGTCGAATGAAACAACAGGGAGATCAACATCACAGCGAGAGAAGTTTTGATGTAGGAGACTGGGTATTTCTACGACTACAACCATACAAACAAATGTCCCTCAAGCAAGCTAAGAAGGATAATAAATTATCACCAAAGTGCTATGGTCCTTACAAGGTCACTGCAAAATATTGGTACTATGGCATACAAATTGAAGCTTCCTGCTTCTTCGCGAATGCATCCAATTTTCCATGTTTCATGCTTAAATAAGGTTATAGGTGAAAAAATTCCAGTTCAAACAATATTGCCAGAAATTGATGAGGAAGGAAAAATCATATTGGAACCTGAAGCATTCATGGAAACAAGAAATCGACAGCTATGAAATCGATCAATTTCAGAGTATCTCATCAAGTGGAAGAACTTACTCGCTGAAGATTCTACATGTGAGGATGAGAATTTTATGCAGAAGCATCCAGAGCTACTCAAGTATTGAGGACAAAATTTTTTTGAAGGAGAGGGGCATGTTAGGTCCCTATATTACTAGTGTATTCCCTTATTGTGGTTAGTATGACCCCCTTATTGTTATTGTTGTATCCCTGTAACCCCCATATTGTTATTATTGTGCCATTACGTTATTATTATTAAGTCGGCTAGGATTATATTGTGACCCCATGGACTCCTATATATATAAGGAGGTTTTTTCATTTGTATCATCCAAGAATTGTTCATTTATGTAATTTAAAGTAGGTTCCCCCTCGAAGTGGCTTATTTCTAAGGCGTTGATCTCTCTTTTCTTCTATTTTTGGAGCTGGTTTTATAACATTTTGTTACAATGTGGTCATGGCTATTTTTGTTTGCACGTTATTCTTCTTTACATGCATTCTTTTCTTCTACATTATAAAACCATCAATCTTTCTGGGCAAGACGTTCAATGAAACTTGCTCAAGATGGTCATATTTTTATAGTTATTCAAATTTCAAACTATGCCCGAAGAACAATACTAACTCTCTAGCACTTGAATTGTTTGTGATTTTTCTTCTTATTTCCTTTTTAGAAGTAAGCATATGACATTGCTCATATTGAGCTTGTCCATTTTTATAAAAACAATAAGATTTTCATAGGATTCCAAAAACATCATTAGTATGTCACCCTCAAATCTAGTGAGGACCAACTAACGGTAGTTAATTGTGTTAGGATTTAGAAAATTATGAGGGAAATAAATATAATAATCAAGAAACAAATATTCAAACCATATACACCATGATTTACCTTGGAAAATCCCAATTGGGGAAATACCATCCAATAATAAATCTATTCCTGCCAAAAACTTAAGCTTTCATTGTTCAACCATGGCTAAATACAATGTATAATAACCAAGCCTTTTAACGACTTCAACTGCATGTAATATCACGAGTCGACAACACCAGGTGCCCAAAACTGCTATTGTTAACCATAACTATTGACACAACCTCAACTCCACCATCAGATCAAGTTTATCTAACAGTCCCCCCTTTAAACTTGACTTTGGGTTTTCCTTGGCCAAGTCGTCCAAGTAGGCCAACCGCCACCACTCACCTCTAGGCCCTAACCAGTCAATGTCACAGTATTTAATAATTTCACATGTTTTCCTATTGTCCTAGCTCAACATACTTCCACATGCTCCTCTATATCACCTAGGTCTACATCGAGACTTTACCAGTCATTTTTACTGAGATACGCATGCCTTACGAGGTCTTAGAGTATGCCCATTTACATGTAAAATTTTTTACTCTTTTATAATTATTTTTTTTGGTTGCTATGTTGGCCTTAATCCAACATTCTCTCATTTCACCACAAGTAACTTTCTTGACCCCACAAAAAATCACTAATTCCGAAAAATGATGCATCACACTTAGTGAGAATTACTATATGCTCTTCCTTTTGAAATTTTTTATGACCCATATATATTAAATATATGTAATAAAATAACATCCCAATCACTTCCAAGAATATGGAAACTGATAAAAAGAAATTTCAAATTTATATGCAAATTATATACCTTATAACCCACCTTTGCACTACGAGGATTCGAGTTCAAAATAAAAAAGGACATGAAAATATGAATATGGAAACTGATAAAAATAAATTTCAAATTATATGCAAGTTATATACCTTATAACCCACCTTTGCACTACGAGGATTCGAGTTCAAAATAAAAAAGGACATGAAAATATTTGTGTCTCATTTATTGCATAGGGTTACTCCTCACTACCGCTCCTTAGAGAGTCCTTTTCATCATAACCAACACCTTAATTTAGTATTCATAGGAAACAATCCACACCCATCATTCTCAACGTTGGTGGAATTATCTTTCACACCTCCCACTTCTCTCTCAAAAAAGGCCAATTTTGGTGTCATCGTCACTAGCCTCCTTATTGACCGCCTTTCAATGCAAAAACAACCCCTTCAAAAGTGACGTTCCAATGCGACTATGTTATGTTATTCACAACCCACTAGCATCATCTTCCTTCGTGTATGGGGTACTATTATCATTTTCGCACAATTCATTTACTGAACTCAAACAAGATATACAACATATCTCTTAATTCATCTATCTCTAACTAGTTCAACACAATTAGACCTCCTCAAACGGAGGTAGGGAATCAACTGCTTCATCTGTAGTGAAAGTACCATGCAGGCCATCAGGGAGGATTGTGAACAGATCCTTACGAGTCACCTTCACAATGACCTCCCACAACTTCATTCTATTTCTTTGAATGAATACACTTTGATAATATTCAATAGTGTTTATTTATTTATTTTTTTTGTCTATACCTACATTAATAAGGGAATCATCCTCATATTGAAAGTATTTGACTGTTATGGATGCCAAAAGGTCAAGTTTGTATTGGTAGTGTTGCGCAAATGAATCCACCATCACAGTGGGACCATGTAATATCAACGCCTCTCGCAACAAATCTGTGACGGTGAGAGTACTAGTACTCGTAATGATGATAATTAAAAGAACCCACTATGTTTTCTGTTTTCTGGTAGCTTTCCCAGTGCTAATTTTCTGACCGTTTTGTTCTACAGGGTGGCCGGGAGTTGGTAGGTGGTACGTGGAAGTTGGTAGGCGAGGGGCTCGAGTTCATACCTCAATCTGGGTTCTACTATACATCCATTTATGGCGCTGAACTGGCTCTGGCTCTCCATTGGGGTGATAGATGGATAGCATGCAATTTAATTCTTCTATCTACACGAAGGACTTGCTTGAAGTTGCTAACAGGATCGAGTCTTAGGCCATTTCGAAGGCAACGGTGAACCCATCCTCCCTGCATCTTTCGCTCTCTTCGACTTTACCTGTTGCGTCTGGCCTAGCGGTTTCTCAGTCGGACTCGAGTTCTCATAACTCACAGGTGGTTAGGACCAAGAGAGCCATTAAGGTTTACAGGGGTATCAAAACCTCCTCGGGGAAACCCCCGCTCCTGTTGGGGGTTGACTCTAATTGGTAAAGTCTCGAGAGGCTTCGGTCGAAATCCTTGCTCGGTAAGTGGAAACATATTTCGATGACTGGTGAATAGCTAAAAAATTGGGTGAAACATTGGTGGCTCCCAAAACTCAATTATCACCTGAAGATCAGCATGCTTTCTAAGGGCTGGGTTTTCTTCCATTTCCTCTCTGGGGTAGATGCTCAGCGCATCTTAGCAGAGACTTGGATCAAAGGAAGGGGGTTTCTGGTATTAAGAATATCGGACTCTGGACTTGACCCTTTCACTGAGAGAGTGCACCACACTCTGGTCTGGGCTAAACTGTCGGGGTTGCCCCTGGAGCTCTGGAACGAGGTGGCCATATGTATCATCACTGATCGTCTCGATTCTTTTTACTTCTGGGATGGATGAAGTCTGGGTCATTCATCAGGACATAAACCCTTGGTAGCAGAGGCATTTTCCTCAAGCTAATATCTTGCTCTGATACCACTTGTTAGGATTCATAACATTATTAGAGAAATAAATATAATAATCAAGAAACAAAAATTTAGACCATGTAAACCATGATATACCATGGAAAACCCTAACTGGGGAAAACCAGCCAATAATAAATCTATTATTGTCCTTGGCTAAATCATATCCAATCTGGCCAACAACTTGAGCTTTCACCACTCCACTATGGCTCAATACAATGGATAATACCAAAACCTTTTAACTGCTTCAACTACATGTAATACCATGAGTCACCAATACTAGGTGCCAAAAACCACAACTGTTGACACAACCTCAACTCCACCATCAAGTCAAATTTATCTAACAAACTGCTTCATCAAAAGCCTCACGATCTTAACCTAAATGTCTACATTCTCTCCCCTTCTCATCTTCATGCTCAAGATTTTTTTTCTTAAATATAGTTTGTTAACACAATTATTTGTTTCAATGAAAATATAATCTGCTGGCTAAATTATTTGTTTCAAAGAAAGTTCTTGTGGTGTACCACACCTCTTGCAGATTTTACATGACTGACATAGAGCAAATAGTTGGGAAAACTCTTGCAGAATTTAAATGATTATATAATCCGTTCGCTAAATTGTTTGTTTCAAACAAAGTTCTTGTGGTGTCCCACACCTCTTGCATATTTTACATTATTGACATTGATCCATAATTATGCAGGAATGCAATAAAATACATAAATAAACATAAAAATAGAGATGCAGCGGGAATAACACTTCATTTCATTAATATCAAATACTGAAAAATGCTTACAAACAGAATAAAAACAAACTAGCTCGGGCGATGGTAGTTTATCTCTAAAAAGTGGTGTGGTGGCTACATGCCTCTGAACTGTGTTACAATGAGGCTCAAGAGCCTTTTTATTATTGAACAATAAGAGAAAACCCTAAACAAACAAAACCTAACTCGAGGAGATGTAACACCAAGAGTTTATGAGCCCCATTGGGGTTAGTTGGGCAACCAACTTCCTGGGGTCATAACTTGGTCATATTATCTTCGTTTGACGCATATTATACCTTGTTGGAAATATATATCCGAGGAATACAGCTGCTATCATAATTTGTTTCAAATCGCCGAAGCAATCATGCCCAAAAAATGCCATTTACGTCTTCAAAATGACTCTGAAAGTTCAAGACCCGAAAAACTGCTAAAAATAGTAAATAAGACAACTGATGAAACTAACTAGGTAGAATAGGCAGGTGGCCATCAATATCCACTTAGATCATTCCTCCCCCCTTAGGAAGAAATGTTACCCATTGCGTGCAGAGCCTCCCTGAGGTGGGGAAATTTCTGTTGAACCTGGTCCGTGGTGAACCACTTTCCATGGTGAAGGAGTTGGCCAGCTTTGACAACCTGATACAATTGGATCTTTTGTTGGCAAGTGTTGTTAAGTCTTGTGTCCATGATTTAATTAGTTGCAGCATGTTCCATGTGGTCTAGATTTAACTCTATCGGGGTGAGATGTTCTGCAATGTTGGATGTGTCCAGTAACGGCAGAAATTATGGACGAAGGAGATCCACGTTGAGCATTGGGCGCAAGCCAAGGAATGGGGGGAATTTAAGCTAAAAATAATTGTCTCCCACAGCCTTGGTGATGGTATATGGACCATATCGAAGTGGGCGAAACTTGCGGTGGGGTCCAGAGAGGCACTCCTTCTGCAAATGTACCAAACTTTCTTGCACACCTGGAAGCTGTGTGGCACCCGACGTTGATCATGTTGCTGCTTGTACTTAGAATTCACTCTGTCCAATATTTCATGAACCTATTGGTAGATGTGTTGAACATGCTCAATGAATTTTTTCTCTTTGTCAGAGTTAGAGTGAACATGAGCCGAATCTGCCTGAGTAGCCGCAAATGGCATGGCTACGTCAATGGGACATAGTGGCTAGAATCCCAAGCCCACCTGAAAGGGGTTGTGGTTGTTTGAGATGTGGAGATCCCAGTTATAATTATGTTGTACATAGGGGAGGCTCTCATCCCATGTTGATGGATGCTTTGATTTATACATGCACATAATGTGGACGATCATCCTGTTGACGATCTTTGTCTGTCTATGGGTTTGGGGATGGAAAGCTATGGATTTGGTGAGCTTGGTGTTCAACATCGACCAAGGACTGGACCAAAATGTACTGAGGAACCTGTTGTCCTGATCTAAGATGATAGATTGTGGGATCTCAAAGTGTACCCACACTCGTTCAAAGAAGATTTTAGCAGTGGCTTCTTCTGTGATATTATTCTTGCAAGTTGCCATAATGGACATTTTTGAGAATATATCGACTACCAAAAAAACATATTCGTTTCCATGCTTAGTAGAAGGAAGGCCCGACATGTAATCCATGGAGATGGATTCCCAAGGTTGACTAAGGGTAGGCAGTGGAATATAGATACCTTGCTTCTTGATGGTCGGTTTGGAAATGGTGCAAATGGTGCAGGATTTGATGTACTTCTCGCCATCATGTCGAAGTTTAAGCTAATATAAATACCTCTGCAGTACTGCCACTATTTTCTAAACCTCAAAATGCCCAGCGACGTGACTATAGTGAGCTTCCCAAATCATCTTGGCACGCTCGCTTGAAGGAACACAAAGTTGTCCCAAGTGACATAACAGTGCATCCCGGAGGTGAAAATTTGGAACTTGTTTACCTTCCAAGAGTGTCTTGTATGTGTGGCTGAATTCTAGATAACTTATGTAGAGAAGCATACAATCAGAAGTCTCGTGCCCATAAGAGTTAAGCATGGTGGTAAGCGCCACGATCGATGGTCGGTTGAGGCAATCTGCAACATTATTGGTGCTACCTTTCTTGTGCTTGATGTTTAAATGAAACGACTATAGGTATGTGGACCACTTCTAATGGCTATCATTCTACAACTTCGCTTGTGTCTATATGAACTGCAAGGGTCGGTGGTCTGTGTGGATGACCATTTCCTTCTCCAAAATGTAATTCTTCCATTGCCGAAAAGCCTGCACAATGGAATACATCTCTTTGTCATAAGTGGGGTGCTTCCGGATTGTGTCAGAAAGTGTCTCACTGTGATATGCCACTAGATGCCTTTGTTGAGTAAGGACTCTCCCAATAGCATAGTTAGAGGCATCTGTCTCGATCTCAAATGGTTGTTACAAGTCTGGTAATGTGAGCACTGGTGCAGAGTAAAGGTGATGTTTCAACTCTACGAACACCTTCTGTTGAGATTCAAACCAAAATAATTTTTCTTTTGCTTCTCCCTTGGTGACTTGATTCAAGGGACAAGTGATATGAGAAAATCCCAACACAAACCTTCAGTAAAAATTAGAAATACCTAGAAAGCCGCAGAGATGTGTTAGTGTGGTTGTGACTGACCAATCTTGAATGACTTGGATCTTGGCTTGATCCACATCCACCCCTTGCTCATCAATAATGTACCCCAGAAATTGAACCTGGGTAGTGCCAAAAGTTCACTTCTCCAAATTGGCACACAACTTGTGTTGCTGCAGTGTTTGGAGGACTTGTCGGATGTGGTGGATGTGTTCTTCCAAAGTCTACCTGAAGATCAGGATGCCATCCAAGTACATCACCACAAATGAGTTGGTGAATGGCTGTAATATGTTGCCCATCAGTTGCATGAAGGTTGTGGGAGCATTTGTGAAACTGAAAGGCATGACTAGCCATTCGAAGAGGCCCTCCTTGGCTTTGAAGGCATTTTTCCACACATTAGAGGGTTCGATTGGTACCTGGTGATACCCATACTTTAAGTCGATCTTGTTGAAATATTTGCCCCCCTTGAGTTGGTCCAGGAGGTCATCGATCCGTGAGATTGGATACCTATTCCAAACTGTGATCTTGTTTAGCGCTGGATGGTCAATATAAAGTCTCCAGGTGACATCCTTCTTCTGTGCCTGGGGTCATATCAATGAAGTGCTTGACCTGATAGTGTAGAGGAACCCCTGTGGGTGAGGAGAAAATGTACTTGTATTCCTCCACGACTTTTTTCATCTGCTACTCCCGCGCTGGGGAGCTTTATTTTTAGGTTGCAACCACAATCTTCTTCTTGCCCTATGGGTTTGAGAAATAATATTACTACATTGCTTTGCAGTAATCAAAGAGATGGCGAAAGGTGGTACTACCTCCGGTATACTGTACAACTTATTTCCCAAAGTAATAATAACATAACGAGGCCTAGAATCATACACAACATGTCTCTTCCACAAGTATGGTTGGCCTAATAATACATAAGAAACTTCAACAGGAGAAATATCACACATTACCTCATCCATGAAGGGCTTCATGCTATAGGGAAGGCGACATTGTTGGCTGACACGAAGATCCCTTCCTTGGTGAAGCCACCTAATGGTATACAGCTGCAGGTGTGTTGTGGTTGGTAGGTTGAGCTTCTTCACAACCTCTACTGAAATGAGGTTCTTTTTGCTTCCACTATAGACAATGAATTGCAGTAGAAAACCCTTCACCCACATTTAGGAATGGAAGAGGCGCTCCCCCTCCTCTGAATCTTCGGGTTCCTCCTTCTGGATCTTGGTGGTGGAAACAGGGGCATTGGATTCCGCGTCAATGATTTTCTTCCCTTTGTCTAATTCTAACTCAGAATCAAAACATGCATCTAATTCAGATGCGTTCAACTCAGTCACCACTGAATGTTTGGCTCGACACTCACTGTTGTTGTGAGTGGAGATTTTATGGAATTCACATCACTTCCTTGTGACCTTCTTTGGCTTTGTGGTGTTTTTCTCCACTTGTTGCTTCGATGGGTTGTCCTGAGAGGCCCTGCTTTAGCTTTGCCCCCTGTTCTGCAGTTTGAGGGTGCCTTTCCCTGGTTTCGGATTTGTGGATCCAAAGTCTCGCTTCTTCTACTTAAATTTCTGCTCGATCTTGGCAACATATCGATATGCCGTGCTAAGAAAGATAATGTTGAGAAACTCCATTTCCTCCTAAATGTATCTTTTAAAACAACTGCGGTACTTGAACACCAAGTGTTTCTCCGAATCTTTAATACCTAGCTTTGTGTGCAAGGTATGGAACAAATTCTTCAGCTCGTGCACACCTTGATCCCTTTGTTGCTGCAGTGTGGTCCATTTGATGTACTTGTCCTCATAGCACCCCAAAGGGTAATATTTTTCCTTGATGTTGTCTCGGAATGAATTCTAAGTGGGTGTGACTAAAAAAAGTGAGGGTTCTTCCTCATCCCTCTGTTCACAGTAGGTTTCCCACCAATATTTGACATGGGGAGCGGCTTTGAGAAGCGCAAAGGTAATATTTTCTCGATCAGAGAAATCATGGACTGAAAAATACCCTTCTAGCAAATTCATCCATCTATCTACGATTTCTGCATCTATTTGGCCCTCAAACATGGTAATGTCAAATTTTACTTGTACATTGAAAGGAGTGGCGCCTCTTGAGTGGTTTTTGGATGAAGATGCGTCGTCGGTGGGTAGTCGTTGAAGGATCTGGGAAAATTTATCCATCATCACGTTCCTTTGTTTATCGAGGTCCTCCTCAAGCAACATTTTGATAGGATCTTCTGCTTGCTCATATTTATTTTCTTTTGCAATGGGAGGCCTTTGAGGTTTACGAGGCTGGTCTTGCAAAGGTTCAACCAGATCGAGCCGTAACTCCTTATACACCCCGTTGGGGACATGCAAATAATGATTGAGAAAGAGCATACCACTCTGATACCACTGATTTGTACTTATGCAAAAACACAATAAAATATAGAAATAATCATAAATGCAGATATGCAGCAGGAATAACACTTCATTTCATTAATATCAAATATTGAAAAATGCCTACAAACAAAATGGAAAACAAACTAGCTCGGGCGATGGTAGCTTATCTCTGAGAAGAGATGTGGTGGCTACATGCCTCTGAACTTTGTTACAATGAGGCTCAAGGGCCCTTTTATTACTGAACAATAAGAGAAAACCTTAAACAACCAAAACCATAACCCGAGGAGATGGGACACCAAGAGTTTATGGGCTTCGTTGGAGTTAGTTGGAAAGCCAACTTCCCGTGGTCATAACATGGTCATATTATCTCTATTTGGCACGTATGATACCTTGTTGGAAATATCTCTTCGAGGAATAGAGTTGTTTTTATTTGATTCAAATCACCAAAGAAATCATGCCCAAAAAACACCATTTTGGGCCTCAAATCGGCTCCAGAAGTTCAGGACCCGAAAAACTGCTAAAAAAAGTAAATAAGAAAATTGATGAAACTGACTTGGTGGAATAGGTGGGTGGCCACCAATATCCACCTGGATCAGATATGGAATAAATAGTTAAGAAAACTCTTGCAAAGTTTAAATGGTTGACATTGACTAAATTATTTACATTTAGGTTGAGAAAAATCATAGCAAGTGACTTTTAATATCAATTTTTGAATACTTCGAATCATTTTTATCATGTGGACTTTATGTCTCTCCACTGACAATCATCCACAACTACTTTTTATGATAACTATCTCCATTTTATGTTTTGACAGGAAGAAAATTTCTTCATCAAACTTCTGAATAAGCCATGGCTCCATGGCAATCTTTCCTACTCAGCACTCCTCCTTCACTATTTAAAAAAAAAGCATGCTCATATTGAATATGAAATTTCTTCAATTTTATTATAGGTTGAATACCATTCTTTGTAACTGGACAACTTAAGAATCAAATCCATAACTACCTTCAAGCCAACAGGCTACTCTTACCATTGAACTTTGTACTCCCAAGCAACCTTAGCAGTTCATGCTAGAAGTGTGGATTGTTATCTCCAATGCTCTTCATCTAAAAGATTATATGAAAATGAATTTTCTTTGTTTACAAAGTTCCAACAAATTTATTAATATTATATCAGCTTTGACATCAAAACAATTTACCACATTAATCAATTTGAATATATTTTTTTGGGGCCAGTGGAGGACACTTGTCACTTAGTATGTGGCAAGAGATGGAGATCCAAGTATGAACTCATTTCAAAGAATATACAGAAACCCCATATAAGTTGAAACTCAAGAATCAAGGAGGAAAATCAAACCATCATATCC
This sequence comes from Pinus albicaulis, assembly GCA_034641835.2. Taxonomy (NCBI): domain Eukaryota; kingdom Viridiplantae; phylum Streptophyta; class Pinopsida; order Pinales; family Pinaceae; genus Pinus; species Pinus albicaulis. The sequence goes on from CM076580.1 coordinate 893,482,735, forward strand.
TAAGATATGAAATCTTGTAGAAAATCAAGCTTTCAGCATGTGCACATAACGACTTTGGTTGGGAAATTCCCATTTCCTCTATTATTTTTACACTCCTTTTGAGTGAGAGTTTTGTGAATGTTTCCATGGATTGTACATCCATCTCTAAGATGCGAGGGGGAAACTTCATCTAGAATCCAAGAGGTTCAAGAAAGGGGGTGGAAAGAAGAGGAATATTTTCTCCATCCTTCGATCTTCCAAATATTTGGTCAAGAGAGGAATTTTAGCAGTACTGATGTGGCCTATGTTAGGCATCCTGGATGGAGAAATTAGATCCAATTTTTTTTTGAGTATACAAGGAAATAGAGAAGAGTCATGAGAATGAATTCAAGATTCACCACTCAACCTCTATTTGCAAGCGGATTGACATATGGAAACATGAAGTTAGGGTCATTAGGGAGTAGCCAATATTTTAAAAGGAGTAGGGACCTTGTTGATACTCAAAGTAGCCAATGGATAAATATTTTCGAGGCATCCAGTGACTCCAAATGGGTGTTCAGGACATTCTCACAAGACTTGTTCATACAGTGAATAAGCATCCAAAAATTCCACATCGGGTTTGCATTTTCAAAACACTGCCAGGATCCAGATTAATTACGTTATGCATGCAAGTTCATAAAACAAAAAATATTTTTGGAAGAACATGCAACAGAGACAAAAAATTGTCTAAAATATTTGTTGTAGGAAATGAGGTACAATCACCACAGGAAGTGGAACAAGGACCCTGCAGTTCAAAGTGACCCAACAGGCAACGTGCACCTCCTGTTCATTGACTGAAAATGATGCCATACCAATTAGGAGTTTTGATATTTAATGTTGCCAACTTTGATTTGGGTTAATTCCAAATTTATTTCTAAAGTATAAGTTAATTTCCTTTGTTAGATTTTTGTCTAGTCATAGAAGTTATAGTAGTTCATATAGACATATGTCACTTTTAAATCATGGACATGTTAATATTGAAATTTTGTATGAAAACAACAGTTATTTTGTTCTTTGGAAACAACTCCTTGGGAAACTTCTAGGAACTTCCGACCATTATGAGGATTGTACTCAATATAAAGGATAATTATGAGGATTGTACCCAATATAATGCGAGCTATGTAGACCAAGTGCACTTGACCCCATGGGAATTGAAATAGGGATCTGCAATAGTGGTACCAAATGATTGAGCTAACCCTTCCCTCAGGAGCATATGGGAATGGAAATTTTCACCAAGAGAAAGACTTTTCCATGTTATACAATGGAAAAGTAGAACATAATATAGCAAGTATGGGCTGGCTAGAATTTTTTTTGTTACTAAAGGAACCAATTTGATCCATTATTATAACATGATACTCTAGGATGGAAAAAACATCCTTTATCTATGTAGAGATCAACATATTAATTCAACTATAACATATACCGTTTCTTTTCCCAAAAAGAGTGAATTATTTGTTAACCAAAAAGTCAGTTTGTTCACTAAAAGCCTTGAATAGTAGTATCTTGATTTTGATGTTACTTCCAAGAGACCGGAGAAGGTTCTCACATAGGCGATGATGGATTTGCAATTTATATAATCTAGACAATCACAAATTTATATCGCATGTAACATTCTATTATTTATTCTCAGAGATAGATATATGACATGAACTAGTATAAGAAGCATGTATATATCATGTTACTCAACATTCTGTTGAGCACAAAAAATATCTAACTCTTCTGCATTTTATTTTTACTATATTTGAAGTGATGGAGCACAAATCATGAAGAATACGATTTCGAGTGTCACATACAATGATACGAAATAGGTAGTGGAAGTTTAGAAACATAATCACTAGATTGCTTAGCCAACATAAATTCACTTGTTCACATGGTTCCTTTTGTATCTCCTATCCTAAGAAATACAAATCTAAAAGCACTTTGGTGCAAGATGGATAAGTTTACAATAGATGGAATATGACATTATTGGGATAAGAGAAGCCCTATTGGACAATCTTAAAAAATTATTAATATGTATGAAGTATCATGTTCATTATTTTGAGAAGACCTTGAAAATTAGGTTCCCTACCTGTCCCAGGGTACACCGATTTCACCACAACAATTTTGATGTCCAGGGTGTGGTCTAAACAATTACAACCACTCTGAAGAGAGATAATGTTGTAAGGACAACTATCCTGATACATTGTGTCAAATATTCATCATTAATATTGATGATGGTTTTCGATCTCTATGGAACACTATAGATTTTCCTTGACCTAAAGACAACTGGGAAGACACACATACTTGGGAAAAAAGTATCAAAGTAGGCTTTTATAAGTTATTGATGCAGATCAATTGTTTGAAATTTTGGATGTAACTGCATATTAGGAAAGAAGCAGGTTCACACAGAAGACATATTTTAATAACTTTTAGAGTGCAACAGTTTGAAATCAATGAATTAATAACACTATGGTTTCAGCCCCAGAGTTACTGCTAGGATTAGCAAAGTCCAGTTCAGTTGTTGATATGTTGCCATTGTGATGCAGGAGCATCTAGGGGTACCTTCAAAAATGAAATTTCCAAATGTCATGCACAAAATTCTAGAACTTATTAAAGTTGAAAGAATATCTAGAATTTCTAAATTATGCAAAATCTCTAGAAAAGTGTGGTATTTAGGATAGGATTAGTTTTGTGGATTTTTCCTTCATACAAGTCCAATAGATCCTAATTTAGTGGATCTGAACCCACAAGGTTCATTGAATGTAATATTTCTATATGTTAGTCATGGACTGTATAGTGATAGAGTGTGTTTGAGTGTGTGAGTGTGGAAGAGGTGTGGAGTACGAGTAAATGGCCAAGTGAATGTATAATCAGGCCAAACATGTACATATGAATTTGGTTTTCAGAATGGAATTTTTACATTCTTGTGGATTGTGTAGTATCTCTACATATATGTTAATTAATTTCTTTATATGTTTGTAATAGTTAACTGGACTAATCAAATTTCTATAGAGTTCTTGGTATCCTTAAGATTGCAGGTTCATGGAAGTGGAAATTGCAGGAAGAAGTAAATTGCTTGCATCAAGTGGTATCAGAGCACAAAATATTCTTGCATGTAGTTTGGAGGAGATAGCAAAGTAATTTTGTGCAAAAATATGGAGAAAAAAATAGAACAAGATTAAGACAGTGGCAAGTAAATTGATTTTTCGTTTCTTTTGTGGATATTGATGATGGACAGCACAACTGTAATGGTGGAAGAAGAGTGACTGCAAAAACTTGAAGAGAAAGAATTGCTTGAAAGAGAAGGTTTTAAGGAGAGAACCAAAGAAAATACCAAAAGGTCAAGCTAGTAAAGAAAGCTTGATGAGGCATTGAGTAGCAAGAAGAGGATACTTGCTACAAAGGAGAGGCTTGGTTGTAGTTCACTCTTGAGCATGAAGAAGCTCACAAAGTTAGATAAAAGTATCACCATAGAGGGTCATTACAAAGGTTCAGGTGAAAGCCACAGAAGAAGGAAATAATATGTCAAGAAAAACGACATAAAGAGGAAGTTAAGTGATGAGGAGTTTGACAAGGAATTCTCTAAGATTAAGGTATAATTTAATGTACTTATGGAGTGGCTAAAAAAACATGAGGAAGAGCAGAAATGCAGATGAATTTTTAAGAACAAATTTAAATGGCCAGTTAAAGAATTGTTTGCAAGAAATTTGTGGAAGAAGATGGGGCACATGATAAGAACCTCATTGAAATAAGGGGAAATCAAGGTAGTTGAGTATGAGGCAGAAAAATTGCACTATTATGACTCAAATAAATGGCCATTTCTTGGAGAGAATGAGGACGAAACAATGGATAAGATCCAAGATTCTCATATTTTTAACACTAATGAATTTTATATGGATGCAAGTATGGAAGATGGTGGACAGTTACCTACAATTGTCACAAAATTAGAGGAAGAGAGGAATGCAAATTTTGTTATAAGTAATGAAGGTGAAGAAAGAAATAACTCTTACTTTGTTATTAGCCAAGATGAAGAGAAACACTTAAATGAAATGCTTGTGAAAGGAGGTACAAAGAGGAATGATGAGAATGAAGTTGTGGTTAGAGAGATAGAATCTATGTTATTTCCCGAAGATGAAATCCAACCTCTTGTACAACATTCAAAACAATTTTTTAGAGATTTTGAGGAAGAGATGACATTTTTGGAACGATGGTTGGCAAGAGATGAAGGTTTCATAGAGGTGGAAAATTCAGTTGGTTTGGAGAAAAATATTAGTGTTTCATTCAACAATATCATGACAGAAAAGAAGATGCAACCTACATAAGTTGACAACAAGCTTCAGTTAAGAAAAAAATTCGAAAAAAAAGATTAATGAGCTGTGGAAACTTATGAAGCAACATTCCAAGATAATGTATGGAAAGGAGAAGAAAAAAATCAGTCAAAGAATGCAGTTAACTAAGAGAAATTATTTTAGAAAATTAAATGGACAACAACAGAATAAAGTATGGGACAGAGAAAGAATGAGTAAAGGGATTTTTTTCCTTAGAAATGATCAGTTACAATTTAAAGTTTGAGAACCTGTAGGAGTTTTTCATTGTTACAGAAACATGACAAACCTCATAGACAAGAGTCTACGAATAATTTTCTACCTTGGCTGTTTGATGCAGGAGCATCTAGGGGTACCTTCAAAAATGAAATTTCCAAATTTCCTGCACAAAATTCTAGAACTTATAAAAGCTGGAAAAATCTCTAGCATTTCTAAATTATGTAAAATCTCTAGAAAAGCATGGTATTTAGGATAGGATTAGTTTTGAGAATATGGAAGGTGTCATAAAAAATCTATTTTAGTGGATTTTTCTTTATACAAGTCTAGTAGATCCTAATTTACTGGATCTAAACCCACAAGGTTCATTGAATGTAATATTTGTATATGTTAGTCATGGAATGTATAGTGATAAGAGTGTGTTTGAGTGTGTGAGTGTGGGAGAGGTGTGGAGTATGAGTAAATGGCCAAATGAATGTATAATTAGGCCAAACATGTACATATGAATTTTGTTTTCAAAATGGAGTTTTTACATGCTTGTTGATTGTGGAATATCTCTACATATATGTTAATGAATTTCCTTATATGTTTGTAATAGTTAACTAGATGAATAATCATACTTTTATAGAGTTCTTGACATCATCAAGATTGCAAATTTTTGGAAGTGGACATTGAAGGAAAAAGTGAATTGTCCTGCATCACAATGAGTTGCAATGCTAAATAAGTAGTATGGTTGGAAACTTGGGATAGCTGGTTTGTATGCCTGAAATAAGGAATATTTTTCTCCAGAAAAGTGCATATAACATTATGTTGCACTCCAAGGTTGCATATTCTGAAAGGTTGTCGCAGAAATGTATAGTTCTCCCTTATTCCTTAGGGGTGTGATCTTCACACACTCTTATGGTTATTCCTCGGCTGAAACAGGCTTAGTTATGAACAAAAGTATGAATGGGACATTGCAGCCCTAGTGTCCAACCAATTTTGATAGTTCATGCTGAGCTAAATTTTTCTTATACCTTGAATGACCTCAATTCATTTGGCTCGATGGGCACTTTCTTCGTGTTCTTCTGTTGGGTATATAAACTCAGATCTATATCTTTTATCCACTACCTATGTATGTTGGCAACTCAACGGTGGTTACAAAACCACCCTTAATTGTTTCCCAAGCTATGGAATCGGTTGCACTATCTACTGCTTGTTCTGAATACCAAAAAATGTATTGGATTCAAGATCGAAATTTCAGCCTTGCCACCAAAGATATAATAACATAACATTTTTGATAAACTTTCTTGTGTTTTTTCTTCATGCTAGTATCCATTAGGAAGGGAATTTTATTTGTGGTTTTATTCCCTCACGTTCTCGTAGATATTTATTCCAAAAATTTGCACAAACATCCATAACAAAGCTGGTTGAAGTAGGTACCCCTACTACTGAATCAGATGACCAGAATAATGAGAAATATTCATGGGACTTATTATGAACCAACTCAGATTATTTCAAAGTAAAGTGCCCATTTTCATTTCTATAGGCTAGATGTCAATGTATTTTTTTCTTGATGAGAGAAATGATCTATCCTTCCAATGAAGAGAAATGAGGTTGACATCAACCTCGACACCAGACTATTTGCTACAGGAACTGCCTAAAAAGTGTTGAAAATGCTTCGAATAATGTGAGAGAACAACTGTTAAATGAGAGAGTTCCATCTTTTCAGAAGAAAAATATTTTGGTACCAGCGTGGGTAATAGGCCCTATTAATATACTAAGCTTTATAATACAATAAATTTGTTGTATGGTCATGGATAATAATTTACATAACACTATAAGTTAACCTAATATGATATTTATTATTATGTTTTTGAGCTTGTATAATGTTAAAACTTAATTGTTTTTGGCATGTTGTATAATGTTTCATGGGTTGCTTTCAATTTTGTGTGTTCTCTAGTATGGAAGGTTGTGTATCATCTTGTTGATAAGATGATGTGCATTTTAATTATTTGCCATGCATTGACTTTTGATAGTGAGACTTTTCATGTGAGGGAGTGAAAATGTCGATGCTAGAATACAATGCCATTTTTGAACACCTAAAGGGACCCTAGGTCTGCTAATTTGTAGCAACAAATTATAACCATGATCATGCATACCCATTTATCTAAATTAGATGATTATGCTCCTCCATTTCTTTCCTTCTTTCCATAATTTCTTTTGAATATGATCGCACCAACCAATGGATTTTTTTCCATCAAATGCCTACTACGATCTTGGGTCTATCTCCTGGTTTAAGGAATTGGTTTCATGTCTCTCCTGCACTGTTATAGAGTGAATGATAAATTCCCTTGCCACTGATTGCAATTTTTCCTATCTGAAGAAGGGTTTCCTTAAATGATATGGAATTACTTTTGTCCAACTCCCACCCTTCGAAGGGAAACATTTTGGAGTTGCAAAGGAGGATTTTATTTCCGATCATTTGAGATACAACATGAGGATGAAGTTGCAAGTGAAGGATAGTACTTTTGTGTGCTAGTTATATTTTAATCATCTTCTAGCTACTTACCATTGAATATTGATCATTGTTAAATCGTTGAAACTCCCAACTTTTCTTGAAGCAAGTTCTTGATAGTGGCGACCATGTCCAAAGTTTCCAACTCGAATGGAATGGACTTCCATAAGAAGGGTTTCAAAAATATATGGAAGGTTCATCCTTTAGGAATAATATATATTGAGAAAGAGAGGGTTGAAGCCTATTGCAATTCAAGTTTTTTCGAATTGAAACAAAATTTCAAGAAGCTATGAGGCTAAACATGGAGCATGGTTTCTTCATCCATACTTGTGGAGAGGAAGCATGACTCCCCTTGCAAAGCACCAAAATCCTCCTCAAAACATAGAGCTAAGGTTTCTTACTTATAAAAGGTGCATTTTTCTAACAAGAATTTACCTATAAAAATGGCTAGGTGAAAATGAAAAAACATTGGCCACTCTCATAGACCTAATTTCCCACAACAATGTCTTTTCCCGCGTGATCAAGAACTCTGCAAAGATTGTGTTTTATGATTCTTCTAAGGAATATAGTAAACATAAGAATTGATTTGGATGAGACAACCAATGAGAAATGGGGAGATTGGTGACAATATTACACATTTTGATGAGTAGAACCATGGAGGTGAAACTTGAAATTCCTCCTAGAGCCTATGGTATTAGTGAGCACAACGTTCTCATTAAGCACATAATTCTTGAGAAATAGAAAGATAGGGCTAGAGATGACTTGTATAACTCTATAATAATGTCTTGAATGCTAACCTTCCTATTTTCTTCAATCCCATGGATAGGATGAATATTAGAAGAAAAAACCTCATGGCATGTTGATGGATAATAAGGTTTCTTGATGGGGAGTTTTGCTTGCAAAGAGGAAAGTAACATTTTAGTTTAAGTTTGTGCTATATTTGGTGATTACAATATTAGTGATTATATATTTAAGTGGGGTGATCCCTCACATCATAATGTTTGACTTCATTAAGCTAATTTGGTATTTTCACCTTTTGGTTCAATTGGGAAGGGAATTATAAAATTATAAGTAATGCAATTTTTTTTTTCTAAAAAATGGAAAATTAACAAGAAACCAGAAACTGCACAACCAATACATTATATAATTTGACAAAATTAATGGACTTAAATTTAAATATATATGGAATATATTTACTATATGAAAGTTACAACTAAACATATTGTAGATTGTAAATGTAAATTTAGATTAATTCTATATAGCTATAGAAATGTTCAAGTTGTTTTTGTTTTAAGAATTATGTATAACAAAGTGGATATAACTTGTTTCTTACAATTTTACAAGATTTTTCAACTGCATAGGAAGTGATTTTAAGTTTTAACCAAGTTACAGGGATTTGTCTACCTAATAGAATTTCAGTTTTAGTAATATAGAACCTCCATAAACCAAATACAAATCCCAAAAATCTTTTTAAGGGGTTTCCATTTTTTTATAAAAATATTTTTCCCAAATTTTATGGTATAAAATGATTTCACCTTGAGAGTCACCAAAATTTTATATAGAGACTATATAGAATTATTAGAAATTTGAATATTTTTACAAAAATATTGCCAAGCATTTTACAAATTATATATTATATAGAGTCTATATAAAATTGTTAGAAATTTGAATATTTTTACAAAAATATTGCCAAACATTTTACAAATTATATGGACTAGTAAAATTCGTCAAGGTTTCTAAAATTTAAGATAATTTTCCGTACTTAAAATTTCCCCTAGATGATTCTTCATGAACATCTTGTTGTGTCTAAAACATAAGAAAAAGGAAAACTAACTATTTTTTTAATTTTTTTTATTAATTTTGAGAAAACGAAATTAATTTGAATGAATACTTAAAATATTGAATCTTGACATAACTGTATATTTCCTAAAATGGAAAAAAGAAGGTGGTGTCAAATGAACATGATTCTTGAATACATGTACATTTATGGAAATAGAAAGAGGAAAGTGATATTGAAAAATAATAAGGTTGCTCATCATACAGAGAATGGAGTACTCAAGAAGGCATTGTTGAAAAATAATACATAGAATGGAGTACTCACTTTGGACCAATATTTTGACTTGTGACTCCAACTACTTTCTTTCGAATATAAGAGTGAACCTGACAATTGTGTGGCCATTGCAAGTTGCAACATACATATTTCAACATATATTGCAATAGGATTTCCCTGAAATAATAGATTTTACTTTCATGTAATACTAATATATTAAATAACTAAAAAGCTACCCAACATCAAATTAATTTATGAATGATTGCATTGGTTTAACATTTTATGGCGAATCTTCTAACACAGTCTAAATAGATACTTCTAAGTTATTTTATAAATTTTCAATGAATAAGATTCAGCTTTAGATTCTAGTGTGGTTGGAATGTTGGACGTTGTTTTTAGGTTCGATTGTGTGGACAGGTTTTGTCACTAAAGTGTAGGTTGAATATTTTATTGATGCATTTTGGGGGTATAGTTTATAAAGAACTCATATGATCGATATCTACTTTCCATTGGGGTCTGCGTTTTCTGGAAATTGTGATTCATATTTTCTCCTTGTTTCGACACAATTTCTGTGGGATGGCAGAATATGGGGTTAGTTGAAGATAATTCATATTATATTGTATTAATGGAGAAATGGTTACATGGTTGTAACGTAACTCCTTAAGTTAGAATTAGTTCCTAGGTTGTAGGATTTTGTTCCCAACTCCCTATTCTCTTGTGATGTATTTATTGTAGTATCATTGATTGATATAATGTAGAGTATATGCTCTAGTTTCAATTTATTTCTTTTCTTTCTAGTTTTTATCATGTTATCAGAGCTCACACTGAGTGAGCCTGATTTACCTACAGTGCCTTAGTGGCTACAGAGCCTTCATGGCTACGATGCACAAAGGAGCCTTAGTGCTCACAGCGGAGTAGGCGGTCCACAGAATCACCTCACTCACAAAAGGAACTTATTTTCTCACATGTATAAGTTTTCTTAGCACAAAGCGGATCAACGCAGTTTTTGGAGTAGCAGCAACGCTGATTAGCTTGTTTTTTTGAGCCACAGAAGTGTTGAACTGTACGGATCAACAAATTTTTTGGGGTCATTGCAGCGCAAGTAGAGGCAAACTTAACAAAATTTTGATTAGCGCGGATTTTTAGCCGATAGAAGTGTTGACCTCTTTTTATGATTATACGCATGATATTTTCCTGATTGGTGGCAGATCTGAGTAGCAGACACAATAATTTTTCATATCAGTGGCAGATCTGAGTTGCAGACACAAAAATCGTGCCATATCGGTGGCGTATCTGTTATCAGGTTCTGGTATGTACTGATTTTTTTAGTGTAGCTTGTAATTGTTCACTCAGTTCAAATCGGATGAAGATCAGAGGATTTGGAATTCGATCAACCCAAAATGAACAATTTTACAAAAACTTATCTCAACAAGACTAACGAACTCGATGGGACCAATTATACCAATTAGAAATTCAAGCTACAGACATTGCTTGAGGGAGAGATCACATGGTTGATCGTCAGTGGTGACGAGAAGAAGCTGAAAAATGCAACAATTGTGGTTGCACTCATACAATATTGCGATAAAAGGGAGAATAAGGTGATAATTTTATTGAAGATGTCTATTAAAGGCAATATTATCCCAGACCTCAGATACGGTGAACCGTCCACTAAGATCTGGACGATGCTCAAGAATCTATACTAGACTTTGAACACCAATCACATCTTGTCGTTCAAAGGCAAGTTGTTTTCCATGAGGATGGAGGAGAATGAATCTTCTACTAGATTCATTGCAAGGATCCAGGACTTGAAGGATAGATTGGGATACATTGGGGAGAAGGTGTCTGATTTTGATCTCGTCACAATTAATTTGAACGAGATGAAAGATGAATACCAGATGTTCATCATAGGCTTGTTTTCACGGGATAAAGCCCCTATGTTTGAAGAGTTGACAGGAATCTGGTTGCAGGAAGAAGAGCGATGACAAAATTTGAGACCGCAAAGTGTTGATCTTGCTATTGTGGCAAAGAAAAAGCCATAAAAAGGGAGACAACCACAACAACAGAAAGGCGGTGGCGCTTTTCAGAAGAGACCATTCAGAGGTATGTCTACAAGTAACAATAGTAAATTTTCTGGCATTAAATGTTTTTACTGTGGGAATACCGGTCATCAAGCTAAGTTTTGTTATAAGAGATAGAGAGATGAGGCCAGAAATAAATAGAGAAAGCACACAAGACACTTTGTTGATGAAGGTCACAGTCATGATTATCGATTTTTTGTAGTTTATTTTTCTCTTTCACCTTCTCAGGAGGATGAGGAAAAATACGGTATGTTGATTCAAGCGCGTCTTAACATATGATAGGTAATAGAAGTTGGTTTGAGTTTTTTGAAGAAACTACTTGTGGAGCTAAAACTTATCTAGGTGATGACATAAGTTATGAGATTAAGGGGTATGGTGATATTCCGGTGATGTTTCCTGGTGGTGATATCAAACATATTAAAAATGTAATGTATGTACCCAGGATAAAGAATAAATTAATCTCTGTATCAATGGTAACATATCAGGACCTGCAAGTTGAATTCTTCAAAACACATTGTGTCATAAAGGAGAGCAAGAAGGAACCAGTTGCATCAGGAGTACGTTTGGGAAGCCTATATAGATTGAATGTCAAGAGCATGCCACACCAAGCTCTGGTTTCAACAGGATTGACAGTCAAGAATCGTTGGCATCAGAGATTCGGTCACCTTAATCTACAATATCTCATGCTTCTTCAAAGGAAAGGTATGGTCGATGGAATTCTTTCTTTTCATAATGTTCATTTAGATTGTGATGGATGTGAATTAGGGAAAATGTATAGGGAATAGTTTCCTTTGAATGTTGATAGGAAGAAAAGAGATATTTTGGAACTTGTGCAATAGATGTATGCATACCTACGCAGAATAGGTCACTAGGAGGTTCATATTATTTTTACTAGATTCTCTTGGATATATTTTATCGGAAAAAAGAGCCAGACATTTCAATGCTTTAAAGAATTTAAGTATATGGTGGAGAAACATACAGGGAAATTCATAAATATTCTTCACTCAGATCAAGGGGGAGAATACAAGTTAGGAGACTTCATGAAATTTTGCAGAGATCATGGGATTATTCAACAATTCACAGTGCCTCACACTCCGTAGAAAAATGGAGTTGCAGAACAAAAGAATATAACCCTTGTGGAGTGCGCACGAAGTATGCTTCAAGGTAAGGTTCTATAAAATGGTTTGTTATTTAAAAAATAGGAGTCTAACTACATGTCTTAATTTTAAAACTCCTTTTGAAGCACTTTATGGATATAAGAAAACCATGAATCATTTAAGATTTATTGGGTCAAAATCCTTTGCCCATATACCTAAAGAAGATATAAATAAGTTAGATCCTAAGGCAATGAAATGCATCTTTTTAGGATATTGCATTGATTTTAAAGCTTATGAGTTGTTTAATCCTTTCAATCATAAAATCTTTGCAAGTCGAGATGTCATATTTCATGAGCAGGTTGAGGAAGGAAATAAGGAAAGCAGTATAGAAGAATTTTCATTCCATTGTTGACGGAATAAAGCAGTGAGAACAATAAACAACAACAATAGCAATAGAAACAAGAAGATGCAAGTGATGTTGTCAGTAAGTCAAGCCCGCAAAGGTCTGAAGCAACCAGATTTGATGTGAGTCCTTTACCGATAATATTAGGTAAGTAGACTCAACTACCAACCAGATTGAAAGACTATGCTTTAATGTCAAACATTTTAAATGTTATAGAGCCTGTTTAGTCATTTTAATTTCTTAAATTTCTATCATAAATGATTGACTGGAGTTAGTAATCTTATGAAGTGTAGGTGCACTACATATGCTAGAAGCCTTTTCTTACTTAATTTTTTGTGTTGTCTTTATATGTTGTTTTTAGGATTTTGTGTTTATCTAGAATATCTAAATAAAATTGAGAGACTAAGAACTGAGTTGTGAAATGAAATCTCAATTTAAATATTAAGGCCTATGATGAGAATTCTACTTTAGCTTATCTAAAAACGAACAATTGACTTCAAGGAAACTAGAAACAAGAAGAAACTTCAATCTTTTTGTATGCTTTGGATTTTTTTATGTAAACGAAATTAAAAGCAAGAAATCACTATAAAGTAATCACACTTAAAGAAATATTTTAATGATTGAAAAATAAAACTTGAGAAGGAAGAAAAGGAAATGTTTAATTTTATCTAAGAAATAAAATTAATCTATGAATCACTCTTAAAGACAATATTATAATGACTGAAAGATAAGATTTGCAATAAGGAAGAAAAGGAAATGTTCCTTTAAGAAAGAAAATTATTCTATGATAAACTTATATTGCATCAAAAGAAATTATTCTAAGTGATAAATCTTAAGCTATATCAAATCAACCATGCCAATAACTATGATAAATTATCTCAGAACATCTATCTAAATCACTTCTAAATTTATTCAATCAAATAACAAAACATCTATTTAAATTAATTATAAATCTATTTAATCAAGTAATAAAACATCTATTTAAATTATCTCTAATTCCATTCAATTACAAACAAAGCAACAATCCAAATTGTTTCTAGGTCTAGCAAAGAATATATTGAAAAACTATCTCTAATTTACAAAATAAAACATCTATATGAATTATCTCTATGAAGTAGAGTACTTATTTGAATTAACTCTAAACCTATTCAATGATAAAGCAAAGCATCTATTCTAATCACAACAAAATTATGCAAATGGAAATAATCAAACAGACAATATCAAATTTGAGCATCTAAACTTATGGAAATTTGAAAACTATCTGCAATGAAAATGAAAACAAAGTATGTGTCTACTGTGAAAAAATAAAATAAATGTCTAATCTACGAAATTCAAACAGAGTTATGCTACCAATTACGATAAGGACAACAGGGTAAACAAAGCATCTAATTATGCGGAAAACACAACAAAAAGTATAAAGAATTGAACTACGAAATGACAAAAAATTAAACTATTATGCCTCTTATGTGTAGGGGCCCTCCACAACAAAATGGTTCTAAATTTATTCGCAGCTAACTACCCATTGATGATTCCAGAAACACCTTCTCCTTTGATTGATAAAAACAAAGTTTTAATGTATGATAGTATTACAATAAAATCAAGCTTGTTTCCAGTTTACACAGCCTGATATTTATAACGGAGTAGAATTAAATGATTGATATGATCATGCCTTTAAAGATTGATCAAACTAGGCATAAAAATCTAAACAGAAATGTGATATTCTTTTCTTTCACGATTTTATATGTGGAGAGAAAATCATGAAGCTTAATCTTCTCACTCACTTGTCTCATTTATTTGCTTTGACTGACCCTTTGATCACAATCTTAGGCGTTATCCTTATCAATTCTGGACAAGTAGATAGGATAGAATCCATGAGTGGATTATTTCCCAACTGCCCATGTACTTCACTCCTTCATTCATTCTTAGGAACCTATTAAACCATGGTAGTGGCTGCAGAAATAGAGATTAGCTGCAGAATTGCATGAATTCTGTAGCTAAATACAAGTTTTATTCAAATAATAAAACAAATTTTATATTTGAAAAAGAGATTATTTAGGTACCTTACCAGACTGAAAATGTGAAAATCTGAAAAAAAGGAGGAAAAGGTACTGAAATGGATGTCAAAACAGAGATAGTATCGAGGCTCAATAGAACCCATAAATTATAAAGAAGCTAGTCAATCTCATGAGTGGAGGGCTGCAATGATTGAAGAATTTGAATATATTTTTAGAAACAATACTTGGGAACTAGTCACAATTTCCTGAAGGAAAAATACCCATAGGTTGCAAGTGGCTTTAGAAACATAAATTTAATGTAGATGGGAGTATAGAAAATTTTAAAGCTAGATTGGGAGCAAAGGGTTATTCACAGAAAGAGGGAATTGACTTTGAAGAAACCTTTTCTCCTATATCCAAACTGAATACTATTAGAATGTTAATTGCCTTAGCTAAAAAATATCAGTGGAAGCTACACGAGTTAGATGTTAATTCTGCATTCCTAAATGGTGATTTAAAGGAAGAGTTTTATTTAGTGCAACCTGAAGGGTTTGTTAAGAAAGGGTAGGAACATTTAGTGTGTAGATTTAAAAAGGCACTTTATGGTTTAAAACAAGCACTCAGGTCTTGGTACGAGAAGATTGATTCATTTTTCTTACAACATGGTTTTCATAGGAGTATGAATGATCCAAATGTATATACCATGTATGATGAACATGGACATATTATTTTGATTTCCTTGTATGCGGATGACATGATTATAACAGGTAATGCAGATGCATTAATGAAAGAAATCATATTACAAATGTCACATGTTTTTGAAATGAAAGACCTCATAAGTTTAAATTATTGTCTAGGTTTGGAAGTATGGAGAGACTCTAACTTTCCTTACTCAAGGGAAGTATGTCAGAGGGATGCTCAAAAAGTTTAGAATGGAGCAGGTTAAGACAACATCAACTCCTTTGAAACAGAATCTAAAAATGCGCAGTGATGATGGCTCTAAGGAGGTGGATGCCACTTTGTATAGGTAGCTAGTTGGTAGTCTGATCTATCTAACTACAACTAGACCATACTTCGCATACTCTGTCAGTGTGTTGAGCCCATTCATGTCTAAACCTCTTGAAAGTCATTGGGTGGCAGCAAAAAGTGTGCTAAGTTATCTTCATGGTACTAGTAATTATGGTATTTTATACACTGATACATATGATGCTATTTTAGAACGTTTTTCACGCTCTGATTGGGCAGGTAACCTGGATGGTCGATGATCTCTCACATGTTATGCATTTAGTGTTGGATCTGGGGTCATAGTGTGGAGCGGTAAAAAGCAAAGCATTGCATCTTTATCTTCAACTGAAGCTGAGTACCAAGCATTATGCGCAGCAACATGTGAAGCTATCTGGTTGAGAAAAATTCTCTTTGATGCAAGAGAAGAGCATAAAGAGGAAAATGTCATCAAATGTGACAACCATAGTTCCATTAAGCTAGCAAACAATCTAGTGTTCCATAAGAACACGAAACACATCAATACTCAGTTTCACTTTGTTAGAGAAAAATTCTAGTCGAAATAAATCTTTGTTGAATATTGTAAAACATGTGACAATGTGATTGATATTTTTACTAAGCCTCTTGGAAAAGTGAAGTTTGAATTATTTAGAGGGATGTTAGAACTACAAGATAATCCTTTCTCCATTATGGGGGAGAGTTGAAAACAATTAATATTATATTGTATTAATGGAGAAATGGTTACATGGTTGTAACGTAACTCCTTATGTTAGGATTAATTCCTAGGTTGTAGGAGTTTGTTCCAAAATCCCTATTCTCTTTTGATGTGTTATTGTTGTATCATTGATTGAGTGAGTGTAGAGTGTATTCTCCATTTTCTGCAGTCCCTAGGTGCAGTGCTCACCTGTGAGCTACCTTTTTATTCAATTCATTTCTTTTCTTTCCAGTTTTTATCAAGGTCTCCATCAATTGATGGGGTACTTTTCACACTTGGGGGATGACTATTTTCCACAGTATGTGATCGGTCGATTTTGGGGATGGTGGTAATATATTGTTGTATAGTTAATGTGAATCATTGGATAGTAGTAATTATTTTATTTTATTAGTTTTTTTTGGGTAAAAAGTAGACAGATTTGAGGAAAAACAATTTTTACCCGATTGGTCATATTGTTTATCATTAAGGTGAAAAAAGAGATCCATTGACATATGTCAACAATTTATTTTAATATAAAAAATGTTGGCTTTTTCCTTGTTGAAAAAAAATTAGTTTTTGAAGATTCATAAATCTTCTAAATAGATACTTTCAAGATAAAATTTGTCTTGGAAGTTATTATTGTATTTGAGATGTCTTTATCCTAGATTCCAAAATTTGTTTTGAATTCAGTTCACAACATATGTTGTGAGTTCTTATGGTTTGGGTCAAAATATGGTTGAGTCTTTCCATGGGTAAGATGGGACAAAAACTCTATGCCAAAGATATGGGTTGGATGGGTTTTAAAAAACGTCCATTCCTTTGCTAAGGCGCTAGCTGCGAAATTTGGATGGATATTGATATCCATTGATAGACTCTGGACAATTGTTCTTTCCAAGAAGTATATCCACCCGTGTACACTTGAAGAATGGATTCACTCGCTAGACGAGAAGAGGCCAAAGGTTTCAATAATTTGGAAAGTCGCCTTATCCTCTTTTTCAATGGTTGAAGAAATATTGGCCTAGAAAGTTGAGAATGGTGAAAAGGTGAGGAGCAACATTGATCCATGGGTGGGGTGTGGAAAGTTTTTCCAATTGACTCATGAGATTGTAAATATATTAATCAGTAATGGTAGGATAACAATGAACCTAGTGGTTGATAATTCTTGTTCATCTATCTAGGTTGAAGTTTGGGTTGATGCACATCAACTTAATCTTCCAAATGACTATGTTGAACAATGGAAAAATTACATTGTTTCTCTAAACATCTCCCATGCTCATCGCAGAGACAAGGAACACTCCCGATGTCGGGTTCATTCTGTATTTCGGGAATATACACCAAAATCAAGTTATATGTTTATTATAAATGATCAGAGACTAGAGGATTTGGCCTGATGGTGGAAGAAATTATGGAAAATCTGTTTCCCATCAAAAGTGAGATTATTTTAGTGGCGCATCCTATAAAATAAAGTCCCAACAGGGGACAATTAAAAAAAAAAACAAAAGATGCATGCAGGTCCCAATTGGTGAGTTTTATGCAAAAATGTAGAGGAATCTGTGGAACACCTTTTCCCTTTCTTCCATATCTCTCAGGGAGTGTGGAACTCACTTAGAAATTTCCTAGGTTTTTCCACCATTTGGCAAGGAGATTCTAACATTGGTGCTTGGAAATAGTGGTGGGATCAGGAAAAATCCAAAAAAGAATAAAATTTTACCTCCACTCATCTGTTAGGGAATTTGTATCACAAGGAACAAAGAAATATTTCAAGATAAGTCTTCAACTCCTCATAGAGTGGCAACACAAGTCATTGCAATTTTCTCTCTTCTACCTGCTTCAAAGTCTTTTCAGATTCCACGTAGTATTATTGCTAAATAAGTTGATCAATCTTACCCTTGGGAATTTTTTGTTAGGATTTTTTAGCTGGTGGTGAATGTGGGGGTGCGGGGTAGTTCTATACTTGTAGGAAAACCATTCTTCAAGCTTCATATTGGTTCAGGAAGAGGTTCAAATAATTACGTAGAGTTACTCAACTTCAAGCTTCTTCTTTTATTTTCTATTGAGAAACAATGTCATCATTTACAGATCTTTGGTTTCTCAATTATTGTTATATTTTGTTTTAATGAGATTCAGAGATGTCGCATGCACACATTATTTCCTATCATTGAAGATATTTTTCAATTAAAACATGCTTTTGATTGGGTATCATGTCGCCATATTTACAGGGAAAGAAAATCCACATCAAATTCCTTATCTAAAGCAAGCGCTTTGCAAGTTCTAGGCACTTGAAAATCTTTGAGAAGTTAGGTGAAAATTTGTCAGAATATTATCATTGGAATTTTATAGATGACCTACAATTAGAGAATTAACTGGATTGGTTATAAAGTCTATGTTTTTTTGTTTTACTCTGATTAAATACCTAGATGGTAGGGAGATTATGTATTTAATGTTGTTTTCTATGTATACATTTGTATGGTTGACTAATTTTGGACATGATATGGGCATGTTTCAAGCCCGCTTTTTAAATTTTTTTATGGTTTCCAACGAATTTTTTAATGCACATTGGTGCATAACATAATGTAATTTCCATTTTATAATGCTCTGCGGAAAAAAAATTTAAAAATAGAAATAAATAAATAAATAAATATTTCTTCAACAAACTAATCTCCATTACATTTCATATATATATATATATATATACTAAAATCTCTACTATATATATTGTTCTTCAATTTCTCTGAACAAGAAATCCAATGTTTTAGGATTGGGAATGCCACAAATAACAACTCATTGTAGTTTGTCACACATGATAGAAAAGAAGAGGGCACAAATATAACTCCAATTTAACTCTCAGTTTGCATGGCCACTCTCTATTTGTGCTATGCTTGTTGAGGTCTCCATTTTGAATCATCGAAGCCAAAGAGGATTTTATTAAAATGAATTGATAATATGTGTGTATGTTTTAATGGTTGATTTGTTTGGTTCTTTTATGAAATCATATTTAATATTAATAACTCATAAATATAGAATGACCATATATACATGTTTATATGATAAATTATGGGCCTATCATATCATATGCTTCAAACATTGATTTACCATGTGAATATCTCCATTCAGCAAGGGATATTTTTCATCCTAGCCTTAGGTGAATGCTTTTTTACAGAAGCCATTGAACCCTCATGAGAAATGGGTATTATAATTTATGGATATGGTCAATTCCAACAATACTATTTGTTTAATTGGCCCTTCATAGTTGCTGATAAATCTCATTTACACGGGTTTGAACAAGACAAAAAATACATATTGCATACATTTCATTTCTTATATACTCCATTAGACTTATCTGCGTGAAACAATGTTAACATTTCCATTTCTTATGTTCTTTTGGCCATATACACATACCAAGTGCTCATTTTGAAAGAAGTTAGTTACATGGTAAAATATTGACCTATTATGCGATAAAATTTGTTGAATAAGTCATACACATTATGGGAACTTTATTTCTATAGATTTATTTCCACTCTTGGAGATAACTTGCACTAGTAACTTATCTCTTCTATCTTGTGAGCTATGGAGGAGTGGTGTAATGAAATTCTTTCACTGCATGTTTTCATGGCTAGTTCTCTCTCTTGGATGATTATTAGTGATCCTTTGATGGCATGTGCCGATTTTATATAAGTTATCTTCTTCCATCTTGTTACTGTTGATGAATTAGGTTTAATGAAATTTTCACCAAGATTCTATTGAGGTGTCCTACGTTTAGCTCCCTCCCTTTAAATCTCCAAATAAGATAGAAGAATGTTAGGATTAATTAGTTGAGGAACACTTGTTTGTCTTCCTCAATTTATTTGAATCCACATCCATCTCTTTTCTTCCATAGGTTTTTAATTCTAGACAACACTAACCTTTAATTTAAAAAGGAACTAGTCTTATCTCTTGTGCCAATCCCTTAAAAACTGTAAAAAAAAATTATTTTATGTTTTCTAAGGTAAAACATGGTTAGATTCTAGAAAAATAAATTATTTTCAACATTATTTTCCTTGGATATTATTAACTAATGGTTATTACTTGTATGTATTCATTTGGAAAAGTAAAAATATCATTTCACATGAAATTTTAGCCATAAATTAGGGCTAAAGTCTAGGGTTTATCTTGTTGTTATATGTTCTTTCCATGACATAAAAGTGTTGTAATTTATTTAGTCTTCTTTATTCATAAATTAGCCCTATTTTTTCCCTTGTTTTTTTATAGATTTGAAGACTTTCTCTTATTGCTATTATAAAATATTTGTATGTTCTAAATTGCTCATTGAAGCCCTAGTTTATAACAAAAAAGTGTAATTATTTGATTGCATGTCTTTGGGAACCTAATTAAGCCTTTATTGGCCAAACTAAGTCCTCTATATTTATCCATAGGTACCTTTGAGTTCATCACAATGGAATTAAACCTTCAATCACCCAAAACACTAACAATTGCAAACTTGTCTAGGGGTGAATCTTGTTGTAGAACTCATAGAGAGTATTTAGTATAAGTCTAATTGAGTTACTTGATCCCTAATATCTACTAGTAAAGCCTCCCATATGATAGATTACATCTAACCACTAAAATGAGGGGAGTAGTTCCTATGATGGCAATGGTGACTCTCCCATTGTCACTCTCAGCCTAGGTTGTTTAGTGAGGGTTTGCACTAAGGTGCTATATTTCGTTGTAACATGATTCATCAATAGGTTTGAGATATATATAGTTTTGAATCAATTTATTACATAAGAAATTCATATAATTTGATTTTTCATTTTTATGGCATGTTATCAATGAAATGCAAATTAAGAAAGAAAATAAACAAGGGAACATGAGACATGAGATCCGCTAATACTAAATCTATATGGCATTGGCATTTACAACATAATAACTATGAACATCATTAAAAAATTGTGATAACTAATTCTGAAGGTTTTCCTTTATTTAGGAAAAAAGGTTGTGGCATGGTCAAAAGCACATTTTATGGTCCCTACTAAATGAGCATTATCATAATTTTTTTTTCCTTAGGAAGAAATTAAAAAATATATTATCACAAATATATTTATCTTAATGGTGAAATAAATAATACTACTAATTGAATATGTAATGAGAAACATCAAAATTATTTAAACAATACATCTCATTCTCAAATAATGTACTTTAAGGTATTATAGTATATAGATAATCATTAATGTCAACCAATATTAGTTTTAATGACAAAATTAGATTTAGTTTGAACTTGGCACAAATTGTATTGAATTTTAATAATATTCCAAATCTCTTCAATAAAATGGCTTTACACCTTGGATACCAATTATCTAACATTATACACTAACTTGAATATAATCTTGGACAAACAAAAGTATTTGGTCGCTGAATATTTTTTTTTCCTATACTTTATATTGTGACCTTAAATATATTATCAAATAAATAAAATTGTTTTGTTTTTTATACAATACAATCTTCTAAAATCTAGAAAAAGTACAACATTTATATAACTTATTTGCTTCAAACAAATCAATTAATTTTGAATATTGATAAATATTGTAATTTATTTGCAAATTAATTAGATTCATAATAATTTTTTTGGGCACTGATTGAAGTAATTGGATTTTTGAAAAATACTTCAGATCCTCGTACATATCTTATTTCCCAAGCTAGAGCTTCCTAATAAAACTAAAGTTATACTTTGAGTTATGAGAAGTTTGTACTAAAAAAAAAAGGAAAATCATGTAAATATTCTTTCATAAACATAATATTCTAATTTGAGGTTAATTCCGTTGTCCTTTTGAGATCTTCCTCTCCTCAACTTCAAGTTTCCTTAATTCGGGAGAGCAGGAAAACATAAGTTGCGCACACTTTTACAAGAGATGAGCATGGTTCCCAATTTTGTTTTGTCACATAGACCATCATTATGTTAAAAATCTAATTTCTTCAACCCTTTGTGTTACTATCCATTCCAGTGAATATGCCAAGCTCCTTTATTATACTAAAACCAACTCCTCAAGGGAAAATATTATATTTGTTTAAAACATTTCATACCAACTCCAATTGCTAACCAACAATTGTGAAAATAGGGGCTTTTAAGTGCTTTTAAGTGACTGACACTTCTCAACTATAAGCGTTGAAATCAAGTCTAAAACTTCTAAACTATCTTGTATTTTACTAAAACCAAATCCTCAAGGGAAAATATTATATTTGTTTAAAACATTTCGTACCAACTCCAATTGCTAACCAACCATTGTGAAAAAAAGGGCTTTTAAGTGACTGACACTTCTCAACTATAAGCGTTGAAAAAAAGACTAAAACGTTTAGACTATGGTGGAATGATAGACTAGCGTTTAAATAAAGACTAAAACGTTTAGACTATGGTGGAATGATACACTGGAATCATTTAATACCTATGCGTTAAAAAAAAAACAAGGGACTTAATGCCTCATAATCATGTGCAACAAGCACCAAGATTTCATTGGTTATTGCTCTACGCCTCCTGAACTGGTGTTCTTGGGAAATTATAAGGATTTTACAATTGACCATGAATAAGATTCCCCAATTACATCACAACTATATAAACCCAACTTGTGCATTTTGTAACCATTCTAACGTATCCTTCCCAAATTACTTTACCCAACCCCGATACTCACAAAGCTTAATTATTCTAACAACATATGGATTATCCATTTGGAACCTTGCAACCCAAATGCACCACAAAAAAAATATTCTAATGACTATAACATATAAAGAATCCCATTAGAATCTTCGAGCCTCAATTTTTCGATTATTCTAATGACAACAACATATAATAATCCCATTAGAATCTTCCAACCTTGATACCCAACAAGGCAGGGTAGAGCTTTCTCACTGACATAAACTCGATCAATATAGAACATGAGGGCAAGGCATTCAATTTTTCTAATGACGATGTTATTCAATATTCCCATTGGAATATTTTGTTGAATTTCATTTGGGAAGTGTAAGGTAGAGCTTTCTCAATAACATAAACTCAATATGATATAGAACATCTTGGAAAGGTAGGGTAGATATTTCTCATTAACTCAATCAATATTGCATATTTTGGCATGGCAGGGTAGAGCTTTCTCACCAAGTTAAACTTAACATTATAGAATATCTCAGAAGGATAGGGTAGAGCTTTCTCACTATATTAAATTCAATAACTATAAAAAAGTGTGGAGCTCTTTCACTGACAAGTCAATCAATATGGGAGAAATTTTGGACTCAAACCTTACCAACTCCCACAAATTTACCTTTGGCAAGGGATTTCAAGTAGTGACAACCCACAAGACTAACCTAAAACCATAATTCCTTCATGATTTTTTTTTTTTTTTGTAAGTTAGATAGATCTGTTATCACAAAAACGATTATTTACATCGTTTGTGGGCTGGTGCAAGCAACATGCGTCATAACCAAAGCCCAAGAAATCTTGACCTCCATTTTTACATGGCATTTATAAAAGTGGGTTTTTCCATTATAGACCTAGAAAATGAGACTAGAACATAAAAAAAAATGACCCTCAATACTGAAGAGTTCATGGTGGTTGTTTCGGTCCCTAGGGGAAAAATTCTTGGATGCATAGAGAAAAATTCCTGGATGCCCAGAGCCCCACTTAATAATAGGGGGTATGTCAAAAAGCTTGTAGGTTTTCGACACTAAAGGCGCATATGAGTTGGACTATATGGCCATATTTAAACAGAGTGGTCGAGAAAGAGAAAGTAGACTTAGGAACCTAAAGAAACAAGCCAGAAAGAGAGAGATCAGTAGTAGACCTTAAGTTGTATCCTCCGCCTATTCGTCGCCGAGGTTGATCGATCGTTCTGGAGTGCTGCCCTCCCTGGTCGCGGTCGGGGCTGACTGGTTGGTTGAAGTCCTGACAATCTCCCTTTTGATGTTTGGTGCAATGTTTAGATTCACCATTCTTCTCTTCAGCAGTGCATAATGTGGGGAGTCCCTTGACACGAAGTTCCTGTGATGGAAAGCTTCAACATAGCCCGTGAACTTGTCGGTAAGCACATCGATTTTATTCTCCAAAGCATTGGTCCATTCCCATTACTCTTGAATAGCCAAGCTTATAATATTTTTCAACTGCCATGATGATTCAATAGCTTTGTTGTAGAGGTTTTCCCTGGCCCGAGTCAAGCCTGGGTCTAGGATCCATTCAAATTCATCGCCGACCTCTTCCGTGTTGAATCTGCGCCAAACATTCCTCATCTGATCTTCCAAGTTGGAAAAACTCTCTTCGCTCTCTGGATTTACCGCCACTGCGTAATTCATGGCAACCCTTCTTGCTGCAGATTCCGCTTTAGTAGTGGGGGTCATTCTTGGGGAGGAAAAATGGGAAGAGTGGGCACCCTAGCCATGGCTCGACCCCACCGAGCAACGGAATTGGAACAATGGGTTGCCATGTTCAGAGCCAGATTGCAGGCTCTAGGAAAAAGGGAGAGTGGGGATTGAAAATAGGAATGGGGGTGGAGAAAGGGGAGAGCGGTGATCGGAAACAGGGAAGAGAAGGGAAATAGAGAGGGCTCGAAATATGAGCAACTACAATGCGAAGAGATGAGAAGGGCAAGCTGGTATTCATAGGCGCAGAGGGGTGTTAAGGACCATTATGGCAAGGGGTGTGAAATAATGAACTGCCTTAGGAAGTACAAAAGGTAGGTGAGGTTTTGAGTACGCTGGTGTCTAAGAGGTCAGTTGGGCGGCGAATCAAAGGGGGCACCGAGATTTCCTTTGTAGCCTTAGTACTCTTGTTCATTTGAATTTAGTTGTATTGATGTCATAAATCATTATTGTGGATGTGACCTGGGGCCTCCTGTTCATTATGACATCCTTCTGTATTGTCCTTTCCCATGATATTTGAACAATATCTTTTGATCGTACGTTGTTCTAGATCCTCCCATGCTAGTGAGAGAAGTTTGAGGTGGTCGTCCACTCCTTCATTCGCTAACCTGTCCACCAGGTTATTCCCTTTTTGTTTGACTGCTTGGAAAATTATTCCGTGAGCGTTGTCGATGTGTCCCTTGATTCTGTGTAGGATTTTGTTTAGCCTCCAATTGTCGGATACTTGCGTGGCACTTGTTCCACTTTGTAACTTCTTACAAGACTATGTTACCACCAACGAATCCCCTCGATGATTACTGCCCAGAAGTCTTGTGCTCTTGCAATTTCAATCTCGTGCTCTAAGCCCTGTAGCTTTGCAGCGTTGTTTGTGTAGAGACCCAAGTTCCCAGCGTATAGCCAGATGATCTTTCCCCTTGAATTCCACAAGGTCCCTCCGAATCTAGCCATTCATGGATTACCTTTGGCTTCCCCGTCACAGTTTAGCTTAAAAATTCCCTATTCTGGAGGCGTTCATAAATCCGGAGCCTCACTCGTGCCTAGGGCTCGCATGGCCATTCCACCTGAGGGATATTGTGTTATGAAACCAACTCCAAAAATAAAAGAGAAGAGAGATCAATGCCTTAGAAATCAGCCACTTCGAGGGGGCAACCTCCAATACATTACATACATGAACAATTATTGGATGATACAAATGACAAAACCTCCTTCCATATATAGGGGTCCATGGGATCATAATATAATCCTATCCGACCTAACAATAATAATGTAAGGGAACAATAATAAAAATACGGGGGTTACAGTGGCACAACAATAACAATAAGGGGGCTACACTAATAAAAATAAGGGACTACACTAGTAATATGGGGACCTATCATGCCCCTCTCCTTAAAAAAAGTGTTGTCCACAACGCTTGAGTAGCTCTGGATGCTTCTGTATAAAATTCTTATCCTCCCATGTAGAATCTTCAGTGGGTAAGTTCTTCCACTTAATGAGATACTCTGAAATTAATCAATTTCGTAGCTGTCGAGTTCTTGTTTCCGTGACTGTTTAAGGTTCCAGTATGATTTTTCCTTCCTCATCAAGTTCTGGAAATATTGTTTGAACTAGAATTTTGTCACCTATAACCTTCTTTAAGCATGAAACATGGAAAACTGGATGCACTCGCGAAGAAAAAGGAAGCTCCAATTTGTATGCCATGGTACCAATCTTTTGCAACACCTTGTAAGGATCATAGTATTTTGGCGATAATTTATTAATTTTTCTTAGCTTGCTTGAGGGAGATTTGTTTGTATGGTTGTAGCCGTAAAAATCCCTAGTCTCCTACATCAAAATTTCTCTCGCTGCGATGTTGATCTGCTTGTTGTTTCATTCGATTTTGTGCCAAATTGAGGTTATCCTTTAAGAGTTGGAGAACTTGTTGTTGATGCTCGATGTGATCTTCCACTACTTGCATCTTAGAATTTTCTCTTAAAGATGATGTGATGGACGGTGTATGATATCCATAAAGTGCCATAAATGGGGTCATTTTTGCTGCAGTATGGAAGGAAGTGCTATACCACCATTCTGCCAGAGGTAACCACTTGACCCATTGTGTTTGTTATCAGATACAAATCAACGAAGATATAATTCCAAACATTTATTCACTATCTCAGTTTGACCATCAGATTGAGGATGATAAGATGAGCTATGAGCTAGTTGAGTACCCAAACAAGAAAATAATTCCGTCCAAAAATTTCCAGTAAAAATGGGATCTCTGTCGCTTACCATAATCTTTGGGTTTCCATGTAGCTTTTGAATTGTTTCCATAAATGCAGTAACAACTTTACTTGCTTTAAATGGATGAGATAATGCACAAAAGTGTGCATACTTGGTAAGTCTATCAACTACCACCATGATGACACACTTTCCTTCAGACTTAGGTAAACCTGTGATAAAATCCATTGAAATATCCTCCCAACATTGACTTGGAATGGATAAAGGTTGTAGAAGACCCGAGGTCTTAATTGTCTCAAATTTATTTTGCTGGCAAACCAAACATTCTGCCACAAACTTTTGAATATCAGATTTAAGGCCATCCCAAAAAATTCTTTCGTCACCCTATGGTAATTTTTTAAAAATCCTGAGGGTCCTCCTAAAGGAGAAGTGTGAAATTCCAAAATAATATTTTGTTTTATTTGGGAATTCTTACAAAGATATAAGTGATCTTTGTACCATAAGGAATCATTTTCCCAACTAAATGTATCAGATGTACTAGGATCTTGCTTCAACTTTGGAATGAGTGTCCACACTTCTTCATCCTTCTTCCATTCATCTCTTGCTTCGGTTATCTAATCTGATTGGATAATAGAAATTGCACAAAGAAATGCTTCCACCTCTTCATCCTTTCTTGAGAGTGCATCTGCAACAACATTTAGCTTCCCTTTTTTGTAGATGATTTCAAAGTCATAACCCAACATATTTGTGACCCATTTTTGCTGCTCTTCTGAAGATAGTATTTGTTCCAAAAATTGTTTAAGACTATCATGATCAATTTTTACCTTGAAGTGCCTCCCCATTAGGTAAGGTCGCCATTTATTTAGTGCATGTAGTATTCCCAACATTTCCTGCTCATAAATAGCTTTCTGTAAATACTTTCCTTTGATTGGATGACTTTCAAAAGCAATGGGTCTTCCTTCTTGCATTAACACAACACCAATTCCATTTCCTGAGGCATCACATTCCACAATAAAGGTTTTTGTGAAGTCTGGTGTAGCTAAGACCGGTCCTAGGCACATTACCTCTTTAATATGTTCAAAGGCCTTAGTTGCTTCAGGAGTCCATGAAAATACATCTTTCTTCAATAATGTTGTTAGAGGTGTTGCTATTCTCCCATAATTCTTAACAAACTTGCGATAATACCCTGTTAACCCGAGAAACCATCGCAACTACTTTAGGGTTGTGGGGACTTTCTATTCCTTAATGGATTTAATTTGTTAGGGTCTACCTTAAAACCCTCATGAGATACAATATGACCCAGATATTCCACCTCTTGTACTCCAAAGAAACATTTGGATGTTTTTGCATATAATTTTTTCTCCTCCAATAGTTTGAGCACCCTGTCAACATGTTGAACATGATCCTTCCAAGACCTATTGTAGATTAGTATGTCATCAAAAAATACTAGCACAAATTTTCTAAGGAAGGGTTTGAAAATGGAATTTATCAACCCTTGAAATGTAGAAGGTGCATTGGTAAGGCCAAAAGGCATGAACAAAAATTCATAATGACCCTCATGAGTTTGAAATGATGTTTTCGGAATATCTTCAGTCTTCATTCTAATTTGATGATATCCTTAACGAAGATCCAACTCAGTAAAATAAATAGCGCCATGTAATTCATTCGATAATTCATCAATCATGGGAATGGGAATTTATCTTTAATAGTGAGCTTATTGAGCTTCCTATAATCTGGACACATGCGCCATGATCCATCCTTCTTGTGCACCAATACTACTGAAGTAGAGAAAGAACTTTGACTAGGTTGAATTATACCAGCTTCTAACATTTCTGCAATCATACGTTCAATTTCGATCTTTTAGACATGAGGATATCTGTAAGGCCTGATGTTTGGAGGAACACTTCCTGGAATAAAATGAATGGCATGATCATGATCACGAATAGGTGGGAGTCCTTTGGGAGTATCAAACACCTTGGAATGATTGTCCAAGACTTTTTGGAGATTTGGAGAAATAGATGATTTTGATGTTGGAACTTCTAGTGAGCATAATTGCGCAATTAAAACTCATTGTTCCTTCTTCAGAACCTTTGTCATGAAATTAGAGATTATTATCTTTCCCAGCTTCCCTACAATACCCTGTAATTCGATTTCCTTTCCTTTCGAAATTTTTTTCAAGAAAAGTTCTTGAAAATTAAAAGCTACTGTCCCCAAAAATTGTAACAATTGTACTCCTAGTACAAAATCATCGTCTCCCATTGGAATGGAAAGAATTGGACTATTAAATAAATATTCCCCCATGGTTAGCTTGATATTATGGCATTTTCCAGAGAAATTTATAGTTCCTCCATTTTCAACCATGACTTGACATTCTGGTGTTGGGTATAGGAAACAATTCAATTCCTTGGCTACCTTACAATGAATAAAATTATGGGTGCTACCTAGAATCAACGCTATTACCTTTTTGTTCTTGGTATGTCCTTCTGTCTTGAGAGTTTGAGGAGTGGTAATTCTTTCCAATGCATTACATGATATGGTCGGACTCATTTCTTCTTCTTCTAAGGTTGGTTCCTGGTGTATATCCTCTTCTTTTGAAGTTTCTTGTTCATTTTCTTCCTCCTCTTCACAATCTATGTAAAATAATTTCTTCTCAACACACTTATGACCTTTAGTGTATTTGCTATCACAACTGTAGCAAAACCCTTTTGCTCTTTTTTCTTCCAATTTTTGTGGTGTCAACCTTGTAGGTTGTGGAAGTCTAGGCGTAGCAATACTTCCATCTTTATAGATGTGAGTGGCAGGCTTCCTTGTTGCCATAATTTTACATTAAATTTTTCTTGCCAACCTGAATGCCTTCTCCAATGAATCAGGTTCCCAAACGTGAACTGCATGTTGGATGTTATCCTTTAAAGTCCCTATGAAGACATCAATCCTATGTTCCTCTAGAATATCAGTTACCCTTATATTCAATTTTTGGAAGTCCTCAATGTGGTCCACCACTGAACCTTTTTGTTTGAGATTTATCAATTGGCTAAAGAAGGTGTTGCTCTTTGTATCCTCATAATGTGCTATCATTTCCTTCGTAAAAATTAACCAAGTGAATTTTTTTTTAAGGGAGCAAAGCCATAAATGCCATACAAATGTATTTTTTTCTAAATGTAAAGTTGCAATGCGTACCTTTTGTGTATTTTGCACATTATTGAGATCAAAATATTGCTCCATCTGTAGTATCCATGTTACGGGATCCTTGCCATAAAAATTCCTCATATCCATCTTTGGAATGTGGTGGTTCTTCCATCCAACATTAGAGTTTATGAAATCACAATTAACATTTATTTTGTTCTCATCATGAGTTTCCTCTACTATCTTTTTCGGCATTAGGAAACATTTCTTGTATCAACTTTGTCAAACCTTCCATGTGTGCATTTAGATCATTCTTCATGTTTTCCATGTTTTCTTTCATGTCATACATCTTAGCTTCCATGCCAGCTTCCATGCCATCCATCTTAGTTTCCACGCCTTTCTTCAAAGCTTCCATTTATTTTTTTGTTGCACTTTGCGAGAGCGAAATTTGGTGCACTTGCTCTTGTAATTTTGATATGTCATGTTGCAATTATCCGTCTTCATGAGTCATAGTAGAGCCTTCTAAAGGATCAATGGGTGTTTAATTCTTTTTAGGAGGAATTTTATAACCGAATACTGATATCTATTCTACAATATGCCCTTGGAATGAATTCAAACTGTTTTTTCACACAAGACTTATGCAATTCAAAAAAAAATACACACCTTTTTATTGATTTTGAGGAGCTTGATATTGAAAGTAAATTATCTCTGTGATTTAGGAACTTCAATATCTAAAATTTGTCCCTGTAGCAGCCTCTAAAGCTTCTTTCAATTTCCACAGGTCTCACCTGATTTGGATTCTTCAAGGCAAAATTATGCCCAATCTCCCACAATGACCTAATTATGGACTGGTTCAATAGAGCGAAATTTTACGGAATGCCACGTGTCACTGTTTCCTCCTTCAACTTTGAAATTGATACAAAGGAAACTAAAATATGTGCGATTGCGGCCACTTTTTACAGAATTCCAATCCAATGCTCAGAGTGAGAGTTATGACGATTCTCCCAGGGTCACCTCTTTGAGATGAAATTCGGAAGCCTGAATCAACACTAATTTCCATAGATCATATCTCCGAAAATATTGTGAATAAAGCTCTAACATTTTTCCACGATGTTCCTCAGAATTTCATCTTCGCTCTGTAAAAACTTCAGCTTTTGAACTCTCGTAGAAAAAATTTTGTTGCAAAAATTCTGCAATGACCTGTTTAGGTTAAATTTAGGAGCTTGAAAAAAGCCCTAACTTCCACAGATCATATCTCCGAAAATATTGCGAACCAAGATCTTAAATTTTTTCACGACGTTCCTCGGGATTTCTGCTTCATGCTCTAAAAATTTCAGCTTCTTAACCTTCATAGAAAAAATTTTATAGTGAAAATTCCACGATGACCTGTTTGGAGTAGCGAAACCCTAGAATCCAAGCTCTGATACCAAATGTTATGAAACCAGCTCCAAAAATAGAAGAGAAGATAGATCAACGCCTTAGAAATCAGCCACTTCGAGGGGGAAACCTCCAATACATTACATAAATGAACAATTATTGGATGATACAAATGACAAAACCTCATTCTATATATAGGGGTCCATGGGATCACAATATAATCCTAGCCTACCTAACAATAATAATGTAAGGGAACAATAATAAAAATATGGGGGTTACAGGGGCACAAAAATAACAATAAGGGGGCTACACTAATAAAAATAAGGGACTACACTAGTAATATGGGGACCTATCAGATTGCATGTTTAATAGTGAAAGGGTTCTGAGGTCTATTGGGGTGGGTGGAGATGAGGATAGGAGGGGTGATATAGAGGCAATTGATTCCCTGATAATATGTTTGATGAGGGACATAAGATGCTCCTCTTTTTTGTAGTTTCCCTTGAAGAGCCTGACATTCCTTTCCTTCTAGAGAAACCAACAGATAACTCTCAGGATGAGATTCCAAGCGCAGTTCACTTGAGGGTTGGCAAAGAAGGAGGTCCTCCAGTGCTCAAGGGTGTTGGTGATGGAGGAAGGGTCTTGATCCGAGTTATTGAAAATGAAAGAAACCCAATTCCATAGATTGGTTGAGTAGTTTCATTCATTCAACAGATGATTCATATTCTCTTTGATTTTTTCACAGAGGTAGCATCTGGAGGGGCATGTAAAGCATCTTTTCCTGATATTATCCCAGGTTA
Source organism: Pinus albicaulis (assembly GCA_034641835.2). NCBI lineage: Eukaryota > Viridiplantae > Streptophyta > Pinopsida > Pinales > Pinaceae > Pinus > Pinus albicaulis. The sequence continues at coordinate 893,514,969 of CM076580.1, forward strand.
CAGTTTTATTTATCATCGTTAGCCATAAGAAGAGGGAAATTTTAGGCTAGTTATTTCTTTCCCATAGGTTCTTCCATTTTCTATCATGAGGGATTTGGACATGGCCAACCATGTATTTGTATGCTTCCTTGAGGTTCAAGTGTCCGACAAAATTCAACCCCCATCTGAGTTTATCTTCTCCTATGTCGCCTTCTATGGGTCTTTCCTGTAGTTCTCTAGAGATATCCTGCCAGGCCTGCCCGTTGCATATAGGTCCCTAATCATTCTCATCCAACCATTCTTTCCATTTTTCCTAATTGTTGCAAGGCTTCCAGTACTAACTTAAGGTATGCTTTCCTTTGTCTGTCATTATGTTCTGGATTTTTTTGAATTTATCCTTGCTAAGTTTTGGTCTTTGCTGCCAAGCATCCTCCCAAAATATTTCATGCTCACCATTTCCTATCTCCCAAAAAGTATGGTTCTGTATAACAGTCTTGTTGTCCCAAGCCTTGTTCCAGAGAATTGATCCTTTGATGTTCCCATTAAGTCTGATCAAGTCCTGGAGATGGCAGTTTGGAACATATTTTTCCTTCCAGAGCCGGCCCCAAGGGGTGTTTGTATTTTCCAGCCAATGCCACTAGGTCTTGACTGCTAGAGTCTACCCCAAAATTGTCGGGTCTAGAATACTGAGACCCCCTGCTTTTTTTGGTCTGCGGATTTTATCCCAAGCAACTAGAGCCCATTTTTTCTTCTTTTCGTTACTTCTCCAGAGGAAGTTCCTTTGAATATTTTTGGTAGTTGTATAGATTTATTTTGGAGCTGCCAGGGCTGAGAATAGGTATTGGGGAATGGCTTGCAAGACTGATTTGATCAGGACAAGCTTGCCTACCAGATTTAAGGAGAGGAAAGTCCAGTTGGTTAGGAGTTTTCCCATTTTTTTGGTGAGTGCTTCCCAATTGGATTTTTCAAGAGGCTTTTCCGTTAAAGGGACTCCTAGGTATTTGGAGGGGAGGAAAGTTATCTGAAAAAATAATATTGTGTCTGTGTTTCTCTAAATGGCTTTGGGGGTGTTAAAAAGAAAAGCTGGGATTTAACCAATTTGATGGAGGTGGCCGAGGCATCCGAGAAATATTATAGGATGGATTTGAACATTTGGGTTTCCTAAATAGTAGGAATACACATGGGCATGGTATCATCCACAAAGTGCTGGTGAGTGGAAGATGATGTGGTGTCATGAAGCTTAAGGCCTCAGAGGGCATTGCTGGATGAATCAACCTCAATGGAGAAATTGAGGCCTTTGACCATGATGATGAAAAGAAAAAGCGAGATTGGATCAACTTATCTCAAACCTCTAGAGGGGGATAAGGTTGGGGAGGGGGAGCCATTTAGGAGGATTGAAAAAAAAATCTCCCAAAACCAATTCCATGATGCATTTTATACATTCCTTGTGAAGGTCGAAAGCTTGGAGAACTTTTTTCATGTACTCCCATCTGATCTTGTCAAAATCTTTACACAAGTCCAGCTGCATCAGCATTCCAGGCATATTTTGATATTTTAGAGAGTGGACCAATTCATGGGAGAGGATGATGTTGTCCAAGATTTGTTTTCCCTCCACGAATCCAGACTGATTTTGGGAGATCAGGAGGAGTAACATTGTTTTTATTTTGTTGGCGTAACTTTTGAGATGATTTTATAGATTACATTGCATAGAGTAATTAGTCAGAACTTCTATGGAGTGTAAACCCCCTCCTCCTTTGGGATGAGAGTTATAAAAGTTTCATTTAGGGATTTTAGGATTGACTTTTGGATTCTTGATTCCTCCAGTAGGGCGTGAACCTCATTTTTGATGATGGGCCAGCTAGCTTTGTAGAACTATATGGTGAAGCCATCTGGTCCTAGAGCTTTGAAATTTGGCATTGAACACACTATTTCCTCCACCTATTTCATTGAGAACTTTCTTAGCAGCATTTTGTTGTGGTCCTGGTTGAGGATGGTTAGAATCTGATGGGTGATATTTTGAATGGCTCTGGACCTATCCTGATTTGGCTCAGAGAGTAAATCTGCAAAATGCTGACAGAGATTGTTGGCAATGTCCTCATGTTTCTAGAGAAGACCCTCCTCTTTTTTTTATGGTTAGTATTCTATTTTTCCTTCTATGCTGAATCATTTATTTGTGGAAGAAAACAATGTTTTTTTCCCCACAATTGAGGTAGATGATTCATGATTTTTATTGCCAGAGCTTCTCCTCTTGAGATATTCTATCCTCCCATTCTATTTGTAGCTTTTGTTCTTCTTGTTTTTTTGGTGATTTGTGCCTTTGATGATGATGTCCTGTTGTAGAGCCTTTATTTTTCTCTCCAGTTTTTTTTTTTTTTCCGTGAGGATATTGCCAAAAATTTTCTTGTTCCATCTCTTAATTTTTTTTTTATGTTTTTCAAACTCTGTTGGAACTGATGCATATTGTTTCCCTCGTGAGACCTAGGATCATTCCACCATTACTTCATTCTCTTCATAAAATTGGATGGTATAGTAAAAAATCATCAAACCTGAAGGGTATGTTCTTTGGACCAGAAGCAATTTTAATATTGAGAGAGATTGACCAGGGATCTGATCCCGCTTGGGGGAGGATACAGACCTATGTCTCCCAGGAAGATAAAAATATAGCTTCTAAGAGAAGGAAGTGATCCAGGCGAGAAGAAATTTGATGTGCTCCTCCTCTTCTATTGTTCGAGGTGTAAGTGTCGTTGGATGCTAGAATTTATATTAGGTTGAGAGCTTCTGATGAGGACTAGAAAGTGACCGAGTCATTGTCCAATCTTAAGACCCTCTTTATTCTCCCCTAGATTTAATACCATGTTGAAGTCCCCTACTAAGATCTTGTAGGGATGGTGGATTGAGTTCAAGAGGTTCTTACCTCTTGCAACATTTTGATCACGCCCAAGGTCGTATGAGGAGCATAGACATTCATGAAACATAGACTGTCTTCCATGCCTATGATTCTCAGAATGGTGGTTATTGAGTGTTTGGTGGTCACAGAGAAGGATAGATCCAAGAGGGTGCCATTACATATTGTCATAATACCCCCTGCCAAGCCCATAACAGAGTTTGAAAGGTGGTTATATGATTTAAGGCATCTTTTTTGGAGGAGACTAGTGTTCTCCAAATCTAGTTTAGTTTCTTGGAGTATCAGAATGTCCAATTTGTATTTTATGAGCCTGTTTCTCAGGAATATTTTTTTACTAGGGCCATTAAGACCTATAATATTCCAAGAGGTGCAATTCATTGGAAAATATGAGGAGAGATGGTGAGGGCCTTTACCTTTCCTTCATTGATGAGTCGAGCCTCGAGTTCTTGGAGGAGTTATCACGTGGTCTTCCTACCATTTTTTTTGTTCCTTTTTGGTTGTGTCTTTCTACTTCAAGATTAGCCAAAATTCCCTTGTGCTCTTTTCCCTCGATGCTAAATTGTTTGACTCTGTTCATTCCTTCCAACACAAGATATGCTCCTTTGATTCTCTGTATGTGCTCTTTCAGTACTGCCATTATGCATTTTTTTCCATATTTCTGCAATTGAAATGAGGTCCATTCCCTCTAGGTCCTCGTCGATTGCATTTTCTTTCGGGGTAGGATCCATGCTCACTGGTTAAATCTTCGTGTCTTCCTGCGTGATTTCCTTTTCTACCTGCATTTTTTCTTGTGTCTCTCCTTGCTCACTTTCTTTTCCTTCTTGTCGATCTCCAGAAGCATCCTCTTTATTGTTTCTAATGAAGAGGGACTCTTCTTTTTCTTTGGCCATTGCCTTATACTTATTTTGGTTATTCATTTGGGGTTGATTTTGTTTGAATGTCATTTCTTAGTGTGTTTGTTTCTAGTTTTAACCTTTGTGAACCCTTGTTCATCATTTTCCTTATTAGCACGCTCATTGTTTTGAGTTGGTTTATTCTATGGACAATCCCTATAAAGGTGTCCATTTTTGTGACATTTCCTACATCTAAAGGGTATGTGCTCGTAATATATACTTTGGAGCCATTTTTCATCTATGAATATTAGTTTGATCGCCTCTGGTAGAGCCCCTCAAACATCCATGTAGACACAGATCCTTGCATAAGAGATGTAGTGTCCTGTCTTTGTGCCTTCTGACATTTTTATATATTATCCTATTTCATCTCCTATTCCTTTAAGGATTGATGGCGCCCAATATTCGGTTGGTAGGTAATAAATTATTACCCATATAGGGACCCTTGTGAAGTCCTCCTTCTCTAGGGTAAATTTTTCCTTACAGTATCTCATGTAGAGCCTAGCTGCGTTGAGGAAGTAATGGCCTCCCTCAAATATGTTGTCCTTGTCTTCCAGGAGGTTGAAGATGATCATCAAGAAACCTTTTGAACAGATCTATAACCTAACCTCTCTCTTTGGTCTCCATTTATTTTGTATCCATCCATTTAGGTTTTTTTTTTTTTTTTTTTTTTTTTGCCATAGTCCCATAAACTTGCATATAACCGTGTGCTCCTGAATGTAGTCCCTATATGCTTTGATGCTTGGGCCTTGGATCTATATTGTTGGAATCTACTCAGCTTTCGAGTTACAATTGCTTTTTATCCATTTTTTCCTCAAGTGTTGTTGATTTGTGTGTGTCTTCTTTGCTCCATTTTTTCCCTAGCTCGCAGTGTTTTCGTTGTCTGCCATGTGTGTTCCATTGGTGTCATTTCTCTCTTCTATCCTTTGTTCTCTGGGCTTTCTTGTTGCGAAGCGGGTGCTCCGATGGTGGAAAGCCTCATGAAGGAGGATTCCAGCTCCCTGGAGTAGCCAAATGTAATGTCACGAAAGGAGGGGCCGCGAGGGCGCCCTCCTACAGCCGCCATGATAGGTCGAGTATTGTGCAACAAAGTTCAGAGATAATTAGAGTTTCTTCGCAGCGCAAAAAATCCTTTGTTTAACCTCTCAAATCCTTCATGAACTTGCTCACACCTATAACATTGAAAATATAATCCCGAAGTTATGCTATCAATAACTGAGTAGACACCACAAACATCCTCAAAATTTTGAAATACTGCCTCAACAGAATTCGAACCTTAGACCAAAAACAAGAAATTGAAGTGTTTTCAAGAAGGAACAACCCAAAATTGGTCTTGACTCTTCTTTTGAATAGAGAGTTAACTCCTTTAACAAGGCAGTATATACTATGAAATATCTAGTAATGTGTTTATAATTCCATCCAAATTATCTTCACATAGGAACTTGTGCAATATATCCTAGTTATTTGTATTTTCCATAAGTAGGTTACAAGAAATTGTCTAAAAGAAAAATAGTGTAGAAGTATTTGTGTTAATTCTTGTAAAGAAAAGAGAACTTATGTGGAAATTAATAAAGCTACATATTATTCTTAGAGCTCAACGTGAGGACTTTTTCTTCTATTCATCATAGAAAATCTTAATAACCTTCGACAGTCCAATATTTATTATAAACATTAATTTTCACCCTTTGAAATGATATGGTAAATACTAATGCATTTAGTGTGGGATCGAAACCAAAGAGAAGTGAATCATGGCAATCCTACCATATATTATGTGTCACAAATGAGCTTTTAATTCCCATCATAACAAAGTGGAGTGTATTGTGATTGAATACAAAGCATCCAATTATCCAATATTATTTAATTGAATACAAAGTATCCAATTATCCAATACTAATGGTATCAGTTGGTAATAGAACACTGATAAGCATATTAAACGACAAACAAAGAAGTGAATCATGGAAAAACTACTGTATATTTTGTGTCACAAATTGGCTTTGAATTCCCATCCTAACAAAGTAGAGTATATTTGATCGAAAGGCAGAGGATATAAAACGCAAAGTAACACAAATAATTCACACACAAAACATAGATGAGTTACGACTCTTTTATTGATCACACAAAATTGATTATTCAATATCTGAATACAATGAACACGGTGAAGGGCATTTATCCTTTTCAAGTAACGACTCGTTTGACATGAACACACTTACCAAATTCATCTATCACATAACTCGATTTACTTAATGCTCACTTAACTGACTCTCTAAATATATTTAAATCTCCATGTGGGAGTTAATTAGCTATTTTAACGCTCCCCCTTAATTACGACCGCTAAACTAAAACATAACTCGTGAAAACTCAAACATGCCTGCTGGTCTATGTTTCAGCTAGGTTTACAACACCCAAGTTTCTTTTGTGAAACTAAAACACATCTAATGGCTTTGTAAATATATCAGCCAATTAATCACTCGATTTACAAGGCTTCAAGTGAAATTCTCCATTGGTCACAAGTTCTCTAATAAAATGATATCTAGTATCAATATGCTTGCTCTTTTGATGAAACACACTATTCTTGGATAGTGCAATCGCTGAGGTGTTGTCACAATATATTGCTATTGATCCTTGTTGTTTCTGCTTTATTCCATCTAATACTCTTCTTAACCATACTGCTTGACATGCTACTGATGTTGTTGCTACATATTATGCTTATGTTGATGACAATGTCACAATAGGTTTCTTCTTAGATTCCCATGAAATCACACCTGAACCAAGATGGAACACATAACCGGAAGTGCTCTTCCTATCATCCAAACTACCTGTAAAATCACTATCTTTAAATCCATTCAAATCTCTCTTTTTTTTACTTGTATACATTATGCCACAATCTCTAGTTCCTGCTATATATCTCAGAATGATTTTTCCTACACCCCAATGTGCGTCTTTTGGAGTCTCCACAAATATGGAAATCAAACTCACTCCTTGCATAATATATGGTCTTGTAGCTGTGAGATACATGAAGCTGCCAACCAATCTTTTGAATAGAGTTGGATTGATATCTGATCCTTCATCATCCTTACTTAACTTTGTACCTGTTGCAACTGGTGTAGGAACAGGTTAGCAATTTTCCACCCTAAATTTTTTCAGCAAATATCTAGCATATTTATGTTGACAAATAAAAATTCCTTTTTCATATTTCTAAACTTCTATGCCAAGAAATAATTTCATGAGACCAAGATCTATCATCTCAAATTATGCATCATCATGGCTGCTTTAAGTTCATATAACTCAAGATTACCTATAAAAATCATGTCATCAACATATGAGAAAACAATCAAAATTTTCCCATGATCATTTACCTTTGTGTATAAGGTAGGCCCAATTCTGCTTCTGCACCTTTGCTATCAACTGCTTGCTTGGGGGCTTCTCATAAATAACACACTCTTTTCCTTGAAAGACAACTCTGTATATTTTATGTGTCAATTGACCAACACTTATCAAATTGTATTTAAGTTCAGGAACATAATATACCTCTGATATTGCCTTTGGCTCCCATTGCTTGGTCGGAATGTTGACCACTCCTTTTCCATCTACATCTACAGTCTTTCCAGTCCCCAAATTTACCTCTGTCTTTACGAATTGATCCAATTTGAAGCCAAATTGTTGTTGTATGTCATGTGCTTACTACAACCACTGTCTAATAGCCACGCATTATCGGAAGGTTCATGCATGGTGTTGCAAGCTAGGAACATAGAGTTAGTATTCTCTGTACTGACATTAGCTCTTTGGTTTCTTTGATCAACTATCTTCTTCCTACAATCACGAGCATAGTGGCCAAATTTATTGCAATAATAACATCTCACCTTTGATTTTTCAACTTTTTTATTATTTCTGAAACCTCTGTTGTTGCTTCCCCCTTCATCTTCATTCTCTTCTCGGCCATATCTTTGACCACCATATCTTTCGCCTCGTCCTATGCCTCTCAATCTACCTCTGCCTCGACCTCTTAAAATAGAAACTTGAATTTTGAAATCAGTTTCTAAATTGGATTCCTTACTTGTATCTATTCTTGCCTCATGTAATAGAAGTGATCCCATCAACTCATCAACTGTCAGTTTTTCAAAATCCTTAGCTTCTTCTATGGATGCTACCACAACATCAGACTTGGTAGACAAATATCTAAGGGTCTTTTCAATCACTATTCGATATTTAATATCTTCACCATAATTTTTTAACTGATTTATGAAAGATTCAATGTCCTTTGTCTCCTTCTGCAGAATTTCAAAATCTCTACTAGTATTTTTCAATTTAACAATAATGACTTTGGTCATACCTTGATAGCTTTTTGTCAAAGTTTCCCATGCTTCCTTTGCAAAAGACGTGATCATAATCTTCTGGAACATTTCTCGGTTCACTCCCTGATGGATAAGAAGAAACGCTTGTGCATTCTTCCTTTTGTCTGGCTTCCATTATTCCCTCTCTAGATTAGTGAGAGCTCATTTTTCTGCTTCACTCTGAGGTTCTGCAAACCCAAACATTACATGATCCCAAAAATCATGCACTTTTAACATGGTCTCCATCTTAATGACCCACACATCGTAATATTTCCCTGTGAAAGAAGGAAGTTATGGCTAGAAATTCAATTTTGTCATCTTTCTCAAAAAATATTCTCTTATAAAACCTTAACTTTCTCCTTTTATATGCTTTGCAAAGCTCAAAAATTAACCTTATAATAAAACCCTAAGTTTTATTCTATATAAATATCTTTTATAAATCAAATATTTATATATAAAATAAAATTTTATATTAATATTAAGCACTTCTTTAAAAACTTAATATATTACTTCAATTTAAAAAAAAATCTTTTTAACCCACTTGTACCATATAAAACAATTTAACATGGGGGAGTCTTTTGTTCGACGAAACAGAGCGCGATGGGACAGCTCCAAGACTGTCCCCTCCGACGACCTCGCAACTTTCCGAGTAGGAGGTGGACCTCGTGACCCTGCCTCCGCCACCTCTCCCTCCGCTCCACCAACCCGCACACTTAAAATTTAAATTTTGAATATTGATTCGCCCGCCTTCATCCTATTCAGTTTCTTGTAGTATACAAAACATTTCAGTTTAGTTTTCCGCCTAAACCGAAATTCATTATGAGCATCCATTGCATGTAAACCTGCTTAAATTTGCAGAGGTGAGATATGTGGTACTATTTGTATCAGTGTGAGGTTTGGAAAATTGCATAACCATTTCATCATTTACTGATTAATTATTCTTTGATATCGAAATAAAATTTATATTCCTTTAAAATGCAGGAGCAACAAATGGTTATGCCAGGCCACAAAGAACCTAATCTTCAGAAAGAGCTAAATCATTACATACCCACAACTACAACTTTTGGTGGCATGTGCATTGGTGCTCTGACTGTCATGGCTGATTTTATGGGGGCTATTTGTTTTGGTATAGGAATCCTTCTTGCAGTAACTATTATTTACCAGTACTTTGAGACATTTGAGAAGGAAAGAACTGAGTTTCTTTGGTTTTTAGTGCATTTATTTGCATTTGATATTTGTAGAAATTACATCTCAGATTAAACTTTGAGTTGGGCTCATGCTCTGGCCATCAAAGCATTTGAATGCTGGGGCTTTTACACCCCTTTGAAGTTTTACAGTGATCTTTTGATTAGATCTTCAATGTAAGAATTCGTGAAAGTAAAAAAATGGCAGGCATAAAAAGTTCTGCATGCTGTACCGACAATGAGATGTCTAGGGTAGTTTAAAATAACTTCTTCTTTTGTTGAATAAAGGTTGTTGTAATACTAGAGAGGCCTCTTAGTTGTGGTTTTTGGTGATATTTTCAATGCTTTGTTTATTTATGTATGCGAAACAAGTATTGGTTAATTTCATGAAAACCAATCTACAGAAATATAAGCATATGTGCATGAATGCAGTAGGGAAAGGGGTACTATTTTAATTGAAATGAGAGTGAAATGTTGAGATTTCTTTTAAATTATTTTTTGGAGAAAATCTCATGAATGTGACAACAATAGGATTTGTTGCTAAATTGACTCCATGTAATCCTGATGTGGAGTTAATGCATCCTATATTTGTTGTGAGTGAATTTATGATTCAGTTTCTACTCCCAGCTATAAAATGTAAGCCCGTAGAGGCAAATGTGCATGAGGAATGTGAGGTGAGTGGAAGAGATGTGCATATGCAAAACTCTGCTATTGTAATTCTCCTTTTGCTGAATGAGATTGCCAATGCCCTGTTTGGTGGACGTAGCCCAGATTAGTTGGGTGAACCACGTTAAATCTCTGTCTTTCATGGTTGAATGCTCTGTGTGCCTGATTTTTATTTATTTTCCGCTGTGTGTTTTGCTCCAACAATTGGTATCGGAGCAGTAAGTTGTATACGCTGGTTATCAAAGGTTTTATGTTCCCTTTGAGCGAAAGCTTTGTTGAAGAATATGTAAAAAATTGGTTTTTTTATGCTGAGATAGCCACTGTTCATGTGATGGAGTTGGCTGTGAGGTTGTCGACAAAGCCATAAGCTATGGTAGAAGCTGTGTGGCTGTGTTAGCGTTGTATAAGCCACTGTGTAAGCGATTGCAGAAGTCGTTGTCTATGCAGAAGCCTCTAGCATTGCATGCTGCTGATTGACACAGAAAAATAACCAGCACGTGAGCACGAAGGTGATCTGAGTTGGAGCCTGCGTGGAGAGTAATTGAGGCTGGGTCCGTTGTAGCCTGTGTGAGCCATTTCATGGCTACGTTGAAAATATTTTGCATGAAATTGCTGGCCGCTGTGTGAAGCTGCTGCCTGTTCATAAAATGCAGTGAATTGCCATCCTGTGAATGCAGAAGAAAAGCTGGTTAAGCTGCGTTAAGACAACGTTGAACGGTGAGAGGTGTGTTATTTCCATTCTTTAAAAAATGATTTATGAAATGCCTACATGTCGATTAGTAAAGAGCCATAGTTAAAAGTCGATTTATTGAAATAGTAACAACTATATCGATTTTTGAATTCAAATATGTCATGGCACTTCGTTGTGTTTAAAAAAAAAAATTGATTTGTATTATATGCCTTTTAAATCGATTATAATGCAATTGTAATTTTTTAAAAAAAAATGCCATTTGCATATGGTAATAAGGGAAAGGCATTTTTTGCATATGTAATAAGGGAAAGGCATTTAAAATGCTATTTGCATATGTAACAAGGGAAAGGCATTTTTTAATCAAACTTAAAATTTTTGATTAGAATAAAATTTTCATTTATTAAGAGTTGCGATTGGATATTTTGTGACATGAGCTACTAAACATGGAAAAAACACAAAGTGCTCGGTTTGAGATCGAGAAGTTCAATGGCAAAAACAACTTCGAGATCTGGAAAGTGAAGATGTATGATCTACTCGTGCAACAAGGCGTGGCGAAGGTGCTGTTGGGAAAAGCCAAACAGCCTTACACCATGACGGATAATGAATGGAGTGACATGGATGAAAGAGCACTGAGCGACATTCGATTGTGTTTGGCGGATGATGTTTTGTTTAACATTGTGTCAGAGAAAAATGCTGCTGGTTTGTGGACAAAGCTTGAAAATTTGTACATGACAAAATCCTTAACTAATAGGATTCTTTTGAAGCGACAGTTGTATAGTTTGCACATGAAGGAAGGTACAACAATAACTGATCATCTGAATACCTTTAATACTCTCTTGGTGCTGTTAGAAAGTATAGAAGTAAAATTTGAATCAGAAGATAAAGCTGTAACTTTATTATGCTCATTGCCCGAGTCATGGGATCATTTTGTTACTTCTATAAGTCTTAGTTCATCAGAAACCCTTGAGTTTGATGATGTTGTTGGAGCTTTGTTGTCTGAAGAAACAAGGAAAAAGTTAAATTCAGAAACCTCTACATCAGAAGCAATGATGGTTAGAGGTCATTCTAAAGAAAGATGCTTCAGTAAGAACAAAAACTCGTGGTCAAAATTGAAAGGGAAGAAGAGTAAGGTAAAGTGCTGGTTTTGTGGCAAATCAGGACATTTGAAGAAGGACTGTTGGAAGAGACAACAAACATCAAAAGGAGACTCTTCGACAGAAAAGAAAGAAGCAAACACGATAGATACAGGTTCGGAATCCGTTTCAGGTATGAGTGATGAAGTGTTATCAGTTAGTTTGTCTAATCATGATCAACATTGGCTGCTAGATTCTGGTGCGTCAAATCACATGTGCATTCATAGAGAGTGGTTTAAAACTTATAAATCAATCAATGATGGGGTTGTTTAAATGGGAAATGATGTCTCATGTAATATTGTGGGAATTGGAAGCATCCAGATTAAAATGTTTGATGGGACAAATAAAATTTTAACTGATGTAAGACACGTGCCTGAACTAAGAAAAAACCTCATTTCACTAGGAGTACTAGACACAAATGGATATAAAACCTTTATTCAAGGTGGAGTAATGAAAGTTTATAAAGGAATTTTACTAGTAATGAAAGCAAAGAAGGTTGGAAATATTTTTCAGTTAGAAGGAAGAACAGAGTCAGATCATGCTTCTACAGTATTTGAAAACGACAGTAATTCTATTCGTTTATGGCATCAAAGGTTGGGCCATATAAGCGAAAGAGGATTAAAATTTTTATCTGATCGTAAGTTACTTCCTAGTTTAAAATCTTCTAAGTCAGATTTCTGCAAACATTTTCTATTTGGGAAACAAAGCAAACATAAGTTTAAAACTGGAAAACATACTAGTAAGGGAATCCTTGATTATATCCATTCTGATGTTTGGGGTCCATCTCCTACAACCTCATATGGAGGATCGTCATATTTTGTATCTTTTATTGATGATTTCTCTAGAAAAGTGTGGGTCTATATGTTAAAGAAAAAGTATGATGTATTCACAGTTTTCAAGCAGTTTAGAGCATTAGTTGAAAACATCACTGGAAGAACCATTAAATGTTTAAGAACTAACAATGGTGGTGAGTTTACTTCAAAGGAATTTGATAATTATTGCAAGGACGCTGAGATCGAAAGACATAAAACTACTATATACACTCAGCAAAATGGAGTTGCTGAACGCATGAACAAGACTCTCTTAGAGAGAGAAAGAAGTATGCTTAGTAACGCCAATTTGTAGAAGGAATTGTGGACAGAAGCGGTTTCTACAGCTTGTTACTTGATAAATTGATTACTATCAACTGCAATAGGATGAAAAATTCCTCAAGAGGTATGGAAAGGTTATCCATGTGATTATTCTAAACTGAAAGTTTTTGGTTGTGATGCATATACTCTAGTTCCGAAACTTCAGCGTTCTAAATTAGATCCTAAATAAAAAAGATATATCTTTGTTGGATATGGTGATGGGACTAAGGGATACAGGTTGTGGGATCCTACTACTCACAAGATCATCATTAACAGAGATGTTAAATTCAACGAATCTTCACTTGAAAATCCAGATGTAGATGATAAATTGAAACAGGATAATGTACCTAAGCTTCAACACATTCAGTTTGAAACCAGTTCAAATACTGATGATACTTCAGATGAACAAGTTTCAGATGCAGATCATGAACAAGTTTCAGATGTATATCATGAACATGTTTCAGATGCAGATCATGAAGAAGTTCCTACAGATAATAATCAGTAAATTGTGGAAGTACCAGAAACATCTTTAAGGAGGTCTATGAGAATCAGACGTCCTCCTAAAAGGTATAATGATTGTGTTACTTCAGTTGCTTTGACCGCTAATGATGATGAACCTTCGTGCTATCAGGAAGCTGTAGAAGGTTTTAACAGTGATAAGTGGAAAGAAGCTATGAAGGACGAGATGAAGGCATTAGACAAGAATGCCACATGGGATCTGGTGGAACTTCCTAAAGATAGGAAAACTGTGGGATGTAAATGGGTTAACAAATTGAAAAGGGGTGTTGATGATAAAGAAGACAGGTACAAAGCGAGGCTGGTCGCGAAAGGTTTTTCTCAGAAAGTAGGAATTGAATTTCATGAGATATTTTCACCGGTTGTAAAAATTGTTTCAATTCAGATTGTGTTAGCATTAGTTGCTTTACTTGATTTAGAATTACAACAAATAGATGTTAAAACTAATTTTTTACATGGAGATTTAGATGAGGAGATTTATATGGAACAATCGGAAGGGTTTGTTCAAAATCGCAACAAGAAATTTGTCTGCAGGCTCAAGAAATCATTGTATGGTCTGAAGCAGTCACCTCAACAATGGTACACGAAATTTGATTCTTTCATGATGAGTCAAAATTATATACTAAGTGAATATGATCATTGTGTTTAATTTAAGAAATTAAGTAATGGCATGTTCATTATCTTAGTTTTGTATGTTGACGATATGCTTTTAGCAAACAAAAGCATAACAGAGATCAACAGGTTAAAGGCTCAGATGGCTAGGACGTTTGATATGAAAGATCTAGGAGCAGCAAGATAGATTTTGGGCATGGAGATTTTCAGAGACAGGAGCAATGGTAAGCTGTGGCTATCACAACAGAAGTATATTGAGAAAATACTCTTGAGGTTTGGTATGAACAATGTGAAGCCTGTTTTAGTCCCTTTAGCTTCTCATTTTAAGCTTTCTTCAAGTTTATGTCCTAACACTAATGAAGAAAAGGAAAATATGTCTTGAATTCCATATGCCAATGTAGTAGGTTGTTTGATGTTTGCGATGGTCTGTACTCGACCAGATATTTCACATACATTTGGGGTTGTCAGCAGGTATATGGAAAATCCAGGAAAAGAACACTGGTCAGTAGTGAAATGGGTGCTTCGGTATCTGAGAGGCACAAGTGATTATTGTATCACTTATAACAGAAGTAGTGAATTTGTTTGCGGTTATGTTGATTCCGATTTTGCAGGTGATTTGGATAAGAGAAGGTCAACTTCAGGATATGTCTTTACTCTTGCAGGTGGATCTATTAGTTGGATGTAAAAGCTACAAAACATTGTTGCTTTATCTACTACAGAAGCATAATACATCGCTGCTTCACATGCTTGCAAAGAAGTGGTTTGGTTGAAAGGTTTGTTTGGTGAGTTTGGTAGGTTGCAGGACAACATCAAGTTATTTTTTGATAGTCAAAGCGCAATTCACTTGGCTAAAAATCTGGCCTATCATAGTAAATCAAAGCATATACCTATTAAGTACCATTTTGTAAGACAGGTTATCACTGAACGGGGAGTCTCTCCTGAAAAAGTGCATACAAAGGAAAATTGTGCAGACATGTTCACGAAACCAGTTTTGTTAGAGAAGCTACGATGGTGTCTGGCTTCTCTTGGCTTGCAGAAAAGATAAAAATAATAATGGAACAGGGTATCAGGCTAATTGTTGTCAAGGTGGAGATTGTTGAGATTTCTTTTAAATTATTTTTTCGAGAAAATCTCATGAATGTGACAACAATAGGATTTATTACTAAATTGACTCCATGTAATCCTGATGTGGAGTTAATGCATCCTATATTTGTTGTGAGTGAATTTATGATTCAGTTTCTACTCCCAGCTATAAAATGTAAGCCCGTAGAGGCAAATGTGCATGAGGAATGTGAGGTGAGTGGAAGAGATGTGCAAATGCAAAACTCTGCTATTGTAATTCTCCTTTTGTTGAATGAGATTGCCGATGCCCTATTTGGTGGACATAGCCCAGATTAGTTGGGTGAACCACGTTAAATATTTGTCTTTCATGGTTGAATGTTGTGTGTGTCTAATTTTTATTTAGTTTCCGCTGTGTGTTTTGCTCCAACACACAGAGACCTTTTGAAAATTTTATTATTTCAAGAAATTGAAATGGTATCAGTAGGAATCAATATGCAAAAATTAAACAGAATAAATGGGAAATTGACAGCCCTTTCAGTGTGCCTTGCTCTGAATACCCTGTTGGATGGTGCCCTTGTACCACTAATATGTACTTGTACATAAAATGTGCTATTGAGTATTTATTTATGCAAAATGCATGAGATTTACCCTACAAAACTACCAAGAGATGTGAATCTTAGATAGACAATGGTGCAGTGGGTGTTGTTTTTATTTGGAGATGAAGAGTGACCAAATTTGCATATGGATTCAATGTATCAGTTGAGGATTAAATTACTGATATTTCTCATGTAGTATATATATGAATAAAGAAAACTGGAAGAGATGAAGCTATCCTTTCTTTAAATTGCCAACATGTTGTTGGATGCAGAATTAATCCTGGAACTGTTGTTTAGTCCATGACATGTTATAGATTTTTGGACATGTAGCATCGATTCAAATTCTCCAGTGCTCAATTCAGATTCATTTATAATGAGATTCAGATTCATGGATGAGTTTTAAGGCACATCCAAGCCTAGCATTCAACTTTAGATGCTTCCTCCAATAAAGGTCCAAATAGAGACAATAATTCACATCACACACCCATTCAAACTTAGGCGTTTATCAAGAAAAATATGCAGCAGGATTTAACACCCAAAGAATAATCTTCACCAATGTTTAAAAGGGCAACTTAATGTTCCAAATTAAGTGGCCCTCCTAGTATTCCCCTTTCATGCATGCCTCCTGCCTTTTCCTACATACACAAAAAAAAAAATTAATGCTTCCATTTTCTGGTTTATTTTTTAAAAAAAAATTCCAGTGCCTACAGGACATTTTTTTATTGGAAATGCATATAAATTATTTTATTCGAAATGCATATAAATTTTTTTATTGGAAATGCATATAAAAAAATTTACCTACAATTTTTTTAATTTTAAAAACATTTTCTTCTCAATAAAAAAAAATCCTTAACCAATACCATTGAACAAAGTAGTAACATCTTATTTATTTTTTTAACACATGGTGAATCGGTAATTCTTTAGAGTAATCTAGGGGATACCCAGGATCAATACTCATAGTCTCCTTATAACACCAGGATATATCCAACAGCCTGCAAGTCAGATATACCAGTTCTTATGATTCAGCAAGATCCGAGACCCCTCAAGAAAGGGGGAGCCTACTCCTTGAGCCAAGATCATAGCAAGCCACATACTCAATGAGATTTGAACTGCGGTCTCTTGGGTTTCACCCAAGGAAAATTTGTGTCAAACCACACATCACTGTATTAGTAACATCTTATTACCAATATTATATCTTTATTTGAACTGAGTAAAAAATTTGAATCAAACCCTTTAGAGTAACATTTAACTAGAAATATTTTGGTACATTTTAAAGAATCCAATAAAAATTCTTCAGAACTCCCATAAAATCAACGAATTATTTACCAATAACATTTGAGTAAACTGCACCTTTTCTTTAATAGTAAAATTTATGTTATTGTCCCTAGGTTTTAAGCCATTGTAAAGCATTCAGAAATTTTGGTAAAATAATTTCTTGTAGATGCTGGAAAATTATTTTCCATTGCTAAAAAAAATTCCAACATTTTGGAATAACTTTTAAATTTTTTATAAATTGTTTCTTAATTTGATTAAAAAATATGTAATATGTAGCCCAATTAAGTAATAAATGTAACAAAAATTAGAAACACTCTAAATGGTTTAAAGAATAAAATGAAAAACAAATTCCAACATTGATGAAAAGGATATATAAACCTTCAAAAATACTTACATTGCAAGTAAAACATACATAATATGAAACTCAAACTTATAATATTTATAAATAAATTTCCAACCAAAACATCTTATTCATCATTCCACCCATATCATTCAAAACTAAATTGCTTAATATATAAATATACAATCTCTCACTAAACTTAAAACCTTCATATAAATCTCCAACCACATCCATCTCATTCCAAACATGAATTATATAAAAACAAAACTTAAAAAAAAAAACATAATCTCTTACTAAAATTTAAAACCTTCATAAATAAATTTCCAACCAAAACATTCTTACTAATCATCTCACACCCATATCATTCCAAAACGTGAATGGTAAAAAAAGACCTTGAAAATGTAATTATAACCTCCTTTAACTATTGTTTAACTCATATAATAGACAATTATCTGTAGATATCAAACTATTACTGATTAGTTAGCGTTATTAATTTTGGTGGTGACCGCCACAAGTTTCAATCCTGCATTTTTATTATGTTGCAGATTGACCAATCTTTTACATGATAAAAAATTGGCACATCAAAATATGCCATCAGCTATATCCTTTGAAATACAGAAATCAAATGCCAGTTCTTTTGCAACAACCATTTTCTTACAGAAATGATACATAATATCTATGAGTTTGGTTCTAGCAAAGAACTTTGATATAAATTTTCCAGCGCCTACAGGAAAAAAATTAAAAAAAAAAAATTCTTGTAGGTGATGGAAAATCATTTTCCAACGCCTACACAATTTTTTTTTTTTTTTTTTTAAATAAACCAAAAAATGGAAGCATTAATTTTTTTTGTGTATGCAGGAATTTTTTTTTTTTTTTTTTAAATAAACCAGAAAATGGAAGCATTAATTTTTTTTGTATATGCAAGAAAATCAAGGAGGCATGCATGAAAGGGATTTTCCAGTGCCTAAAGGAAAAAAATTCCAACTTTTTGGAATAACTTTTAATTTTTTTATAATTGTTTCTTAATTTGATTACAAAATATGTAATATGTAACGCAATTAAGTAATAAATGTAACAAAAATTATAAACACTCCAAATGGTTTAAAGAATAAAATGAAAAACAAATTCCAACATTGATGAAGAGGATATATAAACCTTCAAAAATACTTACATTGCAAGCAAAGCATATATAATATGAAACTCAAACTTATAACCTTTATAAATAAATTTCCAACCAAAACATCTTATTCATCATTCCATCCATCTCATTCAAAACTAAATTTCTTAATATATAAATATACAATCTCTCACTAAACTTAAAACCTTCATATAAATCTCCAACCTAAATATATTGCCAATCATCCCACATCCATTTCATTCCAAACATGAATTATATAAAAACAAAACTTAAAAAAAAAAAAACATAATCTCTTACTAAACTTTAAAACCTTCATAAATAAATTTCCAACCAAAACATTCTTACTAATCATCTCACATCCATATCATTCCAAAACCTAATGGTAGAAAAAGACCTTGAAAATGTAAATATAACCTCCTCTAACTATTGTTTAACTCATATAATAGACAATTATCTGTAGATATCAAACTATTACTGATTAGTTAGCATGATTAATTATTAATTTTGGTGGTGACTGCCACAAGTTTCAATATTGCATTTTTATCATGCTGCAGATTGACCAATCTTCTACATGATAAAAAATTGGCACATCAAAATATGTCAACAGCTATATCCTCTGAAATACAGAAATCAAATGCCAGTTCTTTTGCAGCAACCGTTTTCCTTACAGAATGATACATAATATCTATGTGTTTGGTTCTAGCAAAGAACTTTGATATAAAAAAATTTCCTGTAGGCGCTGGAAAATCATTTTCCAGCGCCTACAGGAAAAAAATTAAAAAAAAAAAAATTCTTGTAGGTGCTGGAAAATCATTTTCCAGCGCCTACAGGAAAAAAATTAAAAAAAAGTAAACTAGAAAATGGAAGCATTAATTTTTTTTGTGTATGCAGGAAAAGCCAGGAGGCATGCATGAAAGGGGAATACTCGGAGAGCCACTTAATTTGGAACATTATGTTTCCTTTTTAAACATTGGTGAAGATTATTCTTTGGGTGTTAAATCCTACTGCATATTTTTCTTGATAAACGCTTGAGTTTAAATGGATGTGTGATGTGAATTATTGTGTCTATTTGAACCTTTAATGGAGGAAGCATCTAAAGTTGAATGCTAGGCTTGGATGTGCCTTCAAACTCATCCATGAATCTAAATCTCGTTATAAATGAATCTGAATTGAGCATTGGAGAATTTGAATTGATGCTACATGTCCAAAAATCTGTAGCATGTCATGGGTTCAACCACAGTTCCATGATTAATTCTACATCCAACAACATGTTGGCAATTTAAAGAAAGGATAGCTTCATCTCTTCCAGTTTTCTTTATTCATATATATACTACATGATAAATAGTTGTAATTTAATCCTCAACTGATACATTGAATCCATATGCAAATTTGGTCACTCCTCATCTCCAAATAAAGACAGCACCCGCTCATTGCACCATTGTCTATCTAAAATTCACATGTCATGGCAGTTTTGTAGGGTAAATCTCATGTGTTTTACATAACTAAATACAAGTCAAATCTCATGTGTTTTGCATAACTAAATACTCAATAGCACATTTTATTTACAAGTACATATTAGTGGTACAAGGGCACCATCCAACAGGGTATTCAAAGCAAGGCACACTGAAAGGGCTATCAATTTCTCATTTATTCTGTTTAATTTTTGCATACTGATTCCTATTGATACCAGTACAATTGCTTGAAATAATAACATTTTCAAAAGGTCTCTTTCACTCTCATTTCAATTAAAATAGTACCCCTTTCTCTACTGCATTCATGCACATGTGCTTATATTTCCAATTCTGTAGATTGGTTTTCAAGAAATTAACCAATACTTGTTTTGCATACATAACTAAACAAAGCATTGTAAATATCACCAAAAACCACAACTGAGAGGCCTCTCTAGTATTACAACAACCTTTATTAAAAAAAAAAAGTTATTTTAAACTGCCCTAGACATCTCATTGTCGGTACAACATGCAGGACTTTTTCTGCCTGCCAGTTTTTGACTTTTGCGAATTCTTACATTGAAGATCTAATCAAAAGATCGTTGCAAAACTTCAAAGGGGTGTAAAACCCAAGCATTCAAATGCTTTGATGGCCAGAGCATGAGCCCAACTCAAAGTTTAATCTGAGATGTAATTTCTACAAATATCAAATGCAAACAAATGCACCAAAAACCAAAGAAACCTAGTTCACTGGCCCTTTCCTTCTCAAATGTCTCAAAGTACTGGTAAATAATAGTTATTGCAAGAAGGATTCTTGTACCAAAACCAATAGTCCCCATAAAATCAACCATGATAGTTAGAGCACCAATGCACATGCCACCAAAAGTTGCAGTTGTTGGTATGTAACGATTTAGCTCTTCCTGAAGATTAGGTTCTTTGTGGCCTGGCATAACCATTTGTTGCTCCTCCATTTTAAAGGAATAAAAATTTTATTTTGATATCAAAAGAATAAGTAATCAGTTAATGATGAAATGGTTATGCAATTTTCCCAGCCTCACACTGATACAAATAATACCACATATCTCACCTTTGCAAATTTAAGCAGGTTTATGTGCAATGGATGCTCGTAATGAATTTCGGTTTAGGCGACAAACTAAACTGCAATATTTTGTATACTACAAGAAACTGAATAGGATGAAGGCGGGTGAATCAATATTCAAAATTTAAATTTTAAGTGTGCGGGTTGGCAGAGCGGAGGGGGAGGTGGCGGAGAAAGGGAGGTGGCGGAGGTAGAGGCGCGGGGTCCACCACATACTCGGAAAGCCACAGGATCGTTGGAGAAGGCAGTTGTCGGAGCTGTCCCATCACACTCTGTTTCGTCGAACAAAAGACTCCTCCATTTAACATTAGACAAGGTTGATGTGCACTCCTTTCAAACTTTAACAAATAACACATACTTTAACCATACATACAATAACGCATCCTTAACGTATTAGTATGTTGACTTTTTTGTTGACGACCGTTGTCTATTTGAACTTAAAACCCCGATTGAGCACCCCAAGCACAAAAAATCTGCACAAGTAAACTCGATATTTCCCAAATCGTAAGTCCAAGGATATCCGCGTAGTATTTGTATTAACAAAATGCGGAAGTTGTGCAATTTTTGCACTAAGAACGTGCGGCACTGCACACTCCTTAATTTTGCAAAAAAAAAAAAAAAAAACAGCTTTTTGCTCTTGGACCTCTTTTCACTGGCTCTGTAGGCTTTACGGATTTTGTGATCCTTCTTCAGCTCCAATACCAATTTGTTGGAAAGACAGAGGACATAAAACAAAAAGTAACACAAATAATTCACACACCAGCAGTGACTCTTATATTAATCACACAAACTTGATCCTTTAATCTTTGAATATAGTGAATTCCGTGAAAGGTATCTATTTTTTTCAACTAATAAATCCCTTGACATGCACACACTTAACTCGATTTACTCAACACTCACTTAACTAACTCTAAATATAATTAAATCTCCATGAGATAATTAATTAGCTATTTTAACAATATTCCAATTGAATACAAACCATATCCAACGCATCCAACGCATGGTATTAGTTAGTAATAGAATTTTGATTAGCAAATTATTTCCAAATTGTTTTCGTGTTTTGTATTATCCAACGCATGGTATTAGTTAGTAATAGAATTTTGATAAGCAAATTATTTCCAAATTGTTTTCGTGTTTTGTATGAATTTATATGGAAGAAGGAACATCGTCTTCTTATCGAAAACTGAAGCACTTTCACCCACGTGGA
The DNA here is from genome assembly GCA_034641835.2 of Pinus albicaulis. Lineage (NCBI taxonomy): Eukaryota > Viridiplantae > Streptophyta > Pinopsida > Pinales > Pinaceae > Pinus > Pinus albicaulis. The sequence continues at coordinate 893,537,171 of CM076580.1, forward strand.
TTGGCCTTTCGAAAGTTCAGATATATGAACAGGTAATGGAATTGTACGAATCAACAATTTCTATCACTTAAAATTTATAGCCGGAAAATCCAATAAGTTAATTCCATCACCTTGGTTGACTCACATAAGAGGGGACGGTAAGGAAAACACAAGGAGAAGCAATCTTGGAACAATTTTTCAAATTTTAGAATGTACACGAAAGGAGCACAAATAGATGCAACATTTAACATTTTACCTTAGTCCACAACTCACATCAAACATTTTGTGACACCATTTGGTGTACTCAAGTCCCAAGCAAATTCAACCTCACCATTGGCTGTAGTGAATTGTTGAAGGATGCAACGGTCAAAATCAGTTGGCCAAAAAAGGTGCATATCCTTGGGTATTTAGCCTATGCCTTTGGAAATTTATGAGAGAATTTAGTCATCAAATATCCTTGGGAACTTCGCCTTTGTAAATTTACGAGATAATCTAATCCTCAAAGCAAGCACAGACTTCGTAAATTTGTGAGAAAAAATAATTTCACTCGGAAGCCAAACATTAACACAATCAAACCATTCAGAGAATTTATTTCTACGCTCATTGAGCGGTGGGGAAACCAACTTAAATGCATTGAAACCAAAGACACAATGTGTAAACTTGTGAGAATTTTAATACCAATCTGTGCCCTGATTTTTAAATGTGTAAGAAAATTTAATGCCATATTCATTGAATACATAAATTAAATTGTTTTTTATACTAGTGGTTGGTTTTTAGTGAGACTTTGGAAGTTTTTTTGGTGGATTTTTCCAGTCTAATTTCTCTCTAAAGTCCAACAGGAATTTATTGAAATCACAAGCTTGATGGGTAACCCTTGCCCGTTTTTCATGAAAGATAAAGCAGATGAGAGCAAGCTTTTCATGAAAGACAATGTATATGAGGGTGAGTTTTTCATAAAAGATAAGGCAAATGAAGGCAGATGAGTTTTCCTCTTAAACAAAGTCGTGAAAATTAAATCAAGATAAGGCACATGAGGGCATATGAGTCTTCCTCTTAAACAAAGTCAGGCAAATTAAATCACAGTTGACTTACATAACTAAAATGGAGCAAAAACTTCAAATCTTAAGCTCAGCAAAACAGAGTAAAAATGAGTAAAAATAATAGAATGGGTGTGTAGTAAAAATCTTTCAACAAATCTACTCTAGATTATAATTTTTGAATACATTCAAAAACATTCATCTGGAGGTTGCGGCTCTTTCACTAAGTGAAAGACTCACTGTAAAACCTGTAACTATATTGTTTTTACACGCCCACCACAAATTTCTCCATAATTTTCTCCTCTTGACCTCTAAGAATTAGATCCGCCACAATGAAAAAATCTTTTACATACATGTATATTCAAACATACATTTTTTTATATTTTAATACATGACAATAAAGTCTTGGTTAAACGGTGATGAGACGCGCTGTTATAGCACTCATTACAAGTTCAATTTCCTTCCCCGATCGGGGTGATGTATCTGGACATGTTGATGAAAATGGAGTTTAAAAAAAAAAAAAAAAAATGGAAAGAAAAAAGTGAAAAATGAAAGGAACTACCAAGCTTACAAAAAAAAAAACATTTAAAACCTAGGATGAGGGTACATTAATTTTATGAACTTCTAGAGGTTGCAGACAATAAATACCAGTTGCAGAATAAATTTTTGACCATACGTTTTTACTAACCCTGTATTAAATGGTCATTTTTCTATGTGTTGCGGGATGGGGAATTTGTAGTCCTATTCAGAACTTCATTTAATCAATGTCCTTCAGCCTACAAACAAAATCTGCAACTTGCAAAATATCTACTTATTTATTTACACGTGTATCATAGGTATGGTTGTTGTCAGTGTATTTAAAGTAGTGGTTGGGATTACTTTACTTTTCCAACACTCCCCCTTAATTAAAACTACCCCCATTGACAATTCCCAAACAATAAACACAATTTTCAAGTGTCAATGGCTTTGTGAAGATGTCTGCAAATTTTTATTGTGGTGTGCAATGATGCAACAAAATTTCACCATTGTTAACCAATTCTCTTATAAAATGATATTTAATGTCAATTTTGGTGGTACTCTTGTGAAAAACATAATTCTTTGATAGTGCAATTGCAGAATTGTTGTTGTAGAAAATAGTGGTTGTTCCCTCTTGTTCATGGCATAAATACCTCAACATTCTTCTCATCCAAACTGGTTGACATGTTTTTGTTATTGCAGCAACATATTCAACTTATGTTGTTGAAAATGAAAATATCGGTTACTTCTTGGAGGCCCATGAAATGGCTCTCAAAATCAAATGAAAAACATATCCCGATGTGATCTTTCTATCATCAACACTTCCTGCCCAGTCACTGTGAGTGTAACCAACCATCCTAAAATAATTTTTATCAGTGTACTAAAAACCATACTCCTTTGTCTCATTTACATACCTTTAAATTCTTTTGGTTTCCTGCCAATGTGTCTCCTTGGGTGTCTCCATGAACCTTGACACCAAACTCACTGCATACATTATATCGGGCCTAGTTGCAATCAAATACATTAAGCTGTCCACCATACTTGTGCATAATGTCAGATTGACATTGATGCTGCAATATTCTTTTCTCAACTTCAACCCTACAACATTTGGAGTTGTTGCATGCTTGTTGTTCTGCATATTAAACCTCTCCAAAATGTCTGCTACATACTTTACTTGGGAAATAAAAATATCATTTTCTGTTTTCTTCACTTCTATGCCAAAAAAATACCTTAACAATCCCAAGTCATTCGTTTCAAACTCACTTTTCATGACTTCTTTGAAATCAGCAATGAGGAAATCATCACTCCCTGTAAAAATCAAATCATCTAAAAAAAAACAACAATAAGAATTTTACCATCACTCTCTTTGATGTAGAGTAGGTTCACCATCACATTTGTAAAAACCTTTGTCCATTCAGTAAGAATCTATCCTGCTATACCATGCACGTGGTGCTTGCTTTATCCCATAAAGAGCTTTCCGCAACCTATACACCTTGTCTTCTTGGCCTTCTACCTCATAACCAAGTGTTTGCACAACATATACTTCCTCTTTCAGCACTCCATTCAAGAACATTGATTTTACGTCCATTTGATACACTTTCATCTATGTTGCGCGGAAATTGACAAAATTGTACATATTGTATCCATCGTTGCATGCAAATGTATCTTCATAATCTCTTCCATGTTTCTACTCGTATCCTTTGACAACTAGCCTTGCTTTATGACTTTCAATATTTCCTTCAACGTTGCTCTTGATCTTATAGACCCACTTCACTCCAATGACTTATTTTCTTCTTGGAAGGTCAACTAACTCTCATGTGTCATTCTTTTCTATTGCTCCTATTTCTTCATCCATCGTCGTAACCCATTTTTCTTCTTTGACTGCATCCTCAAAATGGATTGGGTCATCTACATGACAAAACATTGAAAATAAGGAATTCAGACCAACACTACTATCAACTTCATTTTTCTCATAAATTCACTTAAATTTCTAAATTTTTTTCTTCTTATGCTTGCAGAAGATGTGCTTGACATGTCACTTGGTGTTGTGCTTGAATTAGATGGTGTTGTGGGTCTTTTCAGTGTGCTTGGAGTAGTACTTGCTTGACTGCGTGACAGTGTCCTATTATTTGTTGAAGGTGTCACTCGGTGACTACTTTGTTGAGCTTTAATGGGAGTAGGAGGAGTCACCTTTGAGGAATTTATTTCTATGGTCAATTCTCTTTGTCTTTATGTGGTATACATGTCTTCACATTGATTTTCTTCTCTAAAATTCCATCCCATGCTTCCTCTTCTATGATATGTACATCTATGTTAATTATGACCTTCTTGGTTGATGGATTGTAGAGCTTGTATGCCTAGGATGCATCACTATATCCAACAAATATGAATTTCTTCCCCTTGTTTTCTAGTGTCTTCCTTAAATCACCCGGGACATGTGCATATGCCACACATCCAAATACTCTCATGTGAGTGACACTATGCTTTCTTCCACTCCATGCCTCTTCAGGAACCATATTCTTAACAATTTTGGTTGGACAACTATTAATGATATATGTTTCACAAGTGACAGCTTCAGCCCAATAATCATTTATCAAATGCTTTTCCTTCAACATACTCCTTTCCATTTCCATAATAGTCATATTTTTTCTTTCTGCAACACCATTTTACTGAGGTGTATACCTTGTTGTAAATTGCTTTTGAATTCCATGCTCCCTGCATAAACGTAGGAATTCATTTGAGATGTACTCGCCACCTCTATCAGTCCTTAAATCTTTTATATAGTGTCCACTTTTCTTCTCAACAAGAAATATGTATTGGTGGAAGTGTTGAAACACTTCACTTTTCCTTTTTAGGAAGTAAAGCCATGTCTTCCTTGTATAACCATCTATGAAATTAAAAAAATAATAGTTTCCACCAATTGATGGTGCCTGCATTGGTCCACATAAATATGAATGCATAATCTCAAAGGTACCTTTGCCCTTATTGACTTTCCTACTAGAAATGTCTCTCTATGTTGTTTTCCCAACATGCATCATTCACATAGGTCGCCTGGTTTCTCTATGAGTGGAAATCCCTTCACCATGCCTTTCCTATGTAACAAATTCAAACCTCCAAATTTGAGATGACCAAATATCAAATGCCATAGCCAGTTTTCATCTTTAACTTCTGCTTGAAATTTTACTTGTGTGAAAATTGATACATTCTTTCATTCTCTTGTGAATTCATTGATAGTTGTGCTTGAGCACCTTCTTCCTTTGAATCTGGTTTTAAGTTGAGAGGAAACATTATGTTGTTTCTCATCTAAACTTTTGCAATGAATTGTCTACTTGGAGACTTACCCAAAATTTTGCACTCGTCATTTTAAAAAAAAATAGTGTAGCCCTTTTGCATGAGCTGCCTAATGCTTATAAGGTTATGCTTCAAACCAAGGACAAAATAAACATCTAAAATGTACTTCTTCTCCCAATTATTTGTTAGAATATTGACTCTTCCTTTTACCATGACAAAGAATCTTCTATTAGCCCCTAATGTCACTTCAGGTCTTACACTTTCATCTAGATTTGAAAACATTTCTATGTTCCCTGTCAATAGTTGTTGCATCCTAAATCTAGAAACCATACATCGTTTTTTTTTTCTTGTGATGCATTACAAGCTAAAAACATGATATCTTGGTTCTAATTTTCCTTTGTGAAAGTTTCACTTGGTTTTTTATTTATGTCATGTTTCTTCTTTCTACATTCATTTTCATAATGGTCATACTTCTTACAATAATGACATTGAACTTGATATTTATCATACCTCTAACCTTGTGCTTGATTTTGGCTTGAGAATTGACTTGGATTTTGATTGCTGCCCCTTCTAGTTGAACTTGAAGGCAGAGAAAATTTTAAGAACCCATATAAATTTATATGTATAATAAATGGGTGAATCACCATGATACATAAGGAAAACGGAAGGCGATTTTATCAATAATATAATATGTACATATATAATTTTTTAGCGAATATCTCACCAGATTATATAATCTTGTAGAATCATGGAAAATATTTCATTGAATTATAAAATCTTGTAAGATCTTGGTGAATCTTTCACTGAATAATAGAACTTTGTAAAGTCTTGGTGAATCTTTTACTAAGTTATATAACATTGTGAAATCTTGGCGAGTTCACCGAAGACTCAAAGAAGTTATCAAGTTCATCGCAGAGTTAAATTCACAATGTTCGCTACGTTATGATTAAGGTTCACTGTAGAGACCGCTATAGGGATCAAAAGAGATAATAGAAATTCCCATTGATTATACTAGAAATTGTTCGTAAAGAGAAAGAATATGCATCTCTAAAGTGCGCTCTAATTTTCATATTTTTCATATTTTCGATATTTATTGGTATAAATATCGTATACTAATTATTTTACAATGAAAAATGTACTTTCATGATAGTATGGCCAAGATTAGTTCTGAAATAAAGGTAGACCTTTGGTAGTGTCCAAATTTACTGCGATGATGAACTATATTAACCAAAAAATTAATGGCACCCAACGAAAATTAGATGTCACAAATGTCTTTTGTTGGTCACCAGTGTGCAGCTTCTGGGCATACATATAGATTCAATGGATTTGTCATGTTGAGTGCATCGTTGCAGTTATAGGAACAAAGAAAATATAGAGAAGCCCACTTTTATTCACAGTGCAACTATAAGGTGATCTAGTTTTTTTAATTGTGGAACTACGTAATTTGTGGAATCAATAGATGCTACAAGATCAACCATATGACGGGAAGGGAATGAGCTAGATCACACATATGCTACTGGATCAACCATATGAAGGGAAGGGAATGAGTCTTGCGTTGCATTAACTAATGCCTGTTATGACACCAACTCACAAAATAGAAGAAAAGAGAGATCAAAAACTTAGAAATCGACCTCTTTGAGAGGGCAACCTCCTTTACATTACATAAATGAAAAATTCTTAGATGATACAAATGACAAAAACTTATTTCTATTTATGGAGTCCATGGGGTCACAATATAATGCTAGCCGACCAAACAATAGTAATGTAAGGGCACAAGAATAACAATAGTAATGATCCGGGTGGATATTGATGGCCACCCACCTATTCCATTTGAACCCCCACCATCAGTTCTTTTAGTTTTTAAGTTGCAACACTACTTACTATTTTTAACATTTTTTCGAGTCCTAAACTTCTGGAGCCGTTTTGAGGCCCTAAACGACATTTTTTCAGAAAAACGAGAGCAACATGGATCCATGAGCTAATATTTTTCATACCGAAAGTTGTAATCCTTGGATAGATCTTTCTAACGAGGTATGGTACGTGTCAAACGAAGATTTTATGCCGAAGTTACGTCCTCGGGAAGTTGAAGCACCAATTCACCCAAACGGGGCCCATAGTTTTGCCGCTTCATTTCCTAGGGTTAGGTTTTTGTATGTTTAGAGTTCTCCATTGTTTCTCAATAATAAATGGGCCCTCGAGCATCATTGTAACACAGTTCAGAGGCCTGTAGCCGCCACATGTCTTCTCAGAGATAAGCTACCAGTGCCCTAGCTAGTTTATTTCCATTCTGTCTGTAAGCAAATTTCAGTTCTTTGATATTAATGAAATGAAGTGTTATTTCTGCTGCATATTTGTATTTATGGTTACATGTGTATTCTGTTTCATTCCTGCATAAATCTAGATCAGTGGTATCAAAGTGGTCTGCTTTTTCTCGATCCTTCTTTGCATGTCCCCAACGAGGTCGGGGTATAAGGAGTTGGGGCAGGATTTGGTTGAACCTTTGCAAGATCAGCCTCACAAACCACGATGGCCGCCCATGGGGGACAAAAATAAATATGAGGGAGCATGATATCCTATCAAAATAGTGCTCGAGGAGGCCCTCAAAAAACAAAGGAATGCGATGATGGATAACTTTGCCCAGATCCTTCAAGGACTCCCGACCGGCGACACATCTGCATCCAACAGCCACTCTGGAGGCACGACTCCCTCTAAGGTACAAGTAAACTTTGACATTCCCATATTTGAGGGTCAAATAGATGCAGATGTATTAGATAGATGGTTGAATCTATTAGAAGGATATTTCTCGTTTCTTGCCTTTTCCGACCGGGAAAATATTATTTTTGCACTCCTCAAAGCACCCCCATGTCAAGGACTAGTGGGAAACTTACTGTGAGAAAAAGGATGAGACATAGCCCTCTCTATTCTCAGTCATACCCACTTGGAATTATTTCTGAGATGCCATCAAGCAACAATACTATCCCGTTGGGAGTTATGAGGAAAAGTACATACAATGGGCCACGTTGCAGCAATAAAGGGATCAAGATGTGCATGAGCTGACGAATCAATTCAATACCCTGGGCACAAAGTTGGGTATCAAATATTTGGAGAAACATTTGGTGCTAAAGTATCACAGTTGTTTGCACAGATACATTCAGGAGGAAATGGAGTTCCTTGACATCTCCTCGCTTGGTACGGCATACCGGTATGCTACCAAGATTGAGCAGAAATTCAAGCAGAAGAAGCGAGAATTTGGATTTGCGAATAAAAATCAAGGGAAGGGTGCACCCAAACTGTAGAACAAAGGAAAAATCCAAGGCATGGCGGCCCAAGACAAACTGCCAAAGCCACAAGCAAAGAACAACACCGCAAAGCCAAATAAGGACATGGGAAAGTGGTGTGAGTTCCATAAGAACTCCACTCACAACACAAGTGAGTGTCGGGCCAAGCAATCGCTTATGGCCGAGATGAGGGCTTCCAAATCAGATATATTTTCTGATCCTCATGAGTCAGAACTAGACAAAGGCAATGTCAAAGGGAAGAAAATAATTGATGGGGATCCTAGTGCCATTGTTGCCACCACCAAGATCCAAAGGGAGGATCCCGAGGATTTAGAGGAGGGGGAGCACCTCTTTCATTCGCTGAAGTGGGTAAAGGGTTCTCCACTGCAATTTCTTGTCGATAGCAGAAGCCAAAAGAACCTCATTTCAGCAGAGGTCATGAAGTGGCTCGGCCTACCGACCATAGCACACCCGCAGCCGTATACCATCAGGTGGCTTCACCCAGGGAGAGATATCCACATTTGCCAACAGTATCACCTTCCATACAACATCAAGTCATTCATGGATGAGGTATTATGTGATGTTACTCCTCTTGATGTAGCTGATGTATTATTGGGCCAACCATACTTGTGGAGGCGACATGTTGTGTATGAGTCTAGGCCTTATGCTGTTATTATTATTTTGGGAAATAACTTGTATAGGATACCGGAGGTAGTACCGCCTCCTGTCATCTCTTTGATTGCTGCAAAACAACGTAGTAAGATTGTTTCCCAAACCAGGAAATTGTTTTCCTTACAACTCACTCACAGGGAAAGAAGAATATTGTGGCCACAAAATCGAAACAGGGCTCCCCTGCACGACTGCAGCAGATGGACAAAGTCATGGAGGAATACGAGGACATTTTCTCCTCACTCATAGAGGTTCCTCTACATTGTCATGACAAACACTCCATTGATCTGACCCGCAACGCACCGCCACCTGATGTTGCCACACATCCTACAACTACACATACAGAATCCACACATGTACTGTCTCAGGCTGATAAAGAAACCAAATTTAGTAAACACATCCAGCATGTCCACCCACAGGTCCATGAAATCTTCAACAAATCTCATACCCAGTTCAACAGAATTTTCCTCATCTCATGGAGGATCTCAATGCAATGGGGACCATCATTTCCTGAGGAGAGATGAATGATCCAGGTGGATATTAGTGGCCACCCACCTATTCCATTTGACCACACCATCAGTTCTTTCATTTTTTAAGTGCAGCACAATTTACTATTTTTAGTATTTTTTCGGGTCCTAAACTTTCAGAGCCATTTTGAGACCCTTAACGATGTTTTTTGGGAGAAGCATGAGCAACATGGGTCCTTTGACTGATGTTGCTCACACTAAAAGTTTTACTCCTCGGATAGATATTTCTAACGAGGTATGGTACGCGTCAAACGAAGATCGTATGCTGAAATTATGTCCCCGGGAAGTTGAAACACCAATTTACCCAAACGAGGCCCATAGTTTTGGCGCTTCATCTCCTAGGGTTAGGTTTTTGGACGTTTAGAGTTCTCCATTGTTTCTCAATAATAAATAGGCCCTCGAGCCTCATTTTAACATAGTTCAGAGGCCTGTAGCTGCCCCATCTCTTCTCAGAGATAAGCTACCAACACCCTAGCTAGTTTATTTCCATTCCGTTTGTAAGCAAATTTCAGTTATTCGATATTAATGAAATGAAGTGTTATTTCCACTGCATCTTTGTATTTATGGTTACATGAGTATTTTTTTGTGCTCCTGCATAAATCTGGAGCAGTGGTATCGGAGAGGTCTGTTTTTTCTCAATCCTTCTTTGCATGTCGCCAAAGAGGTTGGGGTATAAGGATTTGGGGCTGGATCTGGTTGAACCTTTGCAAGATCAACCTCGCAAACCCTGGTGGCCGCCCATGGGGGACAGAAAGAAAGATGAGGGAGCATGAGATCCTATCAAAATATTGCTCGAGGAGGCCCTTGAAAAAAAATGAACGTGATGATGGATAACTTTGCCCAGATCCTTCAACTGCTACCCACTGGCGGCGCATCTGCATCCAATAGCCACTCTGGAGGTGCGACTCCCTTTAAGGTAAAAGTAAAATTTGACATTCCCATATTTGAGGGTCAAATAGATGCAGATGTCATAGATAGATAGTTGAATCTATTAGAAGGATATTTCTCAGTTCATGACTTCTTCGACCGGGAGAAGATTATTTTTTCACTCTTAAAAGCTACCCCCCATGTCAAGGACTGGTGGGAAACCTACTATGAGAAAAAGGATGAGACGGAACCCTCTCTATTCTTAGCCATACCCACTTGGAATTCTTTCCAATATGTCATCAAGGAAAAATACTATCCCATGGGGAGCCATGAGGGCAAGTGCATACAATGGACCACGCTGCGGAAACAAAGGGATCAAGATGTGCATGAGCTAACAAATCTATTGCATACCCTGCGCACAAAGTTGGGTATCAAATATTCGAAGAAATATTTGGTGCAAATGTATCACAGTTGTCTACACAGATACATTCAAGAGGAAATGGAGTTCCTTGACATCTCCTCGCTTGGTATGACATACCGGTATGCTCCCAAGATTAAGTAGAAATTCAAGCAGAAGAAGTGAGGCTTTGGATCTGCGAATCAAAAGAAAGGGAAGGGTGCCCCCAAACTGCAGAACAAAGGACAAAGCCAAGGCATGGCAGCCTGAGACAACCTGCCAAAGCCACAAACTAAGAAAAACACCACGAAGCCAAAGAAGGACATGGGAAAGTGGTGTGAGTTCCATAAGAGCTCCACTCACAACACAAGTGAGTGTTGGGCAAGCAGTCGCTTGTGGCCGAGATGAGGGCTTTCGAATCATATGAATTTTCTAATCCTGAGTCAGAACCAGATTAAGGCAATGACAAAGGGAAGAAAATAATTGATGCGGATCCCAGTGCCATTGTTGCTACCACCAAGATCCAGAGGGAGGACCCTGAAGATCCAGAGCAAGGATCCTGAGGATCCAGAGGAGGGGGGGCGCCTCTTTCATTCGGAGATGTGGGTGAAGGGTTCTCCACTGCAATTCCTTATCGATAGCGGAAGCCAAAAGAACCTCATTTCAGCAGAGGTCGTGAAGCGATTCGGCCTACTAACCATAGCACATCTGCATTTGTATACCATTAGGTGGCTTCACCTAGGGAGAGATATCCACATTCGCCAACAGTGCCGCTTTCCGTACAACATCAAGCCATTCACAGATGAGGTATTATTTGATGTTGCTCCTCTTGATGTAGCTGATGTATTATTGGGCCAACCATACTTGTGGAGGTGACATGTTATGTATGAGTCTAGGCCTCGTGCTGTTATTATTACTTTGTGAAATAACTTGTATAGGATACCGGAGGTAGTACCGCCTTCTGTCATCTCTTTGACTACTATAAAAAAACGCAGTAAGATTGATTCCCAAACTAGGAAATTTATTTTCCTTACAAATCGCTTACAAGGAAAGAAGAATATTGTGGCCAAAACCTTGAAATAGTGCTCCCCTACATGACTGCAGCAGATGGACAAAGTCATGGAGGAATACGAGGACATTTTCTCCTCACTCATAGAGGTTCCTCTACACTGTCATGACAAGCACTCCATTGATCTGACCCCCAATGCAACTCCGCTTGATGTTGCCATACATCCTACAACTACACATACATAATCCACACATGTATTGTCTGAGGCTGATAAAGAAACCAAATTTACTAAACGCATCAAGCATGTCCACCCGCAGGTCCATGACACCTTCAACAAACCTCATACCCAGTTCAACAGAATTTGCCACATCTCATGGAGGATCTTAACGCAATGGGGACCATTGCTTCCTAAGGAGGGAGGAATGATCTAGGTGGATATCAGTGGCCACCCACCTATTCCATTTGAATCCCCACCATCAATTCTTTCAATTTTTAAGTTGCAGCACAACTTACAATTTTTAGCAGTTTTTCGGGTCGTGAACTTCTGGAGCCGTTTTGAGGCCCTAAACGATGTTTTTTGGGAAACCCAGGAAAAACATGGGTTTGCAAATTGATATTTCTCACACCAAAAGTTGTACTCCTCAAATATATCTTTCTAATGAGGTATGGTACAAGTCAAACGGAGATCGTATGCCAAAGTTATGTCCCTGGGAAGTTGAAACACCATTTACCCAAACAGGGCCCATAGTTTTTGCGCTTCATCTCCTAGGGTTAGGTTTTTGGACGTTTAGAGTTCTCCATTGTTTCTCAATAATAAATAGGCCCTCGAGCCTCATTGTAACATAGTTCAAAGGCCTATAGCTGCCACATCGCTTCTCAGAGATAAGTTACCAGCGACCTAGCTAGTTTATTTCCATTTTGTCTGTAAGCAAATTTCAGTTTTTTGATACTAATGAAATGAAGTGTTATTTCCACTGCATATTTGTATTTATGGTTACATGTGTATTTTGTTGCGTTCTTTGATAAATCTGGATCAGTGGTATCGGTGCGGTCTTCTTTTTCTCAATGCTTATTTGCATGTCCCCAATGAGGTCAGGGTATAAGGAGACAACCTACCAAAGCCACAAGCAAAGAACAACACCACGAAGCCAAAGAAGGACACGAGAAAGTGGTGTGAGTTCCATAAGAGCTCCACTCACAACACAAGTGAGTGTCCGGTCAAGCAATCAGTTGTGGCCGAGATGAGGGCTTCCGAATTAGATGCATTTTCTAATCCTGAGTCGGAACTAGACAAAGGCAATGACAAAGGGAAGAAAATAATTGATGCGGATCCTAATGCCATTGTTGCCACCACCAAGATCCAGAGGGAGGATCTTGAGGATCTAGAGGAGGGGGAGCACCTCTTTCATTCGCAGATGTGGGTGAAGGGTTCTCCACTGCAATTCCTTGTCATTAGCGGAAGCCAAAAGAACCTCATTTTAGCAGAGGTCGTGAAGCAGTTTGGCCTACCGACCATAGCATGCCCACATCCATATACCATCAGGTGGCTTCACCTAGGGAGAGATATCCCCATCTACCAACAGTGTCATCTTCTGTACAGCATCAAGCCATTGAAGGATGAGGTATTATGTGATGTTGCTACTCTTGATGTACCTGATGTATTATTAGGCCAACCATAATTGTAGAGGTGACATGTTGTGTATGATTCTAGGCCTTGTGTTGTTATTATTACTTTGGGAAATAACTTGTACAGGATACCGGAGGTACTACCGCATCCTGCCATCTCTTTGACTACTGCAAAACAACACAGTAAGATTTTTTCCCAAACCAGGAAATTTATTTTCCTTACAACTCGCTCACAAGGAAAGAAGAATATTGTGGCCACAACCTTGAAACAGGGCTCCCCTGCATAGCTGCAGCAGATGGATAAAGTCATGGAGGAATACCAAAACATTTTCTCCTCACTCACATAGGTCCCTCTACACTTTCATGACTAGCACTCCATTGAACTGACCCCCAACGCATCGTCGCCTGATGTTGCCATACATCCTGCAACTACACATACAGAATCCACACATGTATTGTTTAAGGTAGATAAAGAAACCAAATTTACTAAATGAGTCCAACATTTCCACCCACAGGTCCATGACATCTTGAACAAATCTCATACCCAGTTCAACAGAATTTGCCTCATCTCATGGAGGATCTCAATGCAATGGGGACCATTGCTTCCTAAGGAGGGAGGAATGATCCAGGTGGATATCAGTGGCCACCCACCTATTACATTTGAACCTCCACCATTAGTTCTTTCAATTTTTAAGTTGCAGCAAAACTTACTAATTTTAGTAGTTTTTCGGGTCCTGAACTTCTAGAGCCGTTTTGAGGCCCTAAACAACTTTTTTGGGAAACCCGAGAGCAACATCGCTTCGTGGACTGATGCTTCTCACACCGAAAGTTGTACTCCTCAGATACATATTTCTAACGAGGTATGGTACGCATCAAATGGAGATCATATGTCGAAGTTACATCCCCGAGAAGTTGAAACACCAATTTACCCAAACGGGGCCCATAGTTTTGGCGCTTCATCTCCTAGGGTTAGGTTTTTGGATGTTTAGAGTTCTCCATTTTTTCTCAATAATAAATAGGCCCTCGAGCCTCATTTTAACATAGTTCAGAGGTCTGTAGCCACCAAATCTCTTCTCAGAGATAAGCTACCAGTGCCCTAGCTAGTTTATTTCCATTCTTTCTATAAGCAAATTTTAGTTCTTCGATATTAATGAAATGAAGTGTTATTTCAGCTGCATATTTGTAATATGGTTACATGTGTATTATGTTGCGTTCGTACATAAATTCGGATCAGTGGTATCAAAGCGTTCTGATTTTTCTCGATCCTTCTTTACATGTCCCCAAAGAGATCAGGGTATAAGGAGTTGGGGTTGGATCTGGTTGAACCTTTGCAAGATCAGCCTAGCAAACCCCGACGATCGCCCATGGGGGATGAAAAGAAAGATGAGGGAACATGAGATCATATCAAAATATTTCTCGAGAAGGCCCTCGAAAAATAAAGGAACTTCATGATGGATAAATTTGCCCAGATCCTTCAATGACTACCCACCAGCGGCGCATCTGCATCCAACAACCACTCTGGAGGCGCAATTCCCTTTAAGGTACAAGTAAACTTTGACATTCCCATATTTGATGGTAAAATATATGCAGATGTCCTAGATGGATGGTTGAATCCATTATAAGGATATTTCTCAGTTCATGAATTTTCCGACCAGGAGAAGATTATTTTTGCACTCCTCAAAGCTACCCCCCATGTTAAGGACTGGTGGGAAATATACTGTGAGAAAAAGGATGAGACAAAACCCTATCTGTTCTCAGCCATACCCACTTGGAATTATCTCCAAGATGCCATCAACGAACAATACTATCCCGTGGGGAACTATGAGGACAAGTACATACAATGGACCACGCTGCAGCAACAAAGGGATCACGATGTGCATGAGTTGACGAATCTGTTACATACCCTGTGCACAAAGTTGGGTATCAAAGATTCAGAGAAGCATTTGGTGCTAAAGTATCACAGTTTTCTGCACAGATACATTCAGGAGGAAATGGAGTTCCTATTGAAAATAATGAGAGGGGGGTGAATCATGATTTATTTTCAATTGTTAATTTTACCAGTTAGATCACTTATATTTAGAACAAAAATGAACAATGATGGAATAGATACTTGTAGTAATTTCTTTTTTACAATAATTAAAGTACAATAATGATATAGGGCTCCAACCCTAGATGAAGACTCCAATCTTCCAGGCTCCAACCTGTATTGTGCCAAGCACCGACTTGGTCTTTCCAAGGCTCCAACCTTGTCAATTTGAGGCACCAACCTCTTGGCTCCAACCCTATTTCTGGTATAGGCTCTGACCTGGTTTCTTGAGGACTCCAATTTCTAGGGCTCCAACCCTATCTTCCAAGGCACCGACCTTGTCTCTATGAGGCTCCAACCTCTTGGGTTCCAACCCTCAACTTCACTTCATCAAATTATGTTTGGTTATTCTTCACAGCTCCCAAATTCTTCTCAACGAGCCTTGTCACTCTTAGTCTCCATGTCACATCATCAATGACAACCTTTTCTTCTTAGAAGGTGTCACCGTTGCTCTTCATCGTACCCAAACAATTTCTCCAAGTCACCTCATGATGACATCAATGATGCATCATGATCTCCAATAATATCTCCAAGTTTAGTTTCAAAGTGTCTTCACAAGATGCTCTAAGATGTCGTCAATGTGCTATAAACAAATCTTCAAAGTCTTCTCCAATATTCTTACACACCTCTCTTAAGAGTGTTCTTCAATCGGCTATCAAAACTTGAAGTGTCCTTCAATTATGGTTCAATATAGGATCAAAATTCAATCAAGGTATTAGCTTCAAAAACAGGGAGTCTGTAGCACCACAGATCCATAGATTTGGGAAGAGGTGTCTCCCACAGGTAGCAACATCATTCTGGCCCTTCCACGAGTGGCTATCTTCTCACCACAGGTCCAACCTTCAAAAATCCGAGCCTCCCAAAGTAGACACTTCAGATCTGAGGCAGTGAGGTTATAACACTGAGTTTAGGTGACTGTCCACTGTTCTCCATAGGTAGACTAGCGAGCCTCACAAAAGGTGACTGTGTAAAGTTTTGAGGTTACTATAGCAGAGATTCTAACCAATTCTAATTTTCCAGGCTATGTAACCCAAGCTCCATTGGTGTGCAAGACAGAAATATACCAAAACAATAATTGAAAGTCTCCACTGTTACTGTTCTTAAGGTATACCTATGTTCCAAGCTTCACTAAGCCTTTAACAAGTTTGTTTGAGCCTGAAACTAGGCTCTCAAGCCTCCAATAGGTTTGTCCCACAAGTGTTGAACCTTCCTTTTCAAAAGATCTGAGTCTGCAACAAAATTTTTACAGGTCCAAGTTCTGTACTAACTTCAGGTCTGAGTTCTATTCCACACTACAGGATCCGAATTACAGAAGTTGGTTCCATAGTTCGAGCATTACAGGACTAGTGGTGTATTTTGCAAGTGAAGTAGAAACGAAACAAGGTAGCACAAGTCTGCTATAGGTCCACTGTCCTAGTTTTCTGAAGGTGTTAATTTTTTTTTACAAACATAGAACAATACAACCGTTTTCTTATTCTCTTTAAGATTTATGCTCCCTCTCTTTAATTTCACGAGTTGTGAACTGTTATATCCTTCTCTGTAATAGATGACCGAAAGGATGATGAGAAATGAGGTTCTACGATTTTATATTTATATTAGTTTATCAAATTTGAAAGGTCGCGTCTGTTTGGAGGGAGGCTGACATGTGTGACTGAGTGTAGGTCGGCTCAAGGACATATTTATTTTCTTTAACTTGAAAAATTCATATCTCCCAAACCACTTGGAGTTTTGGGCCAAGTAGTAGCTAATTGGAAAGCTAAAATTATGCTCTAACGGATGGTGAAGGTCTCACAAAAAAATGTTGCCCCTAAGATGGTGAAAAATATTTTTCTTTGTGACTATCCTTAAATTTTATGCATAAAAAAGTTTGGGACAGCATGAGGAATGTTTGGGTCAATGTGGCTTCTTCATTCTTTTGCTTCTTCATTTTTATCATAGAATCATAGAGTCAATATGTAGGAGTGAAAAATTTATGTAGCATCACATATCATCAATGTCATCATATATTAGTGCAAAGATATGTCATAGTGCAAACTTTATTCATTTGTCAACATGTGTGCCATCAATGTCACCATGTCATCAATATAGTGTAGTGATATGTCATTAACCATATGCAGCATGCATCAATTTGTTAGAGTTCGGGCTAGGTCATCACAAGGAGAGCTTCTTCATTAAGAGTCACTATGAGTATCATTAATAGCTTGACATCCTCATAAGGTTAGAGCAACCTTAGCATATTCATTAATGGCATCCTTAGCACCTAGGGATTGCATCAGGTTCATTGAAATCACAAGAATATTTTCCATTTCAGCTAATGCCATACTAACATCAATGACAACCTTGACTAACAATCTCCCCCTTTTTCATTGATGGCAATATTCTTTCCCTTTAAAATTCTCTCCCCCTTTGACATCAATGGAAAAAGGGGTGCTCAAGTACTCCCCCTATCAAGCTACTTCTCTTTATCATATTTTCTCCGTCAATAACAGTTCTTCATAGGTACGATGCTCCCCCTCTCATGGTGCTCTTCTAGCTACTTTAGACAAGAAATATTGATGCCTTGTGATCAAGTGGAAGAAATCTTCACAATTTCATTATTTTATTCAATGGAGTTACTCTCAAGAGATGATATGTCAACATTGTCCAAGTGTGACTCATCATGGATTTCATATTACCTTTTCACGGATGACTTCTGCAAGAATAGTCATGAGTCACCAGCTCCCTTAACAATATGCATGGTTTCCTTTTTGGTAGAGGCTCATCATCCAATACTTGAAATATCACATCTGCCAAGGATGTCTTCATTAAATCAACAACATGTGTTGTTGGATGGAGTGTTCAAGAGACTTTCAGATCCAATTTGTTTCCTTCTCCAAACTTGTGTAACTTTATTCTCTGGCATGGTTCTAGCTTGTGTAGGGGCCGAAGTCAAGTTACAATCACGTGCCATATGTCCAATGTTATGGCAATTAAAGCACTCTATCTTGTTCATTAATAAGAAATCATGGCTTCTTACAAAATTTCTTCGAGGAGGTTGACGGGAACCATTATATTTGTCTTTGTGATATGCCCTACAATATTTTTCCATGTGCCCAAATTTTGTACAAGAATAGCAATATCCAAGAAATATACTTTGGTACCTGGAAGATGAAGAGTTCCTTGAAGTACTTTTGAAGTCTTTTTGCCTTGGGATTCTTTGATGATATTCATTGCCTTTTTTACTCTTGACACCATCTGCAAGTCTCCTTGGAGTATGATTTCTTCTGTTGTTGTCTTGATTCTTTTCCTTGCCTTTGCCGGAACTAGAACCATCAACATTTATTTCTAGGTTCCTCACATCTTTGTTGTTTGAAGCATAATCATTCTTACTTGAGGATTCACCTGCATAGCCAAGACCTAATTTATAAAGGGGAGACCTTTGCTAACTTAGGATGTCATCTAGGGTTTGGGAGCTTTTCAAGTTTTTATTCAGCAAGTCAACTTCCTTTTTAAGAAAGACAATTTTTCCTTTCAACTTGTCACAGTCTTCAACTTTCATAAGTAGTTGCTTCTTCATTCTTCCATAATACTTGTTGCTTCATGTGCTTCGATTTTAAGGGAGATGATATTTGATTTAATTATGAAGAATTCTTCATTCTCCTTTGCTAGACTGCTCTCCATTTCTTCTTTTATTCTTGTAGCTTCACATGTTTCGGCCTTGAGAAAATTGATGTATGATTTTAGTTTCAATATTTCTTCATCCTTTTCGTCTAGTTGGCATATCATGGTGTTTCTCTCCTTTTCTGCTTCATTAACTTGTCCTTCTATGAATGCCAAAGTTTCCATCACCTTCTCAACTCCTTGCGCTTGTTTCCTTGCCTCTTCTAGTTGAGATCTAAGAGAGGAGACCTCTTCCTTGTATTGACAAGTCTCTGCTTCAAGATTGTTCAAGCCCTTAAGTCTTTTTTCAAGGTGGCTTGACAAATTTTCTTCCCTTTTCTTTGCCTTATCAAATTTATTTTTCATGGATATGACTTCTTCATGATGCTTTATTTTATTTTGATGAAATTCCTCTTTAAGTTTGGCAAGTTCCTCATCTATTTCTTGGACTTAAATTTTGACAAAGTCAACTTCCTTCCTTGTCTTGTCTTGGTTACCATCTTGCGCTTTCTTCTTAAGTTCCTCATTTTCCTTTTTCAAACTGTTAATCTCATCCATGGAAGCCATAAGTTTCTTCAGGAGATCTTCTTCAAAGTCTTCTTTGTTCTCTTCATCTTCTAGGTCTTTTTTAGCCTTGTTGTCATCTCTCTTCTCTTCAGATTCCTTGATGGATTCTGAACCTCTCTTTTTTTCCGTCGTCTTCTTGACTAGAGATCATTGTCAACACTCCTTTTGAGTGAAGATCATGAATTTTGTCCCATATGAATTTTGCTGACGAACATTTTTCAAAATTGGCCTTCACAGAATTTGGTAACCCATTCAAAATTACCTTCACTTCTCTTGTATTGTACTCCTTGGATTCTTCATCCATCGTGTCATTAGTAATCACTGATTTCCAAACTTCAATTCCTTAAGTCTTCAAGAAATTCCTCATTCTTGCCTCCCATATATCAAAATTTCCATTAAACAATGGAATCTTTGCAAATTGATTGACTTCAATTTCGATGGTTGAGGAAGACACATCTTTAGGAGGATTGGAGACTTTCTTCCTTGGCTTTGCCATTTGTATTCTAATGATCAACCTTCAAGCTGTTAGGCTTTGAGTGAAGGTACTGGCTCTGATACCAGTTGTTGGAAATACTGAGAGGGGGGTGAGTCAGTATTTATTTTCAATTGTTAATTTTACCAGTTAGATCACTTATATTTAGAACACAAAATTAACAATGATGGAATATATACTTTTATTAATTTCTTTTTTTCAATAATTAAAGTAAAATAATGATATAGGGGTCCAAACCTAGATGAAGACTCCAATCTTCCAGGCTCCAACCTTTATGGTGCCAAGCACCGACTAGGTCCTTCCAAGGCTCCAACCTTGTCAATTTGAGGCACCAACCTCTGGGCTCCAACCCTATTTCTGGTACAGGCTCCGACCTGGTTTCATGAGGACTCCAATTTCTTGGGCTCCAAACCTATCTTCCAAGGCACTGACCTTGTCTCTATGAGGCTCCAATCCTCAAATTCACTTCATAAAAATATGTTTGATTATTCTTCACAGCTCCCAAAGTATT
Source organism: Pinus albicaulis (assembly GCA_034641835.2). NCBI lineage: Eukaryota > Viridiplantae > Streptophyta > Pinopsida > Pinales > Pinaceae > Pinus > Pinus albicaulis. The sequence goes on from CM076580.1 coordinate 893,557,663, forward strand.
CTTAAACGAGCCTTGTCACTCTAAGTCTCCACGTCACATCATCAATGAAAACCTTTTCTTCTTAGAAGGTGTCAACGTTGCTCTTCATCATACCCAAAAAATTACTCCAAGTCACCTCATGATGACATCAATGATGCATCATGATCTCCAATAATATCTCCAAGTTTAGTTTCAAAGTGTCTTCACAGGATGCTCCAGGATGTCGTCAATGTGCTCCCAACAGATCTTCAAAGTATTCTCCAATATTCTTACATACCTCTCTTAAGAGTGTTCTTCAATCGGCTATCAAAACTTGAAGTGTACTTCAACTATGCTTCAATATAGGATGAACCTTCAATCAAGGTATTAGCTTCAAACACAGGGAGTCTGTAGCACCACATATCCACAGATTTGGGAAGAGATGTCTCCCACAGGTAGCAACACTGTTCTATCCCTTCCACGAGTGGCTATCTTCTCACCATAGGTCCAACCTTCAAAACTCCTAGCCTCCCAAAGTAGACACTTCAGATCTGAGGTAGTGAGGTTATAGCACTGATTTTAGGTGACTATCCACATAGGTACACTAGTGAGCCTCACAAAAGGTGACTGTGTAAAGTTTTGAGGTTACTACAGCAGAGATGCTAACCAATTCTGATTTTCCAAGCTATGTAACCCAAGCTACACTAGTGTGCTAGACATAAATATACCAAAACAATAATTGGAAGTCTCCACTGTTACTATTCTTAAGGTATACCTATGTTCTGAGCTTCACTATGCCTGTAACAAGTTTGTCTGAGTCTGAAACTAGGCTCTTAAGCATCCAATAGCTTTGTCCCACAAGTGTTGAACCTTCCTTTTCAAAAGATCTGAGTCTACAGCAAAATTTTTACAGGTCCAAGTTCTGTACTAACTGTAGGTCTGAGTTCTATTCCACACTATAGGATCTGAATTACAGAATTTGGTTCCATAGTCCGAGCATTACAGGACCAGTGGTGTATTTTGCAAGTGAAGCAGCAACAAAACAAGGTAGCACAAGTCTGTTGCAGGTCTGAATTTGTCCACTGTCCTGGTTTTCTGAAGGTGTTAATTTTTTTTCACAAACCCAGAACAATACAACCGTTTTCTTATTCTCTTTAAGATTTATGCTCCCTCTCTTTAAGTTCACGAGTTGTGAACTGTTATGTCTTTCTCTGTCATAGATGACCGAAAGGATGATGAGAAATGAGGTTCTGCAATTTTATATTTATAGTAGTTTATTGAATTTGAAAGGTCACGTCTATTTGGAGGGAGGCCGACATGTGTGACTGAGTGTAAGTCAACTCAAGGACATATTTATTTTCCATAAATTGAAAAATTCGTATCTCCCAAACCGCTTGAAGTTTCGGGCCAAGTAATAGCTCATTGGAAAGCTAAAATTATGCTCTAACGAATGGTGAAGTTCTCAGAAAAAATTTTTTCCTCTAAGATGGTGAAAAATATTTTTCTTTGTGACTGTACTTAAATTTTATGCATAAAAAAGTTTGGGACATCATGAGGAATGTTTGGGCCAGTGTGGCTTCTTCATTCTTTTGCTTCTTCATTGTTATCATAGAATCATAGAGTTAATATGTAGGAGTGAAACATTTATGTAGCATCACATATCATAAATGTCATCATATATTAGTGCAAAGATATGTCATAGTTCAACCTTTATTCATTTGTCAACATGTGAGCCATCAATGTCACCATGCCATCAAGCTATTGCAGTGATATGTCATTAACCATATGCAACATGCATCAATTTGTTAGAGTTCGGGCTAGGTCATCACAAGGAGAGCTTATTCATTAAAAGTCACTATGAGTATCATTAATAGCTTGACATCTTCATAAGGTTAGAGCAACCTTAGCATCTTCATTCATGGCATCCTTAGCACCTAGGGATTGCATCAGGTTCATTGACATCACAAGGATATTTTCCATTTAAGCTAATGCTATATTGACATCAATGACAAACTTGACTAACAATCTCCCCCTTTGTCATTGATGGCAATATTCTTGCCCTTTAATATTCTCTCCCCCTTTGACATCAATGGCAAAAGGGGTGCTCAAGTACTCCCCCTATCAAGTTGCTTCTCTTTATCATATTTTCTTCGTAAATAATAGTTCTTCATAGGTACGATGCTCCCCCTCTCATGGTGCTCTTATAGCCACTTTAGACAAGAAACAATGATGCCTTGTGATCAAGTGGAAGAAATCTTCACAATTTCATTATTTTCTTCAATGGAGTTACTCTCGAGAGATGATATGTCAACATTTTCCAAGTGTGAATCATCATGGATTTCAGAGTAACTTTTCACAGATAACTTTTGCAAGAATAGTCATGAGTCACCAGCTCCCCTAACAATATGCATGGTTTCCTTTCTGGTAGAGTCTCATCATCCAATACTTGAAATATCACATCTGCCAAGGATGTCTTCATCAAATCAAGAACATGTGTTGTTGGCTGGAGTGTTCAAGAGACTTTCAGATCCAATTTGTTTCCTTCTCCACACTTGTGTAACTTTCTACTCTGGCATGGTTCTATCTTGTACAGGGGCCCAATTCAAGTTACAATCACGTGCCATATGTCCAATGTTATGGCAATTGAAGCACTCTATCTTGTTCATTAATAAGAAATCATGACTTCTTCTTGCAAAATTGCTTCGAGGAGGTTGACGGGAACCAATATATTTGTCTTTGTGACATGCCCTACAATATTTTTCTATGTGCCCAAAGTTTGTACAAGAATAGCAATATCCAAGAAATATACTTTGGTACCCGGGAGATGAAGAGTTCCTTGAAGTACTTTTGAAGTATTTTTGCCTTAGGATTATTTTATGATATTCATTGCCTTTTGTATTCTTGACACCATCTGTAAGTATCCTTGGAGTATAATTTCTTCTATTGTTGTCTTGATTCTTCTCCTTGCCTTTGTTGGAACTGGGAACATCAATATTTCTTTCTAGGTTCTTCACATCTTTGTTGTTTGAAGCATTATCATTCTTGCTTGAGGATTCACCTGCATAGCCAAGACCTGATTTCAAGACCTGATTTAGCAAGGGGAGACCTTTGCTGACTTAGGATGTCATCTAGGGTTTGAGAGCTTTTCAAGTTTTTATTCAGCAAGTCAACTTACTTTTTAAGAAATCCAATTTCTCCTTTCAACTTGTCACAATCTTCAGCTTTCATATGTAGTTTCTTCTTCATTTCTTCCATAATCCTTGTTGCTTCATGTGCTTCGATTTTGAGGGAGATGATATTTGATTTCATTATGAAGACTTCTTCATTCTCCTTTGCTAGACTACCCTCCATTTCTTCTTTTATTCTTGTAGCTTCACATGTTTTGGCCTTTAGAAGATTGATGTCTGATTTTAGTTTCAAGTTTCTTCATCCTTTTCGTCTAGTTGGCATATCATGGTGTTTCTCTCCTTTTCTGCTTCATTAACTTGTCCTTCTATGAATGCCAAATTTTCCATCACCTTCTCAGCTCCTTGCGCTTGTTTCCTTGCCTCTTCTAGTTGAGATCTAAGAGAGGAGACCTCTTCCTTGTATTGACCAATCTCTACTTCAAGATTGTTTAAGCTCTTAAGTCTTTGTTCAAGGTGGCTTGATAAATTTTCTTCCCTTTTCTTTGCCTTATCCAATTTATTTGTCATAGATATGACTTCTTCATGATGCTTTCTTTTATTTTGATGAAATTCCTCTTTAATTTTGGCGAGCTCCTCATCTCTTTATTGTACTTAAAGTTTGACAAAGTAAACTTCCTTCCTTGTCTTGTCTTGGTTACCATCTTGCGCTTTCTTCTTAAGTTCCTCATTTTCCTTTTTCAAACTGTTAATCTCTTCCATGGAAGCCATACTTTTATTCAGGAGATCTTCTTCAAAGTCTTATTTGTTCTCTTCATATTCTAGGCCTTTTTTAGCCTTGTTGTCATCTCTCTTATCTTCAGCTTCCTTGATGGATTTTGGACCTCTTTGTTTTCCATCATCTTCTTGACTAGAGATCATTGTCAACGCTCCTTTTGAGTGAAGATCATGAAGTTTGTCCCATATGACTTTTGCTGACAAACATTTTTCAAAATTGGACTTCACAGAATTTGGTAACCCATTCAAAATTACCTTCATTGCTCTTGTATTGTAACCTTAGATTCTTCATCCATCGTGTCATTAGTAATCACTGATTTCCAAACTTCAATTCCTCGAATTTTCAAGAAATTCCTCATTCTTGCCTCCCATATATCAAAATTTCCATTGAACAATGGAGCCTTCGCAAATTGATTGACTTCAATTTCGATGGTTGAGGAATACACATCTTTAGGAGGATTGGAGACTTTCTTCCTTGGCTTTGCCATTTTTCTTCTAATGATAAACCTTCAAGCTATTAAGCTTTGAGTGAAGGTACTAGCTCTGATACCAATTGTTGGAAATACTCAGTGGGGGGGGAATCAATATTTATTTTCAATTGTTAATTTTACCAGTTAGATCACTTATATTTAGAACACAAAATGAACAATGATGGAATAGATACTTTTATTAATTTAATTTTTACAATAAGTAAAGTACAATAATGATATAGGGCTTCAACCCTAGATGAAGACTCCAATCTTCCAGGCTCCAACCCGTATTGTGCCAAGCACCGAATTGGTCTTTCCAAGGCTCCAACTTGTCAATTTGAGGCACCAACCTCTGGGCTCCAACCCTATTTCTGGTACAGGCTCTGACCTGGTTTCTTGAGGACTCCAATTTCTAGGGCTCCAACCCTATCTTCCAAGGCATCAACCTTGTCTCTATGAGGCTCCAACCACTTGGGCTCCAAACCTCAACTTCACTTCATAAAAATATGTTTGGTTATTCTTCACGACTCCCAAAGTCTTATTCAACGAGCCTTGTCACTCTTAGTCTCCACGTCACATCATCAATGACAACCTTTTCTTCTTAGAAGGTTTCACCGCTGCTCTTCATTGTACCCAAATAATTTCTCCAAGTCACCTCATGATGACATCAATGATGCATCATGATCTCCAATAATATCTCCAAGTTTAGTTTCAAAGTGTCTTCACAAGATGCTCCAAGCTGTCGTCAATGTGATCCAAACAAATCTTCAAAGTCTTCTCCAATATTCTTACACACCTCTCTTAAGAGTGTTCTTCAATTAGCTATCAAAACTTGAAGTGTCCTTCAATTATGCTTCAATATAGGATCAACCTTCAATCAAGGTATTAGCTTCAAACACAGGGAGTCTGTAGCACCAAAGATCCATAGATTTGGGAAGAGGTGTCTCCCACAGGTAGCAACATCGTTTTGGCCCTTCCAAGAGTGGCTATCTTCTCACCACAATTCCAACCTTCAAAAATCTGAGCCTCCTAAAGTAGACACTTCAGATATGAGGCAGTGAGGTTATAGCATTGAGTTTAGGTGACTGTCCATTGTTCCTCTATAGGTAGATTAGTGAGCCTCACGAAAGGTGACTGTGTAAAGTTTTGAGGTTACTACAGCAGAGATGCTAACCAATTCTAATTTTCCAGGCTATGTAACCCAAGCTCCACCGGTGTGCCAGACAGAAATATACCAAAACAATAATTGGAAGTCTCCATTGTTACTGTTCTTAAGGTATACCTATGTTTCGAGCTTCACTAAGCCTTTAACAAGTTTGTCTAAGCCTGAAACTAGGCTCTCAAGCCTCCAATAGGTTTGTCCCACAAGTGTTGAACCTTCCTTTTCAAAACATCCAAGTCTGCAACAAAATGTTTACAGGTCCAAGTTCTGTACTAATTGCAGGTCTGAGTTCTATTCCACACTACATGATTCAAATTACAGAAGTCAGTTCCATAGTCCGAGCATTACAGGACCAGTGGTGTATTTTGCAAGTGAAGCAATAATGAAGCAAGGTAGCACAAGTCTGCTGCAGGTCCGAATTTGTCCACTGTCCTGGTTTTCTAAAGGTGTTAATTTTGTTTTACAAACCCAGAACAATACAACTGTTTTCTTATTCTCTTTAATATTTATGCTCCCTCTCTTTAATTTCATGATTTGTGAACTGTTATATCCTTCTCTGTAATAGATGACCGAAAGGATGATGAGAAATGGGGTTCTGCGATTTTATATTTATAGTAGTTTATCAAATTTGAAAGGTCACGTCTGTTTGGAGGGAGGCCGACATGTGTGACTGAGTGTAGGTCTTCTCAAGGACATATTTATTTTCTTTAACTTGAAAAATTTGTATCTCTGAAACCACTTGGAGTTTCGGGCCAAGTAATAGCTCATTCGAAAGCTAAAATTATCCTCTAATGGATGGTGAAGGTCTCACAAAAAAATGTTGCCTCTAAGATGGTGAAAAATATTTTTATTTGTGACTGTCCTTAAATTTTATGCATAAAAAAGTTTGGGACAGCATGAGGAATGTTTGGGTCAGCGTGGCTTCTTCATTCTTTTGCTTCTTCATTGTTATCATAGAATCATAGAGTCAATATGTAGGAGTGAAACATTTATGTAGCATCACATATCATCAATGTCATCATATATTAGTGCAAAGATATGTCATAGTGCAACCTTTATTCATTTGTCAACATGTGTACCATCAATGTCACCATGTGATCAAGATAGTGCAGTGATATGTCATTAACCATATGCAGCATGCATCAATTTTTTAGAGTTCGGGCTAGGTCATCACAAGGAGAGCTTCTTCATCAAGAGTCACTATGAGTATCATTAATAGCTTGAAATATTCATAAGGTTAGAGCAACCTTAGCATCTTCATTAATGGAATCCTTAGCACCTAGGGATTGCATGAGGTTCATTGACATCACAAAAATATTTTCCATTTCAGCTAATGCCATACTGACATCAATGACAACCTTGTATAATAGTTCCTTGACATCTCCTCGCTTGGTACAACATATCGGTATGCTGCCAAGATTAAGAAGAAATTCAAGTAGACGAAGCGAGACTTTGGATCTTCGAATCAAAAGCAAGGTAAGGGTGCCCCCAAACCGCAAAAAAAAGGACAAAGACAAGGCATGGCTGCCCAAGACAACCTGACAAAGCCACAAGCAAAGAAAAACACCGCGAAGCCAAAGAAGGACACGGGAAAGTGGTGTGAGTTCCATAAGAGCTCCACTCACAACACAAGTGAGTGTCGGGCCAAGTAGTTGCTTGTGGCCGAGATGAGGGCTTCTGAGGTAGATGCATTTTCTGATCCTAAGTCAGAATTAGGCAAAGGAAATGACAAAGGGATGCAAATAATTGATGTGGATCCCAGTGCCATTGTTGCCACCACTAAGATCCAGAGGGAGGATCCCGAGGATCCAGAGGAGGGGGAGAGCCTCTTTCATTCGTAGATGTGGGTGAAGTGTTCTCCACTAAAATTCCTTGTTGATAGCAAAAGCTAAAATAACCTCATTTCAGGAGAGGTCGCGAAGAGGCTTGGCCTACCGACCATAGCACACCCACAGCCGTATACCATCGGGTGGCTTCACCCAGGGAGAGATATATGTATCTGCCAACAGTGTCGCCTTTTGTACAACATCAAGCCATTCATGGATGAGGTATTATGTGATGTTTCTCCTCTTGATGTAGCTGATGTATTATTGGGCCAACCATACTTGTGGAGGTGACATGTTGTGTATGAGACTAGGCCTTGTGCTGTTATTATTACTTTGGGAAATAACTTGTACAGGATACCGGAGGTAGTACCACCTCCTGTCATCTCTTTGACTACTGCAAAACAATGCAGTAAGATTGTTTCCCAAACTAGGAAATTTATTTTCCTTACAACTCATTCAAAGGGAAAGAAGAATATTGTGGCCACAACCTCGAAACAAGGCTTCCCTGCACGGCTGCAACAGATGGACAAAGTCATGGAGGAATACGAGGAAATTTTCTCCTCACTCAAAGAGGTTCCTCTACACTGTCATGACAAGCACTCCATTGATTTGACCCCCAACGGACCGCTGCCTGATGTTGCCATACATCCTGCAACTACACATACAGAATCCACACATGTACTTTCTGAGTTTGATAAAGAAACCAAATTTAATAAACGCATCCAACATGTCCACCGACGGGTCTATGACATCTTGAACAAATATCATACCCAGTTCAACATAATTTGCCTCATCTCATGGAGGATCTCAACGCAATGGGGAAAATTGCTTCCTAAGAAGGGAGGAATGATCCAAGTAGATATCGGTGCCCACCCACCTATTCCATTTGAACCCCCACCATCAATTCTTTTAGCTTTTAAGCTGTAGAAAAACTTACAATTTTTAGTATTTTTCAGATCCTGAACTTCCGAAGCCATTTTGACGCCATAAACAACATTTTTTGGGAAAACCGCGAGCAACATGGGTCCATGGATTGATGTTGCTCACACTGAAAGTTGTACTCCTAAGATAGATCTTCTAATGAGGTATGGTATGCATCAAACGGAGATCGTATGCCGAAGTTACGTCCCCGGGAAGTTGAAACACCAATTTACCCAAATAGGGCGCATATTTTTGGCACTTCATCTCCTGGGGTTAGGTTTTTGGACTTTTAGAGTTCTCCATTGTTTATCAATAATAAATATGCTCTTGAGCCTCGTTGTAACATAGTTTAGATGCCTGTAGCCACCACATATCTTCTCAGAGATAAGTTACCAGCACCCTAGCTAGTTTATTTCCATTCTGTCTGTAAGCAAATTTCAGTTCTTTGATATTAATGAGATGAAGTGTTATTTCCACTGCATCTTTGTATTTATGGTTACATGTGTATTATGTTTCATTCCTGCATAAATCTAGATCAGTGGTATCAGAACTGTTTGCTTTTTCTCGATCCTTCTTTTCATGTCCCCACTGAGGTCGTGGTATAAGGAGTTGGGTCTGGATTTGGTTGAACCTTTGGAAGATCGTCCTCGCAAACCCCAATGACTGCCCATGGGGGATAAAAAGAAATATGAGGGAGCATGAGATCCTATCAAAATATTTCTCGAGGAGGCCCTCGAAAAATAATGGAACGCGATGATGGATAACTTTTCCCAGATCCTTCAATGACTGCCCCTTGGCGGCGCATCTCCATCCAACAGCCACTCTGGAGGTGCGACTCCCTTTAAAGTACAAGTAAACTTTGACATTCCCATATTTGAGGGTAAAATAGATGCAGATGTCATGGATAGATGTTTGAATCTATTGAAAGGATATTTCTCGGTTCAAGACTTTTTATGACCCGGAGAAGATTATTTTTGCACTCGTCAAAGCTACCCTCCATGTCAAGGACTGGTGGGAAACCTACTGTGAGAAAAAGGATGAGACATAACCCTCTCTGTTCTAAGTCGTATCCACTTGGAATTCTTTCCAAGATGCCATCAAGGAATAATATTATCCCGTGGGGAGCTATGAGGACAAGTACATACAATGGACCACGCTGCGGCAACAAAGGGATCAAGATGTGCATGAGCTGACGAATCTTTTCCGTACCCTGTGCACAGAGTTAGGTATCAAAGATTCGAAGAAACATTTGGTGCTAAAGTATCACAATTGTTTGCATAGATACATTCAGGAGAAATGGAGTTCTTCGACATATCCTCGCTTGGTACGTCACACCGGTATGCTTCCAAGATTGAGCAGAAATTCAAGTAGAAGAAGCGAGACTTTGGATCTACAAATCAAAATCAAGGGAAGGGTGACCCCAAACCGTAGAAAAAAGGACAAAGCTAAGGCATGGCGGCCTAAGACAACCTACCAAATCCACAAGCAAAGAACAACACCTCAAAGCCAAAGAAGGAAATGGGAAAGTGGCGTGAGTTCCATAAGAGCTCCACTCACAACAGAAGTGAGTGTCGGGCCAAGTAGTCGCTTAAGGCTGAGATGAGGGCTTCCAAATCAAATGCATTTTTTGATCCTGAGTCAGAACCAGACAAAGGCAATGACAAAGGGAAGAAAATAATTGATGCGTATCCCAGTGCCATTTTTTCCACCGCTAAGATCCAGAGGGAGGATCCTGAGGATCCAGAGGAGGGGGAGTGCCTCTTTCATTCACAGATGTGGGTGAAGGGTTCTCCACTGCAATTCCTTGTCGATAGAGGAATCCAAAAGAACCTCATTTCAGAAAAGGTCATGAAGTGGATCGACCTATCGACCATAGCACACCCACAGCCGTATACCATTGGGTGGCTTCACCCAGGGAGAGATATTCACATCTGCCAAAAGTGCCGCTTTCCATACAGCATCAAGCCATTCACGGATGAGGTATTATGTGATGTTGCTCCTCTTGATGTAGTTGATGTATTACTGAGCCAACCATACTTGTGGAGGCAACATACTGTGTATGATTTTAGACCTCGTGTTGTTATTATTACTTTGGGAAATAACTTGTACAGGATACCGAAGGTAGTACCGCCTCCTCTCATCTCTTTGACTGCTGCAAAACAACGCAGTAAGATTGTTTCCCAAACCAGGAAATTTATTTTCCTTACAACGTGCTCATAGGGAAAGAAGAATATTGTGGCCACAACCTCGAAACAGGGCTCCCTTGCACAACTGCAAAAGATGGAAAAAGTCATGGAGGAATACAAGGACATTTTCTCCTCACTCACAGAGGTTCCTCGACACTGTCATGGAAAGCACTCCATTGATCTGACCCCCAATGCACCGTCACCTGATGTTGCCATACATCTTGCAACTACACATACAGAATCCACACGTGTACTCTCTGAGGTTGATAAAGAAACCAAAATTACTAAACGCATCCAGCATGTCCACCCGCAGGTCCATGACATCTTCAACAAATCTCATACCCAGTTCAACAGAATTTGCCTCATCTCATGGAGGATCTCAAAGCAATGGGGACCATTGTTTCCTAAGGAGAGACGAATGATCCAAGTGGATATTAGTGGCCACCCACCTATTCCATTTGAACCCCCACCATCAGTTCTTTCAGTTTTTAAGTTTCCGCACAACTTACTATTTTTAGCAGTTTTCTGGTTCCTGAACTTCTGGAGTCATTTTGAGGACCTAAATGACGTTTTTTTGGGAAACTTGAGAGCAACATGTATTTGTGGACCAATTTTGCTCACACTGAAAGTTGTAATCCTCGCATAGATATTTCTAACAGTGTATGGTACGCATCAAATGGAGATCGTCTGCCGAAGTTATGTCCCCGAGAAGATTAAACACAAATTTACCCAAACAGGGCCCATAGTTTTTGCGCTTCATCTCCTAGGGTTATGTTTTTGGACTTTTAGAGTTCTCCATTGTTTCTCAATAATAAATAGGCCCTCGAACCTCATTGTAACACAATTTAGAGGCCTGTATCCACCACATCTCTTCTCAGAGATAAGCTACCAATGCCCTAGCTAGTTTATTTCCATTTCGTCTGTAAGAAAATTTTAGTTCTTCGATATTAATAAAATGAAGTGTTATTTCTGCTGCATATTTGTACTTATAGTTACATGTGTATTCTCCTTTTTTCCTGCATAAATCTGGATCAGTGGTATCGGAGTGGTCTGCTTTTTCTCGATCCTTCTTTGCATGTCCCCAACAAGGTCGGGGTTTAAGGAGTTGGGGCTGGATCTAGTTGAACCTTTGCAAGATCATCCTCGCAAACCCCAAAGGCTGCCCATGGGGGAAGAAAAGAAAGATGATGGAGCATTAAATCCTATCAAAATATTTCTTGAGGAGGCCCTCCAAAAATAAGGGAACGCGATGATGGATAACTTTGCCCAGATCCTTCAACAACTGCCCACAGGCGACGCATCTGCATCCAATAACCACTCTGGAGGTGCAACTCCCTTTAAAGTACAAGTAAAATTTGACATTCCCATATTTGAGGGTCAAATAGATGCAGATGTCATAAATATATGGTTGAATCTATTAGAAGGATATTCCTTGGTTCATGAATTTTCCGACCGGGAGAAGATTAGTTTTTGCACTCCTCAAAGCTACCCCCCATGTCAAGGACAGGTGGGAAACCTTTTGTGAGAAAAAGGATGAGACAGAAGCCTCTTTGTTCTTAGCCATACCTATTGGTCTGATAGAGGTGAATTTTTATTGACAACTCTAGTGCTTCCTCATTTAATTATCAACCCAGGGTAAGTATTTTTATTCCAAGAGTGTTGGAACAATATATGCAAGTCAGTTTGTCTACAGATGCTCGTTGTCAATTATGAGGGAGAATTTACTAACTTCCTGAACTTGCTTATCCTATGAAGGGTGACTTGGATAGGTTTTTAACCTAGAATTGAGCAACAGGAATTTTTGTTTCTCTAATGGAATGAAACAACAACTTAACTGAACCGAACAACAATCTAGATAAACCAAGCAGGCATTGAAATGAACAGTGATGGAATTAAATGGAACATCAGTCTAACTAAGCTAATCAGTAATGGAATCAAATTGAATCAACAGTATATATAACCAAGAAATAATGGAACAACAATATAACTAGCTGTGCAGCAATGGAACAACAAGATAACTAAGTTGGACAGTAATAAAACAACAGTATGACTGAAGCAGATTAAATAACTCATACAACAAGTAATTAAGTAATTTTTCAATTGAGTTCTCTTTATGACTTAATTAATCAACATTGATTGATGGTTGAACGCTTTGTTATGCTAGAAAGAGAACGCAATTCATAAAGACAGATAATGCTAAAATCATCTTATTCTACGATCTGTAATTCAAATGTAATGATATCAAAAGAACTGGAACTATCTATTGATAACAAAACATTGTCGTAAGTCGGAAAATACGATTGCACTTGTCCTAATTTAAGAATGCAATTTCTAACAATCTTAAAGAAAGAGAACCGTATTTGTATTGAATGGAAATATGCGTTACACATACATCAAATTCGTAAGCATCGGTTTTGTAACTACACAGAGTATGAAAACGTGTGTGGAGCTTCCAGAGGTTGGGCCCAGACCATTAGAATCCTTAGCAATATAAAAACTTCAAAAGATGATTGTTCAAAGCTGTATATTACATCTAGTGATGTTACAAAAACATAATTAGACAGACTGTTTCTGATTTGTCTATTACAGAATGAATTTCCTGTCTTGTTTTCAACTACCCTTCTCCTCCCTCCTTTGCCCTTTTAAAGGCGATTTCCAAGAATTTCGAAAGTGTTTCTCAAACGACATCCCACTATGTGTGGCTGTCAGTTGAGTTCTTGGACTCAGATTCGTTTGTTTGCCTTCTACTGGCCACTGGAATTTCTAGGATTTCATATGCTCACGTCCGTTGGTTGGCTTCCATTCCCTATTGGTCTAGGCATTTTGATTTCCTGCATGTGGAGATAAGAGAAGTCAATTTCCTATTACAAAAACATCCTTTTCATCATTAGTTCGATTGTTCCCATTTTCATGATCTTTTATTCCTTATTGTTAATGTGAAGAGGGATTCCCTTGAAATTATAACATAATTTGAAGTATTTACTGGGTGATAATCATATCTTAATTTGGGACCAACATACTCCCCTGCTTACCTAGTTGCATGTCCTCATGCAAACAGATGATTGTGATGTAGCTGTGTTAAGGAGTAGGTAGGGTAGGCCTTTTCGTTGTATGTTCTGAAGCCTTGTTTTCTTTTTATGAGTGCAAAGGCAGCGCCTGTGGCTCCCTCTGGCAATTCACAATTGTGATTATAATCCTCAGGAGGAAGCCAGAGGAGAGTGTTTCTGTATCTGCATCCCAACCAGGTAGGTCCCATGCTGTAGACTAGGTTGTTGTATGAAAGGAACCTGGAGGCAGCAACCTTGAAATTCTTGTAATTGAATGGCTCCCTATTCTTCACATTGTTTGTGGAGGCCATCCACCTTTGCTTGGCTGCTACTAAGGCCACTTCACGAATGTCCTCAAAGTATTCTCGTGCATTTTCTATGATATCTTTATGGATGGGTCCCAGCCTAGACCTCACACCTAGCCTTCTCATGAATTTTTTATGTTGGATGATCAGTTGCAAAGGTTTCGTAGGCTCCCCCATGACACATAAATCTAGACTATGCTCTCTTTTATGGAAGATGTCATAGGCTTTGGCCCACTTGATCTGGGTTTTAGAAAATGAAAGGAAGGCTTGCAGCTATACATCCCCTATGAAGGGGCCAGGGTTGTTGTTCGTGTCTTCTTCTAAGAAGAAGTTATACATGTAGATCTCACAAAAGAGGCAATGTACCTACTTATCCTTATCGTTACAACATTGGCCAAATTATTCTATGGTCCTGAAGGTAGTGGGTTTCCCTGCTCTAATAGCTTTAGCTTTCAAGAGTAGATGCTATTCTGTTAGGAACAAGGCATAGTTGGTTGCCGGAGGTCTTCATGATAGAGCATCATCATATAGAGAGCAAATTGTAGAGATTTGCTTACCAACTTTAACTCTAATAACACATACCTTTTACTTGTACCTACTCTCCTCTAATTTGGGGCGAATATCTCATCTTACCGTGACGGGGGTCGGTGAACTTCTTTTGCGGTGCCCAGTATTCTTGTAATGGCACCCCCTCCTTTACGCACTCTGTCCCGGTTCATGCCACACGATTAGACTCCTACTTATACCAATAGGTATCATTTTTTTCATAATTGACTTGTTGAACTATGTAATATGTTCAAACCTTTTTCTTATTTAAGGTGTTTATATTCTTAAAAAACAAAAATCAAAAAAATTTAAAAAATGTAAAGAGGGTATACCCTAAAAGAAAAATCAAAGGGTGAAAAAATAAAATTGGCCAAAAAAGTGAAAGAAAATGAACCCCACCAAAAGAAAGGCCAAGGAAAGTGTGCAAGTCTAAATGCCACTACTTTTTGTTCTGATGTAATAAACAAAATTGTGTGTAGCTTGTCAAAATTTTGCCACAATTTATGAAGAGTCAAATTGTTTAAACTTGACTCATTCATTTTTCAATTTAATGTTGTAGAATAGAGAATAAATATCTGGCAAAACAGTTTAATCTTGGAAGATAAGTAGATAGGTAGAGTTAATAAAAGGTGATCAACAGTTTAATTTGAGCCCTTAGATGTAATAAGTGTAGACTTAGATAGGTTTTCCATGTAAAAGAAAAATAAGATTGATAAGGGTTTGCCAGTCTAAGTGCACCCTAATAAAGAAGAAAAAATGGTAGAGTAAAGTAGGTAGGGTAGGTAGATGTTGTTGCGGAATTACATGTGATGAATGATGGTTCTAAATGTGTTCAATTGTACTTTCATCACAAGTGCAAAGGCATATACTACATTGGAAAAAATTCACAGCAAAGCAAAGTCAAGATTATTAACTTCCCCTTCATTTTTCCCTAAAGATTTCACTAATTTCCCCTAAGTGCTAAGGTATTTGAATATTAGAGGGGCTCAAGGCATTTCCTTGACTTTTGGAGGGACCGGACCCTTGGCCCAATAATTTGAAAAAACCTAAGTGCTTAAAATCATTCATCCACCTCTCAAAAATCTTTTTCTAAGTAAAATCCTATTTTACTTAGGAAAATCCTTCAATATTTCATAAAAAAGCCCTTAAAATTACTTTTATTCTAAGTCTAAGTGATGAAAGTATAATAATGCCATTTACTTTTGAATCTTCACTATCTTGGTTATAATTAAGTATTTTGAGTTTACATTGTCCCTTTGTCATATTAATTCTAATTTATATATTAACTCCCTATGAAAATCACCTTTTCCTATTATATATAAATCCTTTTATAGTAATATCCCCAAAACCCTTATATTATGACTTTTTAGCCAAAAGTATTTAATTCCTATTTATTCAAATCAAAAACCCACAATATACCCCCTTTTGGCTAAAATATAACATTAATTCTATTCCCGCCCCCTATGGTAATTGGATTAATTATTAGATTTAAAATTATCGTATAATAAAATATATGGAAAAACTTTTAAACATGTTTTACGTGTTTAAAACAAAAACAAACCCAAAATTTAATTAAAACCAAACTTTGAAAATAATCCATCCACGCGCATTTTTCATCCCTGAACATCCACTGTACAAGGGATTAATTAATCCTTATGATTAGTTAATAACCGATCCCCGCCAATCAGAATGCTCCCGAAATGATTAATTCGTAAATAAATCGCGTTGGGCCCTCTTCTTAACTCCCTGCCAACTTCACGTCCCGTCAACCGTCCGATTCACCCATCTGAAATCAACGACTCTTATCAATTCCGATGGCCATCTCCGATCCGAAAGTTAACGCGCAAAATGACAGTGGTTTTTAAACAGTGCCATGGCCATGCGTCGTCCGTTCTGTGGATTCGTTGCCTCTCCGCCCAAAACCGCCTTCCCTCAAAAGTGGTGCGGAATAAACCACTTACCACCTTTCCCCATGACTCATGTGTCGTACAGGATGACGTCATTTATTAAAATAATAAAAAAATCGCCCCCCATTCGACTTTGCCAATAAAACAAAAATTCGCGTCGTTTTCATTATTTTGTACGCAGTGAACGAATACACCCTCCACGCAGAAAGTTCGAATTTCAAATTTCTAAAGTCCGCCAACCTTTATCCTATCAAAGAAAATTGCAGTCAAGCCTCTCAGAAGATTATCCGCATTAACCAGCATCTGTTCAAAACGTTGTTTTCTCCAAAAACAGGTATTTACCCTAAATCTTCAACTAAACTCTGTAAGAAACTCGGTTTTCCTCTTTCTTTCACTGAAACAGAGTTAAAAAATTAAATTGCTGGTTCATTCCTTAATCCCAAGAACTGTAATTGAATTCCCAATCTGCAATTGTACTTGTTTCTCCTGTCGAAACCTGTAATTTTTCTCAATTCTTCACCATAAGCCGAATTTCCATTTTTGAATCCACAAGAACCAAAAATGGAAGTTCCTGTGGCTTTAAACGTCACCCCATTGAACGCCCCTCACAGAGACATGGATTATTTATCATTAGTCGATAGAGATTTCAAAATTAAAGACCTGGTTTTTAGTGATAGTCCTCTTCGAATTTTTTGTCGCTGCAGAGACAATTATTTGAATGGCTTGGATATGATTGGGTTATGGGAATATAATCTTCCCAGGTACCTCTTTCCCTCTTTCCATATTTTTCCTGAGATAATCCATTACTGTCATGCCAACTATGATCCTAACCAAAGAGCAGTCTTATCCCTAAGTCAAGATATCCTCTTCCCCTCCAATTACTTCTCTGATGTATCAATGAGATACTACATTCAACACAATTAAGACCTTCCTCACTCCTCTGTCCATGGCTGAATTACTTGAGAAATCCACCAAACTATCCCATGAAGAATTAAGTCGTATCTGCCAAATCTTTATGTTGCCTGATCACCAACCTAAAGGCCCTCCCCCTTACGGGTATACTTTTTTCACTGAGGAGGGTAAACTTGTGTTAGATATGATATCCTTTATAATGGGCTTTAATACCAGTGAATATGTTGACCATTTAATCCTAGTGTTATTGTCTATTTTTACTCCTGGACAGCCTCCTGCTGTCAGGTATGACTTTGCATCATACATTGCAGATAAAATCCATGATCAATTCATGAGATTAGAAAATGAGAAAGTGTTCAAGTATTCCTCTGTCATCTACCACCTCATGCTCTATTATCAGTCGGAAAATTTCTCTTTCTATATCAAGAAGCTTGATGCCCAAGGGAATCCTAGGTCTATTATCTTTTGGTCAGCCATCTCTCATAGTTCTCGAGATTCTCCCTATTCCTATAATGAGTTCATTGATATTTTTATACATCCTGCAACCACCTTGTTGACAGGAGTTTCTCCTCCAAGACTCAGCAATGAAATCAAGAAAACTTTACAGCTCTCAAAACAATACAAAGTTGGTGATTGGTACTTATACCAAAATCACACTGAAGTCAGGATATATGGATGTGAATTATGTCCCTTCAAATTGCCAAAATATGTCCCCATGAGAATATTTGCATTAGAATATTTCAGGCAGATGAACAATTCTGATATAGTTCATTTTTGTAATGCAAAGAAGAAGGCTCAACTCCGGATCAAAAGTCAATTAGGTCCCTTTATCTGTAACTCTAGGGATGCAGCGGAAGAGGCTGAAAAGATATTAGAAGACCGTTTCAGATTACAAAAGAGTTTCCGTTGGGTGCCTTATGACCCATTCAACTTCATTTGTGGTAAAAGAATGAAGAATAAATCAGCACCATACATACATCAAAGAATCCCAGAGATTGAAAAATATGCTAATACAGATGAATGGATAGAAGGAACATTGATAGAGCAGGATATTGAGCAGGTCAATGTAGACAATGTTATGAAAGATCTTGAAAAGATGCTTGACCTAGACTCTTTTGCACAGGTACCAAGATCAGAATTTGGTCCTTCCTCAACCGGGATTATTCAGTAGGAGTTACAAGAAAACATCGTAGTATCATCTAAAGGAAAAGAGAAAGAGGTTGATACACAAGTTAAAGAAACATTCACCATGACAGAAAAACCTCAAACTTCCAAGGGACAGGATCAAGTACATGTTTCTTCTGTTCAAACCAATCCAGTAGAAGTGTCAATTTTGCAGACTCCATTAAATGTGGAAAAGGGAAAAAGGAGAGAGGCTGAAGCTGCTACCCCTTTCATTGGATCTTCACAACAGCCTCAGGCCAAGAGACAGAAACTGAATACTCCCCCAGAAATAGAATCTATTGATGAAATCCTTGATAGTCAAGTACCAGAACAATTGGGCAGTCAACAAACAGGAAAATTCAGTGAAGCATCCACTACCTCACAAAGGAGAGAGCTACAGAAGCAATAGAGTGTTGAAATATCTTCTTTCAAAACACCAGTTAAAGATACAGGAGATATAAAGAAGACATTTATCAATATCAAGGCCAGGAATGATCCACTGAAAATACAAGTATATAATCAATATCTGAAAATGGCTCCAAAGAATCAAGAAAGATTGATGTCAGCTTTTGACATCCAATAGGGCAAAATGTTAATGAGCCATTTTAAACCCAAGGTGCAGCAACCCCAAATAGCTGCTGATTATATTAGGACAAACTTTGAAGTCCTAGCAAAGGATATCCATCCTTTAGATCAGATTGAGTTACATAAGCAGACCGGGGAAATGATCTATTCTACTTTAACTGATAAGGCAATCGCAGCTCACAGGTTACAGGATTCTTTGGAGAACACCAATACACAGTTACAGCTTGAAAAGGCTTCTTCTCAAGCCAAAGACAACAGGATAAAAACATTGGAAGAAATAATAATTGGTTTGGGACACAATCCAAAGGATGTCAAAGGTATAGAAGCTCTAATCAAGAAAAAAGATGATGACATTGCAGCTTTGAGAAAGCAGTTGAAATTGCCAGTTTCAAGACATCCTCAAACTGAAGAAGTAATAAAGAAGAATTCTGAAGAAGAAATGATGGACTTGCTCTTGAAAATGAATGAGCAACTGACTGAAACAGAAAAAGAACTGGAACAAGCTTTAAAATACAAGTAGTCCAATGTTCCAGTATCTACAGCAGTAGTTATCACAGGTACAACAAGTCAGCCAACAGGTCAATCAACAGAGCCATCACAGGTAAATACTTCAAATTTGAGTACAGAAGAATTAGTAAAGAAAATGAATGACTTGAAACTGCAAGTAACAGAACTTCAGCGCACAAAGTTACAACTTATTAGTTTGGAACAGAAATATGATCTTCCAAAAATGACTGTTGCTGACAAAACAAGGGAAGTAAAAAAGTTGGAAAAATTAGTTAAAGCTTTGGAAAGGGATCTCACATTGGAGAAACCTTTAAGAGAAATAAATGACATTATTTGGGATGATATTATTCAGTCAATAAAAGATATCTGGTCCTCAATCCAGATAATATACGAGCAAAATGATTTGGTCAAAGTAGCTCTGGATGAAGTTGAGAATACACGAGCAGAATTAGGAAATAGGCCTGAGGAAGCCAATCAGCTCATACAATTCCTAAACACCCAAACCATACAACAACTTGCAGATGTGGGTATTCAGGACAAAACTGCAACAATCTTGGATATAAAAAGAGTTTTTACAAAAATAACTCTTATGCAAAACTTAGAACGAAGGTGTTTTGATATGTAAAGTGAAATCATTGCTTTCAGAGAAAGGTTTGATGTTTTATTGAATAAAGGATTGCCCAGCCCTATGGTTTCAGAAGATAAAATAATGGACCTGGAAACTTATGTCAAGAAATTGGACATACATGCTCACAATCATTTCATTGCTAGTTCCTCAACCATTTCATCAGAAGCAACATTACCTACAGGAAGGAATCTTCATGACAGATTAGAGAATTTGTTTTATCTTGAACATGAAGTAAGACATTTGTTTCCTAATCAGCCTAATTTCTTCATATATACTGAGGCTGATGAAACATTAAGGAAGCTTCAACGGACCAAAATAGCAGAAGATAAATGGTGGGAAGATCTATTGGAACTTTTGTAAAATTTATCCTTATATCAAATTTTGCCTATTTACTACAGTATAAAGGATAAAGGGACAAACAAAGGTCAAAGAGTATCAGTTCAGTTAAAAGTGTATCAGTAAAAACAAAGAGTATTAGTGAAGCAAGACAGTTAGAACAAAATTACTGAAGAAGACAACGATGAGCCAAAATATAGGTCCAGCCTCCAGCACATTCTCGAAAGGAGGGAACAACACAACATCGGTTACTTCTTGTCTTATCCATGAGACCATCTGTCTCTATTTTTATTGTAACTTATTTGTGATTCATCTTAGATTATATCTCGTTTTGTTAAGAGATATTTTATATGATTTTTTGTATAAATAAACCCTCAATCGGATTGTTGAGGGTGGATTCTTATACTCTGATGTAACATTGAATATTTTGTAATAAAGAGCTTTGGAGAAAGTTTTCGTGGCAAAACTGGACAAGGAATTGAGGCATAAGACTTTTCTCAGGATTCATGTGTCAAATGAAGGATCAATAAGTCATCTCTATCCCATGTTTTGAAGTTTTATATTTGTTTACAATATCATCTGTGTTTCATTATCTTAATATTTAATGAAAAGGATTAAATCAGAAAGTACTTAGGTGTAATCTGATTTCAGTCGTTATTATTCTAAATGTTTTCTTCTAAATTGGTTTAAACAACGAATTCTTAATTGCTCCTGTTTGTCTAGTTCATACATTTTTGGTTATTTAGTAAAGAATACTTAACTGCTCTTTATTGATAATCAATTTATTTCTCTTCTCTTGAATGTGTTGAAAGATTCTTTATTTCCTTTCATCCATTTGAATCCCATTCCATTCACTTTAGATATATAATTGTTTCTAGTTTGATTATCTTGCCCTGAAAAACCATCTTTTGTTAAAAAACTTAAGCCAGTGCAGCCAATCCTTTGACTCCATTAGCCCAATGGACTAAAACTACTTGATCTTAATCTCAGCTAAATAATTCCATCAACCTAAATTCAAACAAAACCCCTGGGCTTTATAACTATCCTAATACCTTGCAAAACAAAGCTAAATTTTATAGAGAGAGCCCCCTCTGGGTATAGATTGGCTAGATTTTGTACCTGAAGGTTGGTTTGTGGTTACCTCGGACCCCTTTCCTCTTCCAACAACTTCAAGGAAAATCTGAGTGATAACATAGTGGTGACCATACTGGGGACCTGAATATCTTTATTGTCACTATTGTTTGCTTATAAGCTACAGATAGAGTCTGAAGATCAGCCAGGTAGCCTTTGAAATGCTTTTGCTCTACAATTTCATAGTAAATAAATGCTGCTTCAGTCTATCTCTGGTTTAGCTTAATAACTGAACTTTAGTTTCAAACATTCAATCAGACTCTCTAGTTCAATAAATCTTTGAGAAAATTTTAATTAAAAATCTTAAATTTCTTAAAGAGTTTGTCGAAGTTGTACTTTCATTTTATTTAAAATAAAAATAAAAATATAAATCATCCAGAAAACTGGCTTCAGAAAGGACTCGTTATACCAGGTCAAATCCTGACCCTAACCCACCACTGATATTTGAGAACCCAAATCTGATTCCCAGAATTCTGAGAAGACAAGAGAGTCAAGGAAGCTCTGAAAGTTCCCAACCTCTTGTTAGATCACACTCTTGTCCTGTGAAGATTATATATCTTGAAGACGAACCATTTGATGAACATTTTGAAAATTCTCTATTCATAAATTTTTCTGAATCTGATTTGTCCAATCTTGTTCCTGATCCATTATTTCTTGAAGATTTGCAATTTGAATTTATCACTTCACATCTTGACAAGCATCTACAAAATTCCATTCAATCTGAGCAGACCTTTGAAGAAACTTCAAACACTTCTGTGATTACTGCAGCTTCCCCAAGTTCATCTACTTTTCCCCAAACTTCTCAAACACAAGCCACTCCTTCTATTCCTCCACCCACTACTTCCAGACCATCATCACCTGTTATTCCATCACACCTTCCAATGGCCAACAGATATGCTCCGTTAACATTGCCAGGGAACCCTACTACTTTGCCTCAAGATTATCAGAGTAAAATCACCCCTTTTGATGGTTCCGGTACTTACACTGCTTAGCAACATACCAAAAGGATGACAGATTACTTTGAATTTTATGAAATAGACGTTGATGATGTACGAATGAGAATTTTTGTCCAGAGCCTTACTGGGGAAGTCAGGACATGGTTTAGGGCTCTTGCTCCAAACAGTATTGCTGACTTACCAACCCTGTATAGGGCATTTTTAAATAGATGGGAGAAGAATAAAGACCCTCTTCAAATCCTATCTGACTTTGGAAAATTGAAGAGAGGACCTAATGAAGCAATGCAAGATTATATCATTAGATTCAACGAAGCCTACAACGCTGTTCCCCAAAACCTTAGACCCCCCCCGGATTCAATACTGGTTAAATTCCCTGATGGGTTTGATTCTGACATAGCATATTCACTTAGGGAAAGAGCCCCCCAAACTCTAGAAGAGATGCAAAGCATAGTTATTAGTGTTGAAGCTAACCTCATAGAAAAACGAGCTAGAGCTAGAGCTGAAAGAAGGATGCCTATAAACGAAGAGCCTTCAGCTTTTGAAGGAAATCTGGATGCAATTATTAAAGGGATAGAAAGATTGGGAGACAGAGTAGAGACAATTGAAAGAAAGTCTTCTGGCGATGGTCAAAATGCTGTTAGAAACCCAAACTTCAGAAGAAATCAAAACCAAAACACTGGGAAAAATGTTCCTGACCAAAACATCAGGCCACCATTCCAGGAAAATTTTGTTGAAGGTTCATCTTCTGAGGAATCAACGGAGGATGTTGAAATAAATAACGTGACTGAGAACAAAAATGAATGAGAAGTTTTCCTATCTCAAGATGATCAAGAAAATCATATTCTTGAAACATTTCAAACTCATTCAGGAGAAACTTTTAATTTTAAAGAAGGATATGATTCTGCAATTTATGAGGTTCATAAACAATACAATTTGAGAAGCAGACGGATTGACATGCCAGAGAATAGCAAACAGAGAGCTGTAAAACAAAACATCAAAGGAAAAACTAACACTCCTCCTGTACAAATTCTTTCTAGAGCAAGTCCTAACCCCACTAATCCAATAATTGAAGACGTGTATGATAATCAACTGAATAATAAACAACTTTCCAATACTTTTCCTCCTGCAGGAAACGTAGAAGAGCCAACATAAGATAATTTAGAAACACCTTCAACTCATAATCCCACTCATGAAAAAGACAAAAACACTGAAGACCCAAAAAACAGAGAAAATCCAACTGTTCAAAATACTAGAGCTCAAACAGAAAAATCTTTCAATCTAGAAGCTGAAATAGGAAACTTAAAGATAGTTGTTCCATTAGCAGAATTAACTAAACACGATGTCTATAGAATCCAAATCAGCAAATCTCTTAACATTACTAGAATGGATGATTCAGTAAATGTTTTTGATGATCAACCCAAACTACTTTTTGGCCCTGAAGTAAATGGCAAACCAGAAAGTGGAGGAACTCCTCCATTTTATGTGAGTTTGAATGTTCATGACAAAATACTTCATAATGCCATGCTTGATTCTGGAGCGTCTCACAATTTAATGCCCAAGGCTATGATGGAAAGATTAAACCTAGACATTACCAGACCATATAAAGATCTTTTTTCTTTTGATTCAAGTTAGGTAAGATGTTTAGGTTTGATTAAAGATTTGTGTGTTACTTTGGTGCAATACCCTGCGAAATCTATTTTGATGGATATAGTAGTAGCAGATATTCCTCCCAAATATGGTATGTTGTTGTCCAGATCCTGGGGTGCCAAACTCGGAGGATCTCTTCAATTAGATATGTCATATGCTACTATTTCAGTGTTTGGTCAACCTAAAAGACTATACAGAGAGACCTTGATGAAATATTTAGTTAGTAGTCAGGAGAAGCCTGAAAACTTCCCTGTCTACTCAGTACATTCTGATATGGACTCTTTTATCCTTTATAATGTTGAATTTGACCTTCCTACTGAACTAGAAGCACTAGAAACAGAAACCGCAAATAAATCTACTGTTCAAATCGAAGAAATTTCTGAAAACAAAGAAACATCAGACATTCAAGAAATACCAGAAAAAACTGAAAAACCAGAGCTCCCTGTTAAGAAAGTTGTTAAAACAATCGATGAAGATTATGAACATGAAATTCTGTGGCATTTAGAATTTGATGGTTCAGTAAATAAATTAGGAGCAGGAGCTGGAATTTGGATACATAACGTTGAAAATGATCATGCTGAAGGCCATGCTTATAGATTGAATTTTAGATGCACTAATAATATGGCATAGTATGAGGCTCTTTTGCTAGGGCTTAAACATGTCAAAAAATTAGGAGCAATTAGAGTATCAATCATAGGAGACTCTGAGTTAATTATTCAATAGATCAATGGTGAATGTTCAACAAAAGACCCCAAATTAAGACAATACAGAGAAACAATTGTGGAAATTCTCAATACTTTTCTACAAGCTCAACTTGCCAAAATTCCTAGAAAACAAAATTTGCATGCTCATAGTCTTGCAATGTTCACTAGCACTTGTAAATTACCTTTGGGACCTAATCATCAGTTCACTGCTGAGATTAGACATAGACCTGCTATACCGGATAATCTTATGAATTGGCAAGTGTTTGTAAACAATAATCAGATTAACAATTTTTTAACCTTAGAAAATGAATTCTCTAACAGTAGTATAGATGAAGACATAACAATCAATGAATCTGATCAAATAGATGAACAAGAAACGAATATTTCAGAAGAGACTGCAATTCACATGCTTCACCCAACTAAATTTACCAAAAAAGATATGCAGGATTTGAAACAAATGGAAGTCGGTGAGATTATAGAAGATGAATCTGAAATTATTAATCTGAAAGATAATCATTTACCTAAAGGATTAACTCCTTTAGAAGATCTTTTTGACTCAAATGACATTCCACTAAAACCCAAAATGGAACCGTTAAAAGCTGATATTGAAGAATACAATTTGGGAACTGAAGGAAATCCCAAGATGGTTAAGTTATCTAAATCTCTGCCAGAGGATCAAAAGATTAAATATGTTGAACTTTTAAAAGAATTCCAGGATGTTTTTGCCTGGAGTTATGAAGATCTGAAATCATATGATACATCAATCATTCAACATACAATACCTTTGAAACCAGATCAGAAACCATTCAAACAGAAACTTAGAAGAATTAACCCTGTATTGCTACCTTCAATTGAAAAAGAAATTAAAAGAATGTATGAAGCAGGAATAATTGCTCCTATTAGGTTTTCTGAATGGGTTTCTAATTTAGTACCAACAAGGAAGAAAACTGGAGAGATTAGACTATGTGTCGATTTGAGAAATTTAAACAAAGTTTCTTTAACATATAACTATCCTTTGCCTAAAATGGACCATATATTACAAAGGGTAGTAGGATCTTCAATAATTTATCTTTTAGATGGATTCTCAGGATACAACCAGATTCTGGTTCATCCTGACGATCAAGATAAAACAGCTTTTACAACCCCATGGGGTACATTCAAATATGTTAAGATGCCTTTTGGACTCAAAAATGCAGGAGCAACCTTTCAAAGAGCAATGGACATTGCCTTTGCCAAAGAAATCCATGATTTTCTAGTCATATATCTGGATGATTTGACTGTTTTTTCCAAGACAGATCAACAACATTTGGATCATCTTAGACAGGTGTTCATAAAATGCAGAAAATATGGTATTTCTTTAAATCCTAAAAAGTCATTGTTTGGTCTCGAAGAAGGTAAACTCCTAGGTCATATCATTTCAAAAGATGGCATTAGAATTGATCCTGAAATAATACAAGCCATTTTGCAGATACCTCATCCCAGGAATATTAAAGAACTTCAAGCATTCATAGGTAAAATCAATTTTTTGAGAAGATTCATTTCTAGTTTAGTTGAATTACTTAGACTGCTTACTAACATGTTAAGAAAGTATTCGAGTATTAAGTGGATAGTTGAAGCCAAGCAATCATTCGAAGAAATCAAAATGGCTTTAACCAAAACACCAGTTCTTACCAATCCAAAATTTGATAGAGATTTCATAATTTTTTCATTTGCTTCTAAACACATAGTTGCAGCAGTTTTATTACAAAAGGATGATCAAGGATGTGAAAAACCTATAGCCTTTTTTAGTAAAGCACTTAGAGATGCATCATTGAAATACAATATCATGGAGAAACAAGCTTTTGCACTTGTGAAAGCAATTAAAGATTTCAGAGTTTATATATTGTATTCTCATGTGATAGCTTATGTACCTAATGCTATCGTTAAAGACATCTTAACTCAAGATGGTATTGAAGGCAAAAGAGGTAAATGGATAGCTACCATATTAGAATATGATATTGAAATAAGACCTACAAAACTCATAAAAGGACAAGGTTTGGCTCAACTCATAACTAAAACAAATTGCCAAGCCCTAAACATTAATGAACTGGATGACGAACAGGAGATGGCGACTCCACAAATCAGTTAGGCCTTTTTAGACTCACCTTGGTACGCTGATATCATTTATGTTTTGTTAAACCTGCAAGCTCCTCCAGGGTTATCCAGAACGAAACAAAGGTTTTTAAAAATGACATCTTTAAAGTATTGTATTTTAGATAATGCTCTCTTTTGGAAGAATCATGATGGAATTATATTAAATTGTTTATTAAAAGATGAAGCTGACAAGGTTCTCAATGAATTCCATGCAGGAGATTGTGGTGGACACCTCTACTGGAAGTCAACTGCAGATAAAATCTTAAGGGCTGGTTTTTATTGGCCAACCTTGTTTTCAGATGTTAAGAAATTTGTAACTACTTGCCACAAGTGTCAGATCTTTGAAGGCAAGAGAAAATTGTTACCTTTACCATTAAAACCAATTTCCACCGAGAGACCCTTTCAACAATGGGGAATAGATTTTATTGGAGAAATCCATCCCCCCTCTTCTGGGCAACACAGATGGATCCTCACTGCCACAGATTACTTTACTAAATGGATTGAAGCTATCCCATCCAGACAAGCCAATGATTCTGTAATTATAGGATTCTTAGAAACCAATATACTTTCAAGATTTGGCTGTCCTGAAAAAATTATAACTGATAATGATGCTGCTTTCAAGTCTAATAAAATGATTAGTTTCTGCAATAAATATCACATCACTTTAGGTCATTCAACAGCCTATTATCCTCAGGGTAATGGACTGGCTGAATCTTCCAATAAAAGCCTCATTAATATCATTAAAAAATTATTGGAAGAGAATAAGAAGAATTGGCATAAGAAACTTACCAATGCATTGTGGGCAGATAGACTTACTACCAAAAAATCAATTGGGACCAGTCCATATGAATTAGTTTATGGTATTGAGGCTAGATTTCCACCATCCTTGGGAATTCCTTTAATGAAGTTACTTCAGGAAGCTCAAGTAGAACCAAATGATATTCAGAGAAGAATAAATCAAACAATTCACTTGCAGCAGACCAGACAAGAAGTGTATCGACGATCCTAAGTTTTGCAGGAAAAATTAAAGAAAATGTTTGACAAAAGGACCAAAGCAAAAGATTTTCAACTGAGAGGCAAAGTTTTAAGATGGGATTCTAGAAGGGAAGATAAAGGGAAACATGGGAAATTTGATTTCTTATGGAAAGGACCTTACATCATTCATGCTTTACAGGGAAATAACACATATTTTTTGAAGAATTTGGATGGTACAGAAGCTGAGGAAGGACCAGTCAATGGTCGAATGCTAAAACACTACTTTGATCCTATTTAATAGGATGTTCTGATTTTTTTTACATGTACATAATATATCATTTCTAAAAGCATCAGTTTTGAGTGGATAGTGACCTACTGGAGTTGAAGCCCGAAGTGAAGGCCCTAAGCTTCATAAGTTTTACTATCATATATACAATAAAGCCACCAGAAAAAGAAGATTTCATGGTTCAGTTAAAAGACATTTTAAGGCATCTGACCTGCTATTCTTGACTTTTCACCAGGAAAAGCCATCCCCAAGTGGAGCCAGTGTTAGACTCCTATACCAATAGGTGTCATTTTTCATGATTGACTTGTTGAACTATGTAATATGTTCAAACCTTTTTCTTGTTGCAAAGGTGTTCCATATTCTTAAAAAATCAAAAAATCAAAAAAATTTAAAAATGTAAAGAGGGTATACCCTAAAAGAAAAATCAAAGGGTGAAAAAAATAAAATTGGCCAAAAAAGTGAAAGAAAATGAACCCCATCAAAAGAAAGGCCAAGGAAAGTGTGCAAGTCTAAATGCCACTACTTTTTGCTCTAATATAATAAAGTAATTGTGTGCAGCTTGTTAAACTTTTGCCACAATTTATGAAGAGTCAAACTGTTTAAACTTGACTCATTCATTTTTCAATTTCATGTTGTAGAATAGAGAATAAATATCTGACCAAACAGTTTAATCTTGGCAGATAAGTAGATAGGTAGAGATTAATAAAAGGTGCTCAACAGTTTAAGCTGAGCTCTTGGATGTAATAAGTGTAGACTTAGATAGGTTTGCCATGTAAAAGAAAAAGAAGATTGATAAGGGTTTTCCAGTCTAAGTGCACCCTAATAAAGAAGAAAAAATGGTAGAGTAAAGTAGGTAGGGTAGGTAGATGTTGTTGCAGAATTACATGTGATGAATGATGGTTCTAAGTGTGTTCAATTTTACTTTCATCACAAGTACAAAGGCAGATACTACATTGGAAAATTTCACAGCAAAGCAAAGTCAAGATTATTAACTTCCCCTTCATTTTTCCCTAAAGATTTCACTAATTTCCCCTAAGTGCTAAGGTATTTGAAGATTAGAGGGGCTCAAGGAATTTCCTTGACTTTTGGAGGGACCGGACCCTCGGCCCAATAATTGAAAAAACCTAAGTACTTGAAATCATCCATTATCACATTCATTCACCTCTAAAAAATCTCTTTCTAAGTAAAATCCCATTTTACTTAGGAAAATCCTTCAATATTTCATGAAAAGCCCTCAAAATCACTTTTATTCGAAGTCTAAGTGATGAAAGTATAATAATTCCATTTACTTTTGAATCTTCACTTTCTTGGTTATATTTAAGTATTTTGAGTTTACATTGTCCCCTTGTCATATTAACTCTAATTTATATATTAACTCCTTATGAAAATCACCTTTTCCTATTATATATAAATCCTTTTATAGTAATATCCCCAAAACCCTTATATTATGACTTTTTAGCCAAAAGTATTTAATTCCTATTTATTTAAATAAAAAACCCACAATATACCCCCTTTTGGCTAAAATATAAAATTAATATTATTCCCGCCCCCCTATGGTAAATAAATCGCATTGATTTAATTATTGTATAAATAAAAATATATGAAAAAAGCGTTTAAACATATTATATCTGTGTTTAAAAATAAAAATAAACAATTCCCGACCATCCACTGTACAAGGGATTAATTAATCCTTATGATTAATTAATAACCGATCTCCGCCAATCAAAATGCTCTCGAAATGATTAATTCGTAATAAATCGCGTCAGGCCCTCTTCTTAACTCCCCGCCGACTTCACGTCCCGACCACTGTCCGATCACCCGCTCCAAGATCAACGGCTTGTATCAATTCTGTTGGCCATCTCCGATTCGAGCGTTAACGCGCGAAATTCAAGTGGTTTTCAAATAGTACCTTGTCCACGTGTCGTGTGCTCTGTGGATTCGCTACCTCTCCGCCCAAAACCATCTTCCCTCAAAAGTGGTGTGGAATAAACCAATTACCACCTTTCCCCGTGACTCATCTGTCGTACAGGATGACGCCATTTATTAAAATAATAAAAAATTCGCCCCCCATTTGACTTTGCAAATAAAACCAAACGACCCACGTCTTTTTCATTTTTTCTTCTACAGTGAACGACTACATTCCCATGCAGAAAAATTTAAATTCCGACTGTTGAAGTCTGCCAACCATTGTCCTTTCGAAAAGAATTGCAGTCAAAGCTTCTCAGAAGATTGTCCACCTTAACGAGCACATGTTCAAAACGTTGTTTTCTCCAAAAACAGGTATTTACCCTAAATCTTCAACTAAACTCTGTAAGAAACTCAGTTTTCCTCTTTCTTTCACTGAAACAGAGTTAAAATTAATTGCTAGTTCATTCCTTAATCTCGAGAACTGTAATTGAATTCCCAATTTGCAATTGTACCTGTTTCTCCCATCGAAACCTGTAATTTTGCTCAATTTTTCACCATAAGCCGAATTTCCGTTTTTGAATCCACAAGAACCAAGAATGGAAGTTCCTGTGGCTTTAAACGTCACCCCATTAAACGCCCCTCACAAAGACCTGGATTATTTATCATTAGTCGACAGATATTTCCAAATCAAAGACGTGGTTTTTAGTGAAAGCCCTCTTCGAATTTTTTTTCGCTGCAGAGATAATTATTTGAATGGCTTGGATATGATTGGGTTATGGGAATCTAATCTTCCTAGGTACCTTTTTCCCTCTGTCCATATTTTCCCTGAAATAATCCATTTTTGCCATGCGAACTATGATCCTAACCAAAGAGCAGTCTTATCCCCAAATCAAGATGTCCTTTTCCCAATTACTGCTCAGTCTATCAATGAGATGCTACATTTTCAACCTGATCAGGCCCTCACTCCCCTGTCCATGGGAGATTTACTTGAGAAATCCACAAAACTATCCCATGAAAAATTAAGCCACATCTGCCAGAACTTTATGTTTCCTGATCATCAGCCTAAAGGCCCTCCCCCTTATGGGTATGCTTTTTTCACTGAGGAGGGTAAACTTATTTTGGAAATGATATCATTTATAATGGGCTTTAATACCAGTGAATATGTTGATCATTTAACTCTAGTATTATTGTCTATTTTCACCCCTGGACAGCCTCCTGCTGTCAGGTATGACTTTGCATCATACATTGCAGATAAAATCCATGATCAATTCATGAGATTAGAAAATGAGAAAGTGTTCAAGTATTCCTCTGTCATCTACCACCTCATGCTCTATTATCAGTCGGAAAATTTCCCTTTCTATATCAAGAAGCTTGACGCCCAAGGGAATCCTAGGTCTATTATCTTTTGGTTAGCCATCACTCATAGTTCTCGAGATTCTCCCTATTCCTATAATGAGTTCATTGATATTTTTAAACATCCTGCAAGCACCTTGTTGACAGGAGTTTCTCCTGCAAGACTCAGCAATGAAATCAAGAAAAATTTATAGCTCTCAAAACAATACAAATTTGGTGATTGGTACTTGTACCAAAATCACACAGAAGTCAGAATCTATGGATGTGAATTATGTCCCTTCAAATTTCCAAAATATGTCCCCATGAGAATCTTTGCATTAGAATATTTCAGGCAGATGAACAATTTTGATATAATTCATTTTTGTAATGCAAAGAAGAAGGTTCAACTTCGGATCAAAAGTAAATTAGGTCCCTTTATTTGTAACTCTAGGGATGCAGGGGAAGAAGCTGAAAAGATATTAGAAGACCGTCTCAGATTACAAAAGAGTTTCTATTGGGTGCCTTATGACCCATTCAACTTCATTTGTGATAAAAGAATGAAGAATAAATCAGTACCATACATACATCAAAGAATCCCAAAGATTGAAAAATATGCTAATACAGATGAATGGATAGAAGGAACATTGATAGAGCATGATATTGAGCAGGTCAATGTAGACAATGTTATGAAAGATCTTGAAAAGATGCTTGACCTAGACTCTTTTGCATAGGTACCAAGATCAGAAGTTGGTCCTTCCTCAGCTGGGATTATTCAGCAGGAGTTACAAGAAAACATTGCAGTATCATCTAAGGGAAAAGAGAAAGAGATTGATACACAAGTTAAAGAAACATTCATTTTGACAGAACAACCTCAAACTTCCAAGGGACAGGATCAAGTATAGGTTTCTTCCGTTCAAACCAATCCAGTAGAAGTGTCAATTTTGCAGACTCCATTAAATGTGGAAACGGGAAAAAGGAGAGAAGCTGAAGCTGCTACCCCTTTCATTGGATCTTCACAACAGCCTCGGGCCAAAAGACAGAAATTGAATATTCCTCCAGAAGTAGAATCTATTGATGAAATCCTTGATAGTCAAGGACCAGAACAATTGGGCAGTCAACAAACAGGTACAGTCAGTGAAGCATCCACTACCTCACAAAGGAAAGAGCTACAGAAGCAACAGAGTGTTGAAATATCTTCTTTCAAAACACCAGTTAAAGATACATGAGATATAAAGAAGACATTTATCAATATCAAGGCTAGGAATGATCCACTGAAAATACAAGTATATAATCAATATCTGAAAAATGGCTCCAAAGAATCAAGAAAGATTGATGTTAGCTTTTGACATCCAACAGGGCAAAATGTTAATGAGCCATTTCAAACCCAAGGTGCAACAACCCCAAACAACTGCTGATTATATTAGGACAAAATTTGAAGTCCTAGCAAAGGATATCCATCCTTTAGATCAGATTGAGTTACATAAGCATACTGGTGAAATGATCTATTCTACTTTGACTGATAAGGCAATGGCAGCTCACAGGTTACAGAATTCTTTGGAGAACACCAATACACAATTGCAGCTTGAAAATGCTTCTTCTCAAGCCAAAGATAACAGGATAAAAACATTGGAGGAAATAATAATTGGATTAGGTCACAATCCAAAGGATGTCAAAGGTATAGAAGCTCTAATCAAGAAAAAGATGATGACATTGCAGCTTTGAGAAAGCAGTTGAAATTGCCAGCCTCCAGACATCCTCAAACTGAAGAAGTAATAAAGAAGAATTCTTAAGAAGAAATGATGGAGTTGCTCTTGAAAATGAATGAGAAACTGATTGAAACAGAAAAAGAACTGGAACAAGCTTTAAAAGACAAGCAGTCCAATGTTCCAGTATCTACAGCAGTAGTTATCACAGTTACAACAAGTCAGCCCACAGGTCAACCAACAAAGCCATCACAGGTAAATACTTCAAATTTGAGTACGGAAGAACTAATAAAATCAATGAATGACTTGAAACTTCAAGTAACAGAACTTCAGCACACAAAGTTACAGCTTATTAGTTTGGAATAGAAATATGATCTTTCAAAAATGACTGTTGCTGACAAAACAAGGGAAGTCAAAAAGTTGGAAAAATTAGTTAAAGCCTTGGAAAGGGATCTCACATTGGAGAAACCTTTAAGAGAAATAAATGACATTCTTTGGGATGATATTATTCAGTCAATAAAAGATATCTGGTCCTCAATCCAGATAATATACGAGCAGAATGATTTGGCCAAAGTAGCTCTGGATGAAGTTGAGAATACACGAGCAGAATTAGGAAATCGGCCTGAGGAAGCCAATCAGCTCATACAATTCCTAAACACCCAAACCAGACAGCAACTTGTAGATCAAGGTATTTAGGACAGAACTGCAACAATCTTGGAGATAAAAAGAGTTTTTACTAAAAGAACTCTTATGCAAAATTTAGAACGAAGGTGTTTTGACATGCAAAGTGAAATCATTGCTTTCAGAGAAAGGTTTAATGTTTTATTGAATAAAGGGTTGCCTAGCCCTATGGTTTCAGAAGATAAAATAATGGACCTGGAAACTTATGTCAAGAAATTGGACATACATGCTCACAATCATTTCATTGCTAGTTCCTCAACCATTTCATCAGAAGCAACATTACCTACAGGAAGGAATCTTCATGACAGAATAGAGAATTTGTTTTATCTAGAACATGAAGTAAGACATTTGTTTCCTAATCAGCCTAATTTCTTCAGATATACCGAGGCTGATGAAAAATTAAGGAAGCTTCAACGGACCAAAATAGTAGAAGATAAATGGTGGGAAGATCTATTGGAACTTTTGTAAAATTTATCCTTATATCAAATTTTGCCTATTTACTACAGTATAAAGGATAAAGGGACAAACAAAGGTCAAAGAGTATCAGTTCAGTTAAAAGTGTATCAGTAAAAACAAAGAATATCAGTGAAGCAAGACAGTTAGAACAAAATTACTGAAGAAGACAACGATGAGCCAAAATATAGGTCCAGCCTCCAGCACATTCTTGAAAGGAGGGAACAACACAACATCGGTTACTTCTTGTCTTATCCATGAGACCATCTGTCTCTATTTTTATTGTAACTTATTTGTGATTCATCTTAGATTATATCTCGATTTGTTAAGAGATATTTTATATGATTTTTTGTATAAATAAACCCTCAATCGAATTATTGAGGGTGGATTCTTATACTCTGATGTAACATTGAATATTTTGGAATAAAGAGCTTTGGAGAAATTTTTCGTGGCAAAACTGGACAAGGAATTGAGGCAGAAGACTTTTCTCAGGATTCATGTGTCAAATGAAGGATCAATAAGTCATCTCTATCCCATGTTTTGTAGTTTTATATTTGTTTACAATATCATCTGTGTTTCATTATCTTAATATTTAACGAAAAGGATTAAATCAAAAAGTAATTAGGTGTAATCTGATTTCAGTTGTTATTATTCTAAATGTTTTCTTCTAAACTGGTTTAAACAATGAATTCTTAATTGCTCCTGTTTGTCTAGTTCATACATCTTTGGTTATTTAGCAAAGAATACTTAACTGCTCTTTATTGATAATCAATTTATTTCTCTTCTCTTGAATGTGTTGAAAGATTCTTTATTGCCTTTCATCCGTTTGAATCCCATTCCATTCACTTTAGATCTCTAATTGTTTCTAGTTTGATTATCTTGCCCTAATAAACCATCTTTTGTTAAAAAACTTAAGCCAGTGCAGCCAATCCTTTGACTCCATTAGCCCAATGGAATGAAACTACTTGATCTTAATCTCAGCTAAAGAATTCCATCAACCTAAATTCAAACAAAACCCCTGGGCTTTATAACTAGCCTAATACCTTGCAAAACAAAGCTAAATTTTATAGAGAGAGCCCTCTCTGGGTACAGATTGGCTAGATTCTGTACCTGAAGATTGGTTTGTGGTTACCTTAGACCCCTTTCCTCTTCCAACAACTTCAAGGAAAATCTGAGTGATAACACCACACTTGCACTAGTTCATTTGATAATCTTTGGTTGGCAGTTATCTCTACCAAATGGGCATAGGCAGGGGCTTCCTTTGTTTGGGTCCCCTTTTCTTCCATAACCTTCTGCTCAGTTTGGGTGGATGTTTTGATGTTATTTTCCAGTTATGTCTGCACTTCAGCCTCGGTGGTGTCTACTAGGTTGGTCTGTACTTCAATTTCAGTAGTGGTTATCAAATTGGTTTGTGTTCATGTTTCCATGGTGCCGACTAAGTCGGTTTGCATTTCACTTTCAACAGTATTTACTGGTTCTGTTGTTTCGACTGGGTGTTGTTTGCAAGTGGAAGAGAGACTGTGGCTCTGCGTAAATAATATTCATGACTTAATTGTAGTGTTTGTCGATGTGTCTGACAATATTTGTGCAGGGATTTCACATGCTTGCCGAATTAAGGCCAATTACACCCCCTCTCTTGAAGAAAGGGCGCCCACGCCCTCAAGTACATGAGAGATTTGGCTGGTTATGAATGCAGACATGGGAATGTCAGAATTTGGTAAATATGCGTGTGAAGGATCGACGATTGAGTAATTACTACATATGCGGAAAAAAGGTTAGATTTAGAAGTTTTCATAATTGTATCTTGTGCGGAAGTGATCAAAAAGCGAGAGAAAATAGTATTTCCATTATTGCGATATGATGTCTTTGTGTGACTGAAAAGTTATGACGGAAGCAAGACTGAGTCAAGTAATGATTGGTGTTTTCATTCCAAAGTTCAAAATATGTAAACAGATCTTTGTTAATTATTCTTATGGTAAGTCATGATTGTCACTAATTCGAGTAATAGCTTTGTGGTAAAAAAAATGGAAGACAAGGTGTATATAACAGCAATTGGTTATTAAAGGAGCATTCTTTCATACCACAAGTAGAGCCACTGCTGCCAGCAGGCGTTCATAGCCTCGACAGGGTTGCTATTTAACCCGAAAAATGAGCCATGATCCCTATGTAAGAATAGTTGTTTTTCCAATTTGATGGAGAGATCACCATGCTGGTATGGTAGCCAGGTAACCATGGTGCCACTCACTAGAGTTGTAGCAAAGTGATCAGGTCGGCTCGTGATGAGACTTCTTGTCCTTCAAGTTACTAAGAGGGTCATTACGCTGGTGTGGTTTCCATAATGGGCATGTCAATCCCTACACTTCTTATAAACATGTTAGGCTGGTTCATGATGAGACCCCCTATCCTCTCTTAATATTTGCATGTAAATGTAGTACTTCCTTTTGGATTGTAACATTTTGATCTATAAGGAGGTCACTATGCTGGTGTGGTAGCCAGATAGTCACAATGCCATTCACTAGAATTGTAACAGAGTGATCAGGTCGGCTCGTGATGAGACATTCTATCCTTCTAATAGATGAGAAGGTCATTACCCTGGTGTGGTAGCCATAATGGGCATGTCACTTTTTCAATCCTTATGATCATGGTAGGCTGGCTCGTAATGAGACCCCCTCTCCTCTTAAATATTTGCATGAACACACAATGATTGTTAAGGGAGGCTCATTGCCTCCTTAAGAGTGAGGGATGGTGAAAGAAGCAGAAAGAATAATACCATTAATACCCCTTGTTCCATTTCTTCATGTTGTAGGGACATATTACTCGAATAGTGCAAAAAGACATATCATCATAAGGTTCTAAATTGTTTGATATCATATTTGAACTGTGGGTGACTTAGCCTTTCATCTCATGTGTGCATAATGTTAGCTTCCTTTTTAAGAATTATAATGCCAAAGGGCATTATATTTGTAATTTTACCATTTTCCTTCTCTCTTCCAACTGCCTTTCCATACTCAAAGTTACTCAATTATAAAAATAATGGCTATTTAAGTTCATCAGAAAATAGTTGTTAAGACATTGGGCAGCAACTATTTAAATATTGTTTAGCATTAAAAACGCTAAAAAATGGTTGTTTAATTGGAATGAATAACAGTCGTTCAAATATGGAACAACATTTGTTCCCGAATTGAACAGAAAAAATAAAGACACAACGACACACAGCTGTTCAGTTTGTTCGAATGACAGTCGTCCAAGAAATGAACAACAGTTGTTCAAGAATTGAACAACAGCTTTAACAATGTGAAATGGCTGTTCAATTTTGGTTGAATCGGCGGTCGTTCAAAAAATGAATAGCAGCTATCCACGAATTGAACAACAAAATTAAAAACACAGCAAAAAGCTGTTCAATTTGGGTTAATTGCGGCCATTCAAAAACTGAACAGCAGTTGTTCTTGAATTGAATAGAAAAATTAAAAACACAGCAAAAAGCTGTTTAATTCAGTTGAGCCGTAGTCATTCGAAAACTGAACAGCAGATGTTTTCGATTTGAACAACAAAATTAAAAAAACATAAAAAAGATATTCAATTCGATTGAACCGTGGCCGTTCAAAAACTGAACAGTAGTTGTTCTGGATTTGAACAGAAAAATTAAAAACACAGGAAAAAATCTATTCAATTTGGTTGAACAACGGCCGTTCAAAGATTGAACAACAACTGTTCTCAAATTGAACAACAAAAATAAAAAAACGCAGCGAAAATTTGTTCAATTCGGTTGAATGGCGACCGTTCAAAAATTGAACAACAACCGTTTTTGAATTGAACATCAACAAAAAACACAACAAACAGCTATTCAGCTCGGTTGAACAGCAACCATTCAAAAACTGAACAACAACTGTTCATAAATTGAACAACAAAGTAAGAACACTGCAGATGGTTATTTAATTTAATCGAACATCAGCTGTTCAAATATTGAACAGTAGCTGTCCACGAATTGAAGAACAAAAACGAAAAAGACAGCAATAAAAAAAACACATTTTTCTAATGAAAACGGATTGCAAATGGGAAGAATGTATAACAAGCAAAGCAATCATGTACAATATTTACAAAACAATCATGTACATTATTTACAAGTGATGTTGTCAAACCTCTCGTGTACTTGAGTTTGTGGGGTTGTCACCCCCTTGCACCACAACTTGGACGGTGGGATCGTTTCATGCCTGTTGATAGAAAGATTCTTTCGTGAGAGGTTTGTGATAGAGGCATACTCTGTGTTGAGTCCCAAACTTACATCTTTCCTATACACCTTTCTAGACTTTTTCCATTTACCTGGACCTCCTAAGTCATCAACATCATTGCATATTAATCATAAAAGAGTATTTAAAGTGGTTTTTAACTATGTTTTGTGTCTGCTGTTTGAATTAGATTTTTGCTCATTGAGCTGCGGAATCTTGTCACTTTCCGCAGCTGCTTCAACTTTCCGCAGCCATTTTGTTAAAGTCTATATTGCAGGTGTCTTCAGGCAAATCAAGCCACATGGGCAAGTTGGAAATGACATGGACATGGACCGAGTCCTACTGGCTCAGTCGAATTCACCAAAGAAGGCCGTGGTCAAAGGTAGTCAAGCGATGGTCAACCTAAGAGTCCTACGGTGACAGAACTCTGTTTTTTACCACGTGAAGACTTGCGTGGCCGTTCCTAAATCTCAGGGGACATATCAACACTTATGAACTGCTCCACAAGCTGAATCCAACGGCCACCCTCCATAGATTTAATCTTCACGGCAGCCATAATGCTAGATTTCTGGACGTGGTTGTTCACGTGTCTTTTATCAGCATAGATTGTAGGAAATTAGTTATGTCATCCTCTGTTATAAATAATGCATTCTCATACGCATAGTAGTTAGCTTTTGTAATGTAATTTTGCTGAAAAGAAAGCCCACTGTGCCGTGACATTATTTCCTTTTTATGACTGCGTTTTGAATACATGAGAAGACTCTATTCATAAGCATAATTCGTGGTTGATAGTTGTTGCCCGAGGATTGTGTAGAGGGCCCCTGCACACGCCGAGGTTTTTTTTATTGCTATATAGTTTCATGCTTCATTTCCTTACATTCATTATGCCATAGTTATTCACGTGTATATATTACATCTCTTATGGTATTAACGTTTTATTTCTGTCCATAATTTTTCATGCTTTATACCGCTGTTAACTGATCAGTGTCTTTGTTCCAGATTACAGTAGGCAGCTCGGGCATTTGCACATAGTTTTACAATGACTAATGACATGGAATCAGTCTTGTCCTTCTGCTGATTTATTTTTCTTAGCTTTTAATTCCAGCACTGTTTTATTTATTTCAATTTTGTACATTTGCTTTATTAGTTAGATTAGATATTAAATTGCTCATGTCATTAGCGGTTACCTCCGAAAGCCATAGAGAGACTAATGGTGAGGGATTGAAGTATGAGTGTGTAATTTGATATTAGTTTATTTTTCTACAAATTAGATATCAGATTTCTCAAGTTGTTTATGATTACCTCCGAAAGCCATAACGAGACTAATGGTGAGGGGTCAGAATATGAATTGATGTAATTTGATTTTAGCTTTACTTTGCTTGCAATTCTTGGATTTCTTTGAGCATAGTTTCTTTTGTATTTAGATAACAACAAGGGTAATGGGTTTCATGATCTATATTTCACTGTTTGTTTGACTAGTATAGTGGCACATTTTCATTTTTCTTTAGGAATTAATTTTGTTATTGCATGTTTTAAAACCCTCTTGAAGTTTGAAGTTTGGGAAATCATTATAAAGGACATCATTGCCTTGAACATTTATATTCATACTCATCTTTTAGAATTTCCATCTCACATTAGGAAACCAACCAAGATAAAACCCCCAAGATAAATAAAAAAACAAAAACAAAAATGAAAAAAAGTAAGAGATAGGTTATCTTGCACATATAGTGCGCCACACTTCGTCAGCTTACGAATCCCGGATTGAAAAATTAATGTAGCAATTTAGGACACACTAAATTGACCAAACACTCTGTGCCCGTTAACTCGAAATTTTGAGCCAGACCCATCTATAGGGGTCAAGGTGAGGGTACCATTGTTATGTACTTCCTGAATCTCATATGGACCGAGCCACCTTGTTTGTAATTTTCCTAGAAAGTCTTGGAATCTGGAATCATAGAGGAGTGCCCAATCTCCTTTTTGAAATACCTTCCTCTTTATTAGGTTATCGTGCCACTTGGCTCGTTGTTGTTGAATGATCATTGTCTATTGTAGGGAAAGCAGTCGAATTTTGTACAGTTCATTTATTTGCTGGAGTCTTTTAGCTTGAGCGTCTATTAAGTCCAATCCCACTTCCTAAACTGTTATTAGTGTTTTAATTTCGAACTCAATAGGGAAGATAGGTTCTCTCCCAAATACTAGCTGATATGGTGAATATCTAGTGGTATTTCGCCAGGTTGTTCAATAAGCCAATAAGGCTTCTGGTAGTCTAGTGGCCCAGTCCCGGCGGTGTGTTGCTACTGTCTTAGTAAGGATTGCCTCCAGGACTTTGTTAGTGCTTTCGACTTGTCCATTTTCTTGCGGGTGGTAAGGAGACGTAACTCGGTGAATGATATGGTGATTTCTTAAGGTAGATATGATCTTATTGCCTATGAATTGTGCCCCTCCATCGGTTACCACTTCCCTTGGCAAGTCGTATTGTACGAATAGTTCAAAGAGAAACTTAATTACTGATTCTTCTATGGCTCTTGACAAGGCTACTGCTTCCACCCATTTGGTGACATAATCCGTGGCAACTAATATGTGGGCTTTTTGGTTTGATGGTGGGTTGAATGGCCCAATGAAGTTCAACGCCCATCATTCAAATGGTTCCACCACCAATTGTGGTTGCAACGACATTTCATTAGCTTGGCTTGGGCAACCCATTCTTTGGCAACTATCACAGGCCTGGACATACTTCTTTGTGTCTTTGAAAATCGTAGGCCAGTAATAGCCTAATTGCAACACTTTATTCCCCGTCCTTCATTCTGTAAAGTGGCCATCACAGGGTTCATCGTGACAAGCTCATAAGATGTTGTAGATTTCGTCTTCCCTTATGCATCTGGATATGTACATATTAGCCCTTGTATGGAATAGGTATCCTCCAATCCAAGAGAATCTTGCGTTGCGCTTTACAATCAATTTTCATTCTCTCGCCATTAAATGTCTGGGTAGTTTCCCCACTGCCAAGTAATTTGCCACATCTGCATACCATGGTGTTTTTATTGCTACAAAAAACAGGTGTTCGTCAGGGAATTGATCGTCAACTATTAGTGCATCATCTGTCTTAGGGATTCTAGACAGGAAGTCTATGACCACATTTTCCTTCCTTAGACGGTCTTTGATTGTTATATCGAATTCCTGCAATAACAATAGCCAACGAGTTATTCTTCCATTCGTGATCGGTTTATTAGCTAAATATCTAATAGCAGAGTGGTCAGTGTACAGGAACACTTAATATCTGGTTATATAGTGCCTAAATTTATTGATAGCATAAATTACAACCAGGAATTATTTCTCGGTCACTGTATAATTTAATTCGGTAGGAGTAAGGTTTTTGTTGATATAATAAATAGCATAAGGCTTTTGGTCTTCTTCTTGGCCAAGGACTGCTCCTATTTCTGTATCAGATGCATCGGAAGAGATATGAAAGGGTAGTTTCCAGTTATGACCTGGCAAGATTGGTGCTGTTGAGACCAGCTTCTTCAAGTTTGTAAAAGTGTCACATTTTTCAGTCCAATGGAATTCAACATTTCCATTCAAAGCATATAGAGGTGCAACTATCTGTGAATTTTTTTTATAAATCTGCGATAATATCCTGCATATCCCAGGAAACTGCGTACCTCCGTTTGTGTACAAGGTGTGGCCAACAGAAGGATTACCTCTATTTTAGCTAGGTCTACCTGTATTCCAGCTGCAGAAATGTAGTGACCTAGGATTACCCCCTCAGTCATCATCATGTGGCATTTTTCGTTGCTTAGACACAGCCTAGTAGCAATACATCATTCTAACACTTTGTCTAATGTTTCTCGCGCTTGATCAAAGTCTTCCCCATAGGGTGTAAAATCATCCATATAAATTTCAAGTCCTTCATTTATTAAGTTAAAAAAAATACTGATTATGGCTCTTTGAAATGTTGTTGGGGCATTACATAATCCAAAAGGTAAAAATCTGTAAGAAAAAGTGCCCCATGGGCAAGTAAAGGTTGTCTTATCTTGGTCTTCAGGAGCTATTTGGATATGATTGTATCCGCTGAATCCGTCAAGGAAAGAGAAGAACCATTTTCCAGCTAATGTGTCAAGGACTTGGTCAATGAAGGGAAGGGGGAAATGATATTTCTGAGTTTCTTTATTTAATTCTTTGTAATCTACACAGATTATCCACTTCCCATTCTTTTTAGGGATGACCACCAAAGATGAGACCCATTTACTATCCGAGATGGGATAAATGAAATTTAAATTTAGCAGTTTTTGCGGTTCTTCTTTTACAATTTATTTTAAATGCGGGTTTAGTCTTCGTTGGGGTTGCCTAACAGGGTGTGTTTCCCTATCAGTATAGATGTGGTGCATGCATAGTTGTGGGCTCAAGCCCTTCATTTCTGGGGAATCCCACGCAAATGCACCCTGGTGCT
The DNA here is from genome assembly GCA_034641835.2 of Pinus albicaulis. Taxonomy (NCBI): domain Eukaryota; kingdom Viridiplantae; phylum Streptophyta; class Pinopsida; order Pinales; family Pinaceae; genus Pinus; species Pinus albicaulis. The sequence goes on from CM076580.1 coordinate 893,600,607, forward strand.
TCTAGATGACTTTTATAAGTTTTTGCTTTTGGTTGTCATCCAAGTTGCTGTTAATACTCAGAACCTTTCTTGGTTCAATCTCAATAGGTATATTGTTAAGAACAGTGGTTGTGGAGCTATGTTGAGTCTCAAAGTCCACCATATGGTCCTCTTGACCTTCATGTTCGAGGACTGTTTTCATCATTTGGAATTTCAAATTTTCAGGTTTGGGTGGCTGATTCATAACATTACTAATCACATCATCTTCAGTTTGATCCTTGAATTCGATGGATTTTGATAGCAAAGGTGGATGAATGTTTTTCTCCCAATATTATTTGTGTGTTTGTGAATTTTTATCATGGGCAGACTTGGTTTGGAAGGCATATAAATAATGATATTTTTTACAGAGTTGCCTCTAGTGATAGTCATGCTATCTGCTCAACAGCCTATGTAAGCATCTGCTATGGCTAGCCAAGGCCGCACAAGAATCAATGGGTGCCCTTCCATCCTGTTTTTTGGATTAATGACTAAAAAATAAGCTGGGTATTCCCATGAGTCCACAGAGACCATGATGTCTTGCAATATACCTTTCGGTCTGATAACAAATCCGTCAGCTAATTCTAGAAGTGTGGCTGTAGGTTCTAAAATTGATATGCCCAGTTTTTCACAAGCTCCCATAGTTAGGATGTTAATGGCTGCCCTTAGGTCAACCAATGTGTTTGGAAATGAGTGTCCAAAAATTTGCACGGTTACAATGGGGTTTCCTGGGTCTTCATATTTTACTGGTGATTCCTTGCCTAACAGCAAGTCAGACAGTGTTCCTACCACATAAACGGTAGGTACAACCATTGTTTTCTTAATTTGTTTTTTTCCACATAATTCCTTGATTGTCTTTACGTAGATGGGAATGTCTTGGATGGCCTGGAGAAGAGGAATTTTAATACAAAGGTTTCTTAACTCCCCCAGGATGTCAAAATCTAGGGTGATTATAGGTCTGGGTAGGTTTAATCTCTTAGGGAATGGAGGCGGAGTCACTCTAAGTTCTTCAGGTCTTTGTTAGTCAATTGTTTCCTTATCTTTACCTGTTTCTGTTATCTTTGTTGAGCTAGGCCCTGTGGATATTTCAACTTGGGACTGAGGTGGAGTTGTGGCCTCTATAGGTAATATGGTATGTCTTGATCTTAACCTCAATTCATTGCACTATTTCTATTCAGCATTGGGTTTTGGATCCTCTATGATCTGAATTAGTTGAACTGATCTATTATTGGGGTTGGGATTGGGTTGGGCTGGTGATTGAGGGTGTATGGCAGGCTGCTGGTTATGCTAAATTGGGTAGGGAGCTAGTAATTGTTGGGTTCCCGCTCCTATCGGTAGATTTCCCATCCTTGTAGGTCGCTGCAAGTTCCAATTGGTGTTTTGAGTAGGAGAGTTTGGCCATTGGTTTTGATACAGGACATTCTGCCAATAAGGGGGAAAACTAGGGAAGTTTTGCCAATTACTCCCTTATGGAGGCTGCATAGGCCAAGGTGGCATAGGAAATACTTGGTTTGGCCAAGTTGGGAAGGGGTTTTGAGTTTTCCAAGTTGTTGTAAGGTTTTGCTGGCTGAACTGCGGCAACGGGAAGTATTGAGGCTGGTCTTGTGGTATGCCAGGTCGTGCCTGCCATTGCCGACGCTGATTCATTAAATAGACTGGCTCTGTTTCTTCTTCTACTTCCTTGTAGACAACTTTCATCCTGGGAAGTGAAGGACACTACTCCGTAGCATGATCCTTAGTGCATATAGCACAAGTTTGGACCATGTCTAAAGGACACTCCCTCTAGTTGTGCTTCTTTCGACATCTTGGGCAAAATATGGCCAGGTTTTGTTCGGCTATAGCTTGTTTTTCTTGGCTTGTAAAACATCAAGTAGTGTTGTCAAAGTATGCAAGATTTCAGTTTTGAAATTTTCTAACAGATTTCCAAATTCTGCTCTAGTTACATTGCCATTGGTCTGCTTAAGATCCTTCTTCATAGAATCATGCCCAACAGGTCTATTGCGTGAGCTACCCCGGGAGCATATAATACATAAGGAGATAATCTCATCATATTCTTCCTAATAAATATCTCCCTTCCCCATTATGTTAAGCATTTCAACCCAGTCTTCCTTCATCCCTTTAAACATTGTGGTTTTTAAAATTTCCTTGGATAATGTGGTATATGGGGATCTTTGTAAATTGTATTGAAATATTTCTATGTATTCCTCTAATGTTTCATTGTCTTTTGTGGACATGTTAAAGATTTCATTTTTTAGATCTCGGGTTCGAAAATAATCTTGGTATTTGGCAAGAAAAGTATTCTTCATCTGGTCCCAGTTGTTTATAGTTCCCCCTCCTAATCCCATGAACCAACGGAGTAGAGTCCCTTTTAAGGTAGAGGGAAATAATTTTAGTTTCTGGGGATCGATGGTGTAGTCATATCCTCTGCATAAGACATCAAATTCAAATAGAAATGCATCAGGATCTTCTATGGTTAACCCATGAAAGGTGGGGATGTTGTGCAAGGGAATGGATTTCATAGGGGAATTGGCAGCATGATCAACAATAGGGTACTGTAATGTTGATGTCTGCCTCTGATTCTGATTTTTTTAATTTTCCATTTGATCAAAGAGGTGCCAGAAATCTTCGGGAACTTCTTGATCTGGAGGAGAGATTTTAATAGGCTTGGGAGGTGAATGCGGTGGGGGTTTTACAACACTTCCCTGATCTGGTATTCTAAGAACTTCTGTTTTGATCACTTCTTTAGGGGATTTAGGTTCTGATATCTCTATGTGAATTCCTCCACTAGTTTCTCCCCCTCCTTCTTGCAGGTTGCAATAGCCTCCCTCTTCTGAAGGGTCAGTGCCTCTATGAATTATAGTTTGCAGGCTTTGCTCAGACCTCTCTGTCTCGCAGTGAATCTCAGTGTAGGCTACAGATGGTGAGGCTGGTGCCTGAGGGAGTGCATTAGGACTTTGAATGGAAACAGTTTTGGGTCCTATAGATGCCTGAGATTCAACTTTCCTAATGATTTCATCTATATATGTTGTTCTCCCAAGGATCACCAGCCCTTTTGGTTGTGAGGATGGTTGAGAATGGTTTCAGATTGTTTCTATCTTCTTCTTCCTAGGCATAAAACAAGAGCACCTATCCTACAGTTCTTTGTACAACTTTCTGGTGAGCGGGCTAAAGGGAAAGCATGTTGCTTGCCGATACGCAGGTTCTTACCTCTCGTTTTCAATACCCAATTCTTCACAGCAATGGAGAAAATATGAAATAAGGGAGATGACTCTTAACACTCTCCCTGACAACGGCGCCAAAATTTTGGTTCTGATAGAGGTGACTTTTTATTGACAACTCTAGTGCTTCCTCATTTAATTATCAACCTAGGGTAAGTCTTTTTATTCCAAGAGTGTCGGCACAATATATGCGAGTCAGTTTGTCTACAGATGATCCTTGTCAATTATGAGGGAGAATTTAGTAACTTCCTGAACTTGCTTATCCTATGAAGGGTGACTTGGATAGGTTTATAACCTAGGATTGAGCAACAGGAATTTGTGTTTCTCTACTGGAATGAAACAACAACTTAACTGAACCGAACAACAATCTAGATAAACCAAGCAAGCATTGAACTGAACAGTGATGGAATTAAATGGAACAACAGTCTAACTAAGCTAATCAGTAATGGAATTGAATTGAATCAACAATATAGCTAACCAAGCAATAATGGAACAGTAGTATAACTAGCTATGCAGTAATGGAACAACAAGATAATTGAGATGGACAGTAATAAAACAGTAGTATGACTGAAGCGGATTAAATAACTTGTACAACAAGTAATAAAGTAATTTTGCATTGGATTTCTCTTTATGACTTAATTAATCAACATTGATCAATGGTTGAATGCTTCGTTATGCTAGAAAGAGAACACAATTCATAAAGACAGATAATGCTAAAATGAGCTTATTCTACGATCTATAATTCAAATGTAATGATATCAAAAGAACTGAAACTATATATTAATAACAAAACATTGCTGTAAGTCGGAAAATATGATTGCACTTGTCCTACTTTAAGAACGCAATTTCTAACAATCTTAAAGAAAGAGAACTGTATTTGTATTAAATGGAAATATGCATTACAACTGCATCAGATTCGTAAGCATCGGTTATGTAACTACACTGAGTATGAAAACATGCGTGGAGCTTCCAGAGGTTGGGCCCAGACCACCAGAAGCCTTAGCATTGTAAAAAATTCAAAAGATGATTGTTCAAAGCTCTATATTACATCCAGTGATGTTACAAAAACGTAATTAGACAGACTGTTTCTAATTTGTCTATTACAGAATGAATTTCATGTCTTGTTTTCGACTCCCCTTCTCCTCCGTCCTTTGCCCTTTTAAAGGCAATTTCCAAGAATTTCGAAAGTGTTTCTCAAACAACGACCCGATACGTGTGGCTGTCGTTTCAATTCTTGGACTTGGATTCATTTGTTTGCCTTCTACCAGCTGCTGGAATTGCTAGGATTTCATATACTCACATCCGTTGGCTGGCTTCCATTCCCTATTGGTCCAGGCATTCTGCTTTCCTGCATGTGGAAATAAGATAAGTCAATTTATTATTATAAAAACATTCTTTTCATCATTAGTCTGATTGTTCTAGTTTTCATGATCTTTTATTCCTTATTGTTAATGTGAAGAGGGATTCCCTCGAAATTACAACATAATTTGAAGTATTTACAGGGTGAGAATCATACCTTAATTTGGGCCCAACAATACGCACCTGGAATTATTTTTAAAATTCCATCAAGGAAAAACAATATCCCATAGGGAGCTATGAGGACAAGTACATACAATGGACCACACTACGGCAACAAAGGGATCAAGATGCGCATGAGCTGACAAATCTGTTCCATACCCTATGCACAAAGTTTGGTATCAAATATTCGGAGAAAAATTTGGTGCTAAAGTATCGCAGTTGTCTGCACAGATGCATTCAGGAGGAAATGTAGTTCCTCGACATCTCCTCACTTGGTACGGCATACCGATATGCTGCCAAGATTGATCAGAAATTCAAGCAGAAAAAGAAAGACTTTGGATCTGCAAATCAAAATCAAGGGAAGGGTGCCCCCAAACCGCTGAACAAAGGACAAATCCAAGGTATGGAGGCCCAAGAAAATCTGCAAAAGCCAAAAGAAAATAACAACACCAGGAAACCAAATAAGGACACGAGAAAGTGGTGTGAGTTGCATAAGAGCTCCACTCACAACACAAGTGAGTGTCGGGCCAAGCAGTCGTTTGTGGACGAGATGAGGGCTTCAGAATCAGGTGCGTTTTCTGATCCTGAGTCAGAACCAGACAAAGGAAATGACAAAGGGAAGAAAATAATTGATGCGGATCCCAGTGCCATTGTTGCCACCACCAAGATCCAGAGGGAGGATCCCAAGTAGCCAAAGGAGGGGGAGCGCCTCTTTCATTTGTAGATGTGGGTGAAGGGTTCTCCAATGCAATTCCTTGTCGATAGTGGAAGAGAAAAGAACCTCATTTAAGAAGAGGTCGTCAAGCTACTCGGCCTACTGACCATAGCACACCTGCAACCGTATACCATTGGGTGGCTTCACCTAGGGAGAGATATCTGCATCTGCCAACAGTGTTGCCTTCTGTACAGCTTCAAGCCATTCACAGATGAGGTATTATGTGATGTTGCTCCTCTTGATGTAGCTGATGTATTATTGGGCCAACCATACTTGTGAGGTGACATGTTGTGTATGAGTCTAGGCCTCCTGATGTTATTATTGCTTTGGGAAATAACTTGTACAGGATACCAGAGGTAGTACCGCCTCTTGTCATCTCTTTGACTACTACAAAACAACACAGTAAGATTTTTTCCCAAACCAGAAAATTTATTTTACTTACAACTCGCTCATAGGGAAAGAAAAATATTGTGGAAAAACCTTGAAATAGGGATCCCCTGCATGACTACAGCAGATGGACAAAGTCATGGAGGAATACAAGGACATTTTCTCCTCACTCACAGAGGTTCCTCTACATTGTCATGATAAGCACTCCATTGATCTGACCCCCAACGCACCGCCGCCTGATGTTGCCATAAATCCTGCAACTACACATACAGAATCCACACATGTACTATCTGAGGCTGATAAAGAAACCAAATTTACTAAACGCATCCAACATGTCCACCCGCAGGTCCATGACATATTCAACAAATATCATACCCAGTTCAACAGAATTTGCCTCATCTCATGGAGGATCTCAACGCAATGGGGACCATTACCTCCTAAGGAGGGAGGAATAATCCCGGTGGATATCGGTGGCCACCCACCTATTCCATTTGAACCCCCACCATTATTTCTTTCAGTTTTTAAGTTGCGGCACAACTTACTAATTTTAGCAGTTTTTCGGGTCCTAAACTTACAGAGCCATTTTAAGGCCCTAAACAACGTTTTTTGGGAAAACGGGAAAAAACATGTGTTCATGGACCGATGTTTCTCACATTGAAATTTGTACTCCTCAGATAGATCTTTATAACGAGGTATGGTACACGTCAAACAGAGATCGTATGCCGAAGTTACGTCCACGGGAAGTTGAAACACCATTTTACCTAAACGGGGCCCATAGTTTTGGCGCTTCATCTCCTAGGGTTAGGTTTTTTGATGTTTAGAGTTATCCATTGTTTCTAAATAATAAATAGGCCCTCGAGCCTTATTGTAACATAGTTCAGAGGCATATATCCACCACATCCCTTCTCATAGATAAGCTACTAGTGCCCTAGCTATTTTATTTCCATTCTGTCTGTAAGCAAATTTCAGTTCTTTAATATTAATGAAATGAAGTGTTATTTCCACTGCATCTTTGTATTTATGGTTACATGTGTATTATGTTGCATTCTTGCTTAAATCCGGATCATTGGTATTGAAGCAGTCTGATTTTTCTCGATCCTTCTTTAGATGTCCCCAACAAGGTCAGGGTATAAGGAGTTGGGGCTGGATCTGGTTGAACCTTTGCAAGATCAGCCTCGCAAACCCCGATGGCTACCCATGGGGGACAAAAAGAAAGATGAGGGAGCATGAGATAATATCAAAATATTTCTCGAGGAGGCCCTCGAAAAACAAAGGAACGTGATCATGGATAAATTTGCCTAGATCCTTCAATGATTGCCCATTGGCAGTGCATTTTCATCCAACAGCCACCCTGGAGGCGCGACTCCCTTTAAGGTGCAAGTAAACTTCTACATTCCCATATTTGAGGGTCAAATAGATACAGATGTCGTAGCTAGATGGTTGAATATATTAGAAGGATATTTCTTGGTTCATGACTTTTCCGACCGAGAGAAGATTATTTTTGCACTCCTCAAAGCTACCCCCATGTCAAGGACTGGTGGGAAACCTACTGTGAGAAAAAGGATGAGACAAAACCCTCTCTGTTCTCAGCCGTATCCACTTGGAATTATTTATGAGATGCAATCAAGGAACAATACTATCCCTTGGGGAGCTATGAGGACAAGTACATACAATGTACCACGCTGCGGAAACAAAGGGATCAAGATGTGCATGAGATGACGAATTTGTTCCATACCCTGCGCACAAAGTTGGGAATCAAAGATTCAGAAAAATATTTGGTGCTAAAGTATCGCAGTTGTCTGCACAGGTACATTCAGGATGAAATGGATTTCCTCTACATCTCCTCACTTGGTACGACATATTGGTATGCTGCCAATATTGAGCATAAATTCAAGCAGAAGAAGCGAGACTTTGGATCTACAAATCAAAAATAAGGGAAGGGTGCCCCCAAACCGCAGAACAAAGGAAAAAGCCAAGGCATGGTGGCCAGGGACAACCTGCCAAAGCCACAAGCAAATAACAACACCTCGCAGCCAAAGAAAGACGCGGGAAAGTGGTGTGAGTTCCATAAGAGCTCCACTCATAACACAAGTGAGTGTTGGGCCAAGCAGTTGCTTGTGGCTGAGATGAGGGCTTCTGAATTAGATGCATTTTTTGATCCTGAGTTAGAACCAGACAAAGGCAATGACAAAGGGAAACAAATAATTGATGTGGATCTTAGTGCCATTGTTGCCACCACCAAGATCCAAAGGGAGGATCCCAAGGATCGAAAGGAGGGGGAGCGCCTCTTTCATTCACATATGTGGGTGAAGGGTTCTCCGCTGCAATTCCTTGTCGATAGCAGAAGCCAAAAGAATCTAATTTCAGTAGAGGTCATGAAGCGTCTCGACCTACCAACCATAGCACACCCACAACCATATACCATCGGGTGGCTTCACCTAGAGAGAGATATTCAGATCCACCAACAGTGTCGCCTTCCATACATCATCAAGCCATTCACGGATGAGGTATTATGTGATGTTGCTCCTCTTGAGGTATCTGATGTATTATTGGGCCAACCATACTTGTGGAGGTCACATGTTGTGTATGAGTCTAGGCCTCATGATGTTATTATTACTTCTGGAAATAACTTGTATAGGATACCGGAGGTAGTACCACCTCCTATCATCTCTTTTACTACTGCAAAACAACGAAGTAATATTGTTTCCCAAACCAGTAAATTTATTTTCCTGACAACTCGATCATAGGGAAAGAATAATATTGTGGCCACAACCTCGAAATATGGCTCCCCTGCACGACTGCAGCAGATGTACAAAGTCATGTAGGAAGTCCTCGGGAAGTTGAAACACCAATTTACCCAAACGGGGCCCATAGTTTTGGTGCTTCATCTCCTAGGGTTAGGTTTTTGGACGTTTAGGGTTCCCCATTATTTCTCAATAATAAATAGGCCCTTGAGCCTCATTGTAACACAGTTCAGAGGCCTGTAGCTGCTACATCTCGTCTTAGAGATATGTTGCCAGCACCCTAGCTAGTTTATTTCCATTTTGTCTATAAGCAAATTTCAGTTCTTCGATATTAATGAAATGAAGTTTTATTTACACTGCATCTTTGTATTTATGGTTACATGTGTATTCTGTTGTGTTCCTGCATAAATCTGGATCAACGGTATTGGAGCAGTCTTATTTTTCTTGATCCTTCTTTGCATGTCCTCAACAAGGTCAGGGTATAAGGAGTTGGGGCTGGATCTGGTTGAACCTTTGCAATATCAGCCTCGAAAACCCCGATGGCCACCCATGGGGGAAAAAAGGAAAGATGAGGGAGCATGATATCCTACCAAAATATTTCTTGAGGAGGCCCTCGAAAAATGAAGGAATGCGATGATGGATAACTTTTCCCAGATCCTTCAATGACTAGCCATCGACGACACATCTGCATCCAACAGCCACTCTAGAGGCGCAAATCCCTTTAACGTACAAGTAAACTTTTAAATTCCCATATTTGAGGGTCAAATAGATGCAGATGTCGTAGATATATGGTTGAATCTATTAGAAGGATATTTCTCGGTTCATGAATTTTCCAACCGGGAGAAGATTTTTTTTCACTCCTCAAAGCTACCCCCCATGTCAAGGACCGGTGGGAAACCTACTGTGAGAAAAAGGATGAGATAGAAACCTCTTTGTTCTCAGCCGTACCCACTTTTAATTCTTTTCGAGATTCCATCAAGGAACAATACTATCCCGTGAGAAGCTATGAGGACAAGTACATACAATGGACCACGTTGCGGCAACAAAGGGATCATGATGTGCATGAGTTGACGAATATGTTCCATACCTTGGGCACAAAGTTGGCTATCAAAGATTCGGAGAAACATTTGGTGCTAAAGTATCACAGTTTTTTGCATAGATACATTCAGGAGGAAATGGAGTTCCTCGACATCTCCTCGCTTGGTACGGCATACCAGTATGCTGCCAAGATTGAGCAGAAATTCAAGTAGAAGAAACGAGACTTTGTATCTGTGAATCAAAAGCAAGGGAAGGGTGCCCCCAAACCGCACAAAAAAGGAAAAATCCAAGGCATGGCGGCCTAAGACAACCTGCCAAAGCCATAAGAAAAGAACAACACCGTGAAGCCAAAGAAGCACACAGGAAAGGGATGTGAGTTCCATAAGAGCTCCACTCACAACACAAGTGAGTGTTGGGCCAAGCAGTCGCTTGTGGCTGAGATGAGGGCTTCTGAATTAGATGCATTTTCTGATCCTGATTCAGAACCAAACAAAGGTGATGACAAAGGGAATCAAATAATTAATGTTGATCACAGTGCCGTTGTTTCCACCACCAAGATCCAGAGGGAGGATCCCGAGGATCCAGAGGAGGGGGAGCACCCCTTTCATTTGTAGATGTGGGTGAAGGGTTCTCCACTACAATTCATTGTCGATAGAGAAATTCAAAAGAACCTCATTTCAGTAGAGGTTGTGAAGTGGCTCAGCCTACTGACCATAGAACACCCGCAGTCGTATGCCATCAGGTGGCTTCACCCAGGGAGAGATATCTGCATCCGCCAACAATGCCACCTTCCATACAACATCAAGCCATTCACGGATGAGGTATTATGTGATGTTGCTCCTCTTGGTGTAGCTGATGTATTATTGAGTCAACCATACTTGTGGAGGCGACATGCTGTGTATGAGTCTAGGCCTCGTGCTGTTATTATTAATTTGTGAAATAACTTGTACAGGATACAGGAGGTAGTACCGCTTCTTGTCATCTCTTTTACTACTACAAAACAATGCAGTAAGATTGTTTCCCAAACTAGGAAATTTATTTTCCTTACAACTCGATCATAGGGAAAGAAGAATATTGTGGCCACAACCTCAAAACAGGGCTCCCTTGCACGGCTACAGTAGATGGACAAATTCATGGAGGAATACAAGGACATTTTCTCCTCACTCATAGAGGTTCCTCTACACTGTCATGACAAGAACTCCATTGATTTGACCCCCAACGCACCGCCGCCTGATGTTGCCATACATCCTGCAACTACACATACAGAATCCACACATGTACTATCTGAGGCTGATAAAGAAACCAAATTAATAAACACATCCAATATTTCCACCAGCAGGTCCATGACATCTTCAACAAATCTCATACCCAGTTCAACAGAATTTTCCTCATCTCATGGAGGATCTCAACGCAATGGGGACCATTGCTTCCTAAGGAGGGAGGAATGATCCAAGTGGATAACGGTGGCCACCCACCTATTCCATTTAAACCCCCACCATCAGTTCTTTCAGTTTTTAAGTTGTAGCACAACTTACTATTTTTAGCAGTTTTTTGGGTCCTGAACTTCTGGAACCCATTGTGTTTTTTTATCAGATACAAAACAACAAATATATCCTTCCAAACATTTGTTCACTATCTTAGTTTTCCCATTGGATTGAGGATGATAAGATGAGCTATGAGCTAGTTGAGTACCAAAACAAGAAAATAATTTCGTCCAAAAATTTCTGGTAAAAAATGGATCTTTGTCACTTACAATAATCTTTGGGTTTCCATTTAGCTTTTGAATTGTTTCCATAAATTCAGTAGCAATTGTAATTGCTTTAAATGGATGAGATAATGATAATACACAAAAGTGTGCATACTGTGTAAGTCTATCAACTACCACCATGATGACACTCTTTCCTTTGGACTTAGGTAAACCTGTGATAAAATCCATTGAAACCTCCTCCCAACATTGACTTGGAATTGATAAAGGTTGTAGAAGACCCAGGGTCTTAATTGTCTCAAATTTATTTTTCTGGAAAACCAAACATTCCACCACAAACTTTTGAATATCAGATTTAAGGCCATCCCAAAAAAATTATTTCTTCACCCTGTGGTAAGTTTTTAAAAATCCTGAGCATCCTCCTAAGAAAGAGGTGTGCAATTCCAAAAGAATCTTTTGTTTTAGTTAGGAATTCTTACAAAGATATAAGCAATCTTTGTACCTTAAGGAATCATTTTTCCAACTAAAATTATCAGATTTACTACGATCTTGATGTGCTTTTGAATGAGTGTCCACACTTCTTCGTCATTCTTCCATTCATCCCTTGCTTCGGTTATCCAATCTAGTTGGATAATAGAAATGGAACAAATAAATGCTTCCACCTCTTCATCCTTTCTTGAGAGTGCATATGCAACAAAATTTATCTTCCCTTTTTGTATATGATGTCAAAGTCATAACCCAACATCTTTGTGACCTATTTTTGCTGCTCTTTGGAAGATAGTATTTGTTCCAAAAAAAATTTAAGACTATCATGACTAGTTTTTACCTTGAAGTGTCTTCCCATTAGGTAAGGTCGTCATTTCTTTAGTGCATGTAATATTGCCAACATTTCCTTTTTATAAATAGATTTATGTAAATACTTTCCTTTTATTGGACGACTTTCAAAATAAATGAGTCTTCCCTCTTGCATTAAAACATCGCCAATTCCATTTCCTGAGACATCACATTCCATAATAAAGGTTTTGTGAAGTATGGCACATCTAAGACTGGTGCTAGGCACATTGCCTCTTTAGGATGTTCAAAGGCCTTAGTTGCTTCAGGAGTCCATGAAAATTTATCTTTCTTCTATAAATTTGTTAAAGTTGTTGTTATTCTCCCATAATTCTCAACAAACTTACGATAATACCCTGTTAACCCAAGAAATCCTTGCAACTGCTTTATGGTTATGGGGAATTTCCATTCCTTAATGGATTTAATTTTGTTAGGGTCTACCTTAACACCCTCCTAAGATACAATATGACTCAGATATTCTACCTCTTGTATTCCAAAGAAAAATTTGGAGGTTTTTGCATATAATTGTTTCTCCTCCAATAGTTTGAGCACCTTGTCAACATGTTGAACATGATCCTTCCAAGAATTGTTGTAGATTAGTATATCATCAAAAAATACTAACACAAATTTTCTAAGGAAGGGTTTGAAAATGGAATTCATTAACCCTTGAAATGTAGAATATTCACTGGTAAGGCCAAAAGGCAAGAACAAAAATTCATAATGACCCTCACGAGTTTGAAATGTTGTTTTCAAAATATATTTAGTCTTCATTCTAATTTGATGATATCCAGAACGAAGATCCAACTTCGTAAAATAAATTGCTCCATGTAATTCATCCAATAATTCATAAATCACATGAATGGGAAATTTATCTTTAATATTGGGCTTATTGAGCTACCTATAATCTAGACACATGCGCCATGCTCCATCCTTCTTGTGAACCAATACAATTGGAGTAGAGAAGGAACTTTGACTAGGTTGAGTTAAACGAGCCTCTTAAAATTTCTGCAATCATACGTTCAATTTCACTCTTTTGGACATAAGGATATATGTAAGGCTTGATGTTTAGAGGAACACTTCCTGGAATCAAATGAATATCATGATCACGATCATGAATAGGTGGGAGTCCTTTGGGAGTTTCAAACACCTTGGAATGTTTTTCAAAGAATTTTTGGAGATCTGGATAAATATATGTTTTTTATGTTGGAACTTATAGTGAGAATAATTATGCAATTACGCCTCGTTGTTCTTTCTTCAGAAGCTTTGTCATGACATTAGAGCTTATTATCTTTCTCGACTGCCCTGCGATACCCTGTAATTCAACTTCTTTTCCTTCTGAAAAAAATTTCAAGAAAAGTTCTTGAAAATTAAAAGCTACTGTCCCCAAATATTGTAACCATTGTACTCTTAGTACAACATCAACACTTCCCATTGGAATGGAAAACATTGGACTATTCAACATATTCCCCCATGGTTAGCTTGATATTATGGCATTTTCCAGAGCAATTTATAGTTCCTCCATTTTCAACCATCACTTGACACTCTGGTGTTGGGTATAGGAAGAAATTCAATTACTTGGCTACCTTACAATGACTAAAATTATGGGTACTGCCCGAATAAATCAACACTATTACCTTTTTCTTCTTGATATGTCCTTCTATCTTGAGATTTTGAGGAGTGGTAATTCATGCCACTGCATTACAGGATGTGGTTGGACTCATTTCTTCTTTCTCTATGGTTTTTTCCTGGTGTATATCCTCTTCTTTTGAATTTTCTTGTTCATTTTATTCCTCCTCTTCACAATCTATGTAAAATAATTTCTTCTCAGCATGCTTATGACCTTTAATGTATTTGATATCACAACTGTAGCAAAGCCCTTTTTCTCCTTTTTCTTCCAATTATTGTGGTGTCAACCTTGTAGGTTCTGGAAGTCTAAGAGTAGCAACACTTCCATCTATATAGATGTGAGTGGTAGGCTTCCTTGTCACCATAATTTTACATTCATTTTTTTTTTTCCAACATGAATTCCTTCTCTAATGAATTGGGTTCCAAAAGGCAAACTTTATGTTGGATGTTATCCTTTAAAGTCCCTATGAAGAAATCAATCTTGTGTTCCTCTGGAATATAAACTACCCTTATATTTATTTTTTGGAAGTCCTCAATGTGCTCCACCACTGAACCCTTTTGTTTGAGATTAATCAATTGGATAAATAAGGTGTTGCTCTTTGTATCCTCATAATGTGCTATCATTTCCTTCGTAAAAATTTACCAAGTGACAATTTTTTTTATGGGAGAAAAGCCATCGATACCATAAAAACGTATTTTGTCCTAAATATATAGTTGCAATGCATACATTTTGTGTGTTTTGAAACTTATTGAGATCAAAATATTGCTCCATCTGTAGTATCCATGTTACAGGATCCTTGCCATCAAACTTCCTCATATCGATCATTGGAATATGGCGGGTCTTCAATCCAACATTAGAGTTTATAAAATCACGATTAAAATTTATTTTTTTCTCATTAGGAGTTTCCTATACTATATTTTTTCCATTAGGAATCATTTCTTGTATCAACTTTGTCAAACCTTCCTTCAAACCTTCCATGTTGGCTTTTAGATCATTCTTCATGTCTTCCTTGTAGTCTTTCATTTTTTCTTCCATGGAATCCATGCCATTTTTCAAATCGTCCATCTTATCTTCCACCCCTTTCTTCAAACCATCCATCTTAGCTTCCACGCCTTTCTTCAAAACTTCCATTTCATTTTTTGTTTCTCTTTGCAAGAGTGAAATTTGTTGCACTTGCTCTTGTAATTTTTATATATCATGTTGCACTTATTCCTCTTCATGAGTTATAGTAGAGCCTTCTGAGGGCTTAATGGGCATTGAATTATTTTTAGTAGGAATTTTAGAACCCAATATTGATATCTATGCTTCAATATTCCCTTGGAATCACTTCAAACTGTTTTTTCAAACAAGACTTATGAAAATTGAAAAAAAAGAGACACACATTTGTCTTTGTTTTAAGGAGCTCGATATTGAAACTGATGTATCTCTGTAATTTCGGATCCCCGAGATTTTATCTTCAGTCCTTTAGTAGCCCTCTGAATATTCTTTCCAATTGCACAAGTCTGACCAATTTTGTATTCTTCAAGGCAAAGTTATGACGATTTCCCACAATGGCCTAATTATGGACTGGTTCAGTAGAGCGAACTTGTATGGCGTGCCACATGTCACTGTTTCCTTCTTCGGCTCTAAAATTGATACTCAGGAAACAAAAATCGATGTGATTTCGGCCACTTTTTAGAGAGTTCCAATCCGATGCTCAAAGAGAGAGTTATGATTATTTTCCCAAGGTCACCTCTTTGAGATGAAATTCATAAGCCTACAAAAACCCTAACTTCCACAGATCATATCTCCAAAAATATTGCGAACCATGATCTGAAAATTTTACACGAATTTACTCAGTATTTCTTTGCAAATGGGTTTTATTTTTAGCTTGTGAACCTTCATAGACAAAAAATTATAGCGAAAATTCCACAATGACCTGTTTGAAGTAGTGAAACCCTAGAATCCAAAGCTCTAATACCAAATGTTATGAAACCAACTCACAAAATAGAAGAAAAGAGAGATCAACAACTTAGAAATAAACTTCTTCGAGGGGTAAACCTCCTTTACATTACATAAATGAACAATTCTTGGATGATACAAATGTCAAAACCTCATTTTTATATATAGGAGTCCATGGGGTCACAATATAATCCTAGCCGGCCTAACAATAATAATGTAAGGGCACAACAATAACAATAGTGACTTTTTATGGGGCACAATAATAACAATATCAGGGCTACAGGGGTACAAAAATAACAATAAGGGGGCTACACTAACAACAATAAGGGACTACACTAGTAATATAGGGACATAAAAATGGATGTGTTTAAACGAATGGGTACAAGTGAATCAATATTTTCGTACCAGCAAAAATTATAATAATGATGAGCACACGCAGCGTTATCCCTTTCCGAAGTGATTCAATACCAACACTAAAAATAGCATATAGGAGGAAATGTACACTAGTATTTCTCTTTGTATATGGATTTGTGACTATATAGCTTTACGAGATATCTCCCACCTACTTCAAGTATTGAATGGGAAAGAATGATGGCTCAGATGCTTAACATCGATTATGCTCACCAAATTTGGTGAGAACTCACCTATTACTTCATAACAAATATATTCATACAACCCTTACTTTTCTCTTAAGACATGTACACCTTTAAGGCACATTAATATGTTAGGGTTACAATTTCATGTCCAGTGTTTGGAATAGGGTATAAATTTTGAAATAATGACAGGAAATGAAGACTAGGAAGGCCACATAACATGATGCTAACAAATCCTCGCTAATATCCTCTTGGCACCAAAATTCCAAATACAAAGATGTCACAATGAGAGGGGAAGCATAGTCATTCAAAAATATTGAAAAGATAATATATTTATCACCTAAAGCTTCAATTTCCTCTTGTACCCAACCACATTATGACAACCATCAATCCAAGTTTCTAATATCATATTGAATAAAAAACATGTATTTTATATTTACAAGGACCAACTAAAATATGACCGGTTGCTTCAGAGGAAAAATGATGGAAACAATAGTAGTGAATTTCCAAGCATTCATATTTTGATAATTCATACATCAATGGGTGCATAACATAACTGGTGAAAATAATTTAGCCACTTCTTAAAAATAACAAAAACAATAATAGTGTTCAAATGTTATATTCAGTGAAAATAATTTAGACACTTTTGAAAATAACAAAAATACTAGTTTCAAAATGCCATATCTCTGATCTAACACAATAACCAAAATAATATTGAAGTTGTATGCTTATTAAATAATACTAGATCGGTTTGGGTGCACATCAGTCTCGATTTTCTAAATTTGCATTGAATGCAGGGAATATAGGACCAATTTGGGTGGGCATAAATACCAATTTGCATTAATTTAAAGTAGGGAATAAGGGATTGGTTTGGGTGAGAATGAATCTCAATTTTCAATTTTTTTTTAATAAGGTAGGGCCTATATTGTTTGTTAAGATTTGTAATGGAAAAGAAAAATACAATTACAAATTTTAATTCTTTAAAACTTATTGATTATTACTTTGTATCAACCCCAACTAAAACAAAATGCTAAAGTCAAATAATCTTTGGAGCAAATAAAATTTCCAAAATCATGTGATGAATTAAAAAAGAATTATGAAGTTTAAATTTGTAGATTATTACTTTCTATCAGCTCTAACTGTGAAAAAATGCTATGTTGAATCTATCTAAGGAAAAACATATTTTCCAAGATGAGGTAATGACTGAGGACTCATGAGAATCAAGATATTATCGTAAATGCATGATTTTTAAGTACACCGACACATGATTCATGCATCCAAGATTGAGAATGAGATGATGTTTTAATTTATATATAAAATGGTATTCAAACTACCCAAAATTACATTATGGTTATGGTTTTTACTCTCTGGAAGTTCAAAACACCAAGAGTTCAAATATTTTGAGTGCTCACACTAACCCATGTTCATTAAAAATAATAATAATAGCAATAGTATGATATCTATGATTTAGTATTCATTAAAATATAGGAGTAATTTCATATACTTGCTTTTGCTTTACATTAAAATCAAGTGAAAATTTCCCATATCATTGATAAGGTATAGTCACTAAAAGCAGAACTGTGTGCCAGATAGCCATTGATAACAACTAATTGATGTCCAAAATAATACCTTATGAATATCCAAAGGGCCAAAATGGATATAAAAAATTTGAACCTTGCTATCTTCAATCAACGAAACGAGGGGATTTGAGGGCCCACCTTAGAATCCCCTTGCATGAGGACCAATCCCTCCTCATTTCATCTTTAAAGGAATTTCACACTAATATTTTGCAACATGCTACTTATTTTAATTCAAAACTTTTATGTTAAACTCATTATCAGAAGTTACAACACGTTTGCATAGGAAAAAATTGGGATTGGATTTCCAAATGTATGAAATACAAATTCACATCCATAGTTTGTACAATTATTC
The DNA here is from genome assembly GCA_034641835.2 of Pinus albicaulis. Classification (NCBI taxonomy): domain Eukaryota; kingdom Viridiplantae; phylum Streptophyta; class Pinopsida; order Pinales; family Pinaceae; genus Pinus; species Pinus albicaulis. The sequence goes on from CM076580.1 coordinate 893,618,871, forward strand.
CAAGCCACCTAACTACCAATCACGTGAAAAACTATCTTCTCCCACATAATAGTGCAAACGAATAAACTAAAAATTATGCTAATTCCAAGAGTTAAAAAACAGGGGTCGTGTCATGCACATAAAAAAGCATTTAACAATACATACTAACCAATTTAAGAAATACCTATTTAAAAGATTCTATAATTAATGAATATAAGCTATGACGGGAAAATAAACTAGTATAACACAAGAAAATAACATTAATACGATTAGTATATTTGAAGGAAATATCTTATTATACGACATGCCTTTTTCTAGAACAGAAAAACCACTTTCTATTAATATTTGTAAGAAAATGCACATATCAGAGAAAAAAATTCTCATTGTCATCATAGGTGGATCATGAAATACATTTACCTAGTAGTCCTCATAAACATTAGCTATATCATTTAGCCAAAACAATAAAATAAAATCTCTTCTATGTGTGTTATCAAAAATCCTTTCAAGATAGAGAATCCATCAATTCAAAGGAAACAAAGGACTTGGAACATGATAAAATAAGGTAGTTAGTGAACCCTACAGACAAGTAAGAGGTCAATGTGGGACCATTGCATTCCTTTGCTCCAAAACCTTGTTGAATCAGATGACACTTTTTAGAAATCCTCTAGACAGAGCTCTAAGAGAGAATAAAGTGAACATTCACAATTACATTTTTTTTAAGCACTGCACTGTACAAAAACTAATCAATTAACTACATAAGTACAACCACCATTAAAAGAAAAACTGAAATATCACAGAACTGATAAATTTTCCAAAATAATTCAGCAACGATGCAACCTACATTCTGTTCAATGTTACCTGATATCAAAATCATAATTGTAGCAATGTACAAAATCTGGAAAGAACAGTGTCAATTAAATAATCATGATCAACTTTGAAATATTAAGACAATAGCTATGAATAATAAATACCACTAAACAAGAAAAAATAATATGTCCTAAGAGTATTTTAAATAGTCAAAGAAATATTTAAAAGATTTAGCATATGAATTACAAGTGAAATTATCCAATAAAAAGGCAATATCCATTTGCTTCGACACAAGAATTTGTTATTTTGACTAATAGAAAATAGGATTTTAGTTCAAAACAATATGTAAATACAAGAAATACTGAGTCATTACTTTCGTGCTATATGAATATATACATCATTATATGTGCATTGTTACACAATTTTAGAAATTCAAGAACAGCACTATAAGTGATCAACACTAAGATGGCCTTCTATGCAAAAACATTTTATAGGGCTGTTTGAAAGCCTCATTATCACACCAACCTACACATTTCACCATTAAATGCATGCATTGAGGATCCCTTTCGACCATTTCTCAATGGGTTCATAGTTCACGTGCAAGCTAATCACCATATCCCTCAACCAGACAAGGCTTTCCTATTCTAGAAGTATAGGAGGGAGACAGAGACAAGAGCATCCAATGCACCCAATATTCAATCATGATTTTATTTAGCTCAGCTCAAATGGCATGAGAGATCTAGTGACTGTAACCACTTAGTAGGTGATGCCACTCGGAAATACTTCAACACCATCCACCAGGTGTCTTTAGACAAGATAATTTTCATAGCTGATATTCTCTTCTTTTTGTTAATTTTGGAAGCTAGGGAGAAATTCCCTAGCCATATCATGACTCCAAAAATATTATTCAAATGAATATTATTTTTTCTCCAAGTTGGCTCAAATAATTGGAGGGGAATCATGAAATTCAAATTCAAAGTTTATGTCGGCCTTGTTGGAGGGAAAATTATTTTATTTGAAAATCAAGCTTGTCTTTAAGTCGGCTTCAATAAGTGCATGTCAGACCATCCAAAGGTTAGGGCCCTTCATCAATAGAAAACCACTATATATACCCCATTGGGGTGATCCTCAAGGGAAAATGTGAATTGGGTCTGTAATCTCGCTTGAGTTCGTAATATAAAAACAACCTCATGTAAAGGACTTGCATGGTCCATTATTCAAGCTGATGTCTTGGTGTTTGTTGTATGACTTGCATGGTTTATTACCCAAGTTAGGGTCATGGTGCTTGTTGCATATTACTCAAGTTGGTGGCATGGTGTGTGTTGCATGACCCTCATGGAATTTTTTGCATGAAATGAAAGCTCCTTGCTTCATGCAATAAATTTAGACCGTGGTGTTTCCAACACCTTTTTCCTAGTACCTTCTTGCATAGGACTTGACCTATTCTTTTATTATTTTAATGCACCAAATATTGGTTTTTGATATATATTATAGAGCATCTTATCCTGATAGTTATTGGAAATCCATTTGGAACATTTGGCAACTACAATATTCAGTTACCTGTAACTAAATTATTTCTATTTAAACCAGACTTGTCACTTAATGATTTATATTCAGGCCAAAACTATCACTTAATCGCATTCCAAAAATGTAATGAAGTTACAATAGGCAGTCATGAGTAGATATTTAACTCATCACAAGGAATATTGTTGTTCGAGTATAAATTTAGGCATAACTCATGTTGAAATACATGTGGTCAATCTATAGGCATACATGTATCTTAGTTTAGAATGTAAAAGGTCGTGCTGACAACCTAATTATAGGGTATAGAGATTGTTTATGTCCAGTTAAGGAGGCAACCAATAATAATAAGGATAAATACAGCGAAGGCCAATCAAATCTTATAGATGTAAACTCTATCTCAGTTGAGTATATCTTTGTTTTGACTGCGTATTATTATCACTTCAATCTTTGCAGTTTCACATTGACGAATATTAGAGCTTCCAAGTTAGGGAACACTTGGACTGTGTATAGCTATGATACTTTTAGTAGCATAGTTGCAATGTTTGGTTCAACCTCGGCTTCAACTGGTAATCAAATTATCACATATGAACAAGTGGAGCAACCACTAGGCACAAAAATGCATGCATCATAGGAATTTCGTCCATGAGGTTCATGTATAGATTCTTTAATGTGAGAAAAGACCTTCATCAATAGAAAACCACTATATATACCCCACTGGGGTGATCCTCAAGGGACAGTGTGAATTGGGTCTGTAATATCACTTGGGTATGTAATATAAAAACCTCATGTAAAGCACTTGCATGGTCTATTGTTCAAGTTTATGTCATGGTGTTTGTTGTGTGACTTGCATGGTTTATTACTCAAGTTAGGGTAATGGTGCTTGTTGCATATTACTCAAGATGGTGGCATGGTACGTGTTGAATGAATTGCATGGGTTTTGTTGGATGAAATGAAAGTTAATTGCTTCATGAAATAAATTTAGCCAGGGTGTTTCTTGTACCTTTTTCTTAGTACCTTCTTGCATATGACTTGACCTATGCCTTTACTAAATTTACTACGCAAATATTGGTTTCTGATATATATTACAGAGGCGCTTACCCCGATAGTTATTGGAAGTCCATTTGTAACATTTGGCAACAACAATATTCAGTTACTTATAACTAAATGATTTCTATTTATACCAGACTTGTCACTTGATGATTTCTATTTAGGCCAAAATTATCACTTAATCGCATTCCAAAAATGTACTAAAGTTACAATAGGCAGTCATGGGTAGATATTGAACTCATCACAAGGCATACCATTGTTCTAATATAAATTTATGCATAACTCACGTTGAAATACCCATGGTCAATCTACAGACATACACGTATCTTAGTTTGGAATGTAAAATTTCTTGTTGACTGCCTAATGACAAGGTATAGAGATTTTTTATGTCCAGTTAAGGACACAACCACTAATAATAAGGATAAATATAGTGAAGGCCAATCAAATCATGTAGGTTTATAATTTGTCTCAGTTGTGTATATATTTGTTTTGAATTTGTATTGTTATCAATTTAATATTTGCAATTTCACATTGTTGGATATCAGAGCTTCCAGGTTAGGGAACACTTGGATTGTGTATAGTTCTGATACTTTTAGTATCAGAGTTTAAATGTTTTGATCAGCCTCAGCTTCAACTAGTAATCAAATCAACACTTTTGAACAAGTGGAGCAACCACTGGGCACACAAATGCATGCATCATAGGAATGTCGTTCAGGAGGTTCATGTATAGCTTCTTTATTGTGAAAAAATATCCTTCATCAATAGCAAACCACTATATATACCCCCTTGGGGTGATCCTCAAGGGATAATGTGAATTGGGTCTGTAATCTCGCTTAGGTCTGTAATATCAAAACAACCTCATGTAAAGAACTTGCATGGTCCATTATTCAAGCTGATGTCATGGTGTTTGTTGTATGAATTTCATATTTTATTACTCAAGTTAGGGTCATGGTGCTTGTTGTATATTACTCAAGCTGGTGGCATGGTGCATGTTGCATGATTTCATGGGTTTTATTGCATGAAATGAAAGTTCATTTTTTCATGTAATAAATTTATCCCTTGTTGTTTCCTGTACCTCTGTCCTAGTACCTCCTTGCATAGGGCCTGATCTATGATTTTACTAAATTTACTGTGCAAATATTGGTTTCTGATATATATTAGAGGATCTTACCCTGATAGTTATTGGAAATCCATTTAGAACATTTGGAAATAATAATATTCAGTTACCTATAACTAAATGATTTCTATTTAGGCCAGACTTATCACTAAATGATATCTATTTAGGCCAAAATTATCACTTAATCGCATTCCAAAAATGCGTTGAAGTTACAATAGGCAGTCAGGAGTAGATATTGAACTCATCACAAGGCATATTGTTGTTCTAATATAAATTTAGGCATAAATCGTGTTGAAATAACTATGGTAAATCTACAAGCATACAAGTATCTTAGTTTGGAATGTAAAAGGTCTTGTTGACTACCTAATGATAGGGTATAGAGATTATTTATGTCTTGTTAAGGAGGCAACTACTAATAATAAGGATAAATAAAGTGAAGGCCAATCAAATCCTGTAGGTTTATACTCTGTCTCAGTTGAGTATATCTTTTTTTTGACTTTGTATTGTTATCACCTAAAACTTTGCAATTTCACATTGTTGGATATCAGAGCTTCCAGGTTAGGGAACACTTGGATTGTGTATAGCTCTGATACTTTTAGTATCAAATTTTCAATGTTTGGATCACCCTCGGCTTCAACTAGTAATCAAATAAGCACTTTTGAACAAGTGGAGAAACCACTAGGCACAAAAATGCATGCATCATAGGAATTTCGTGCAGGAGGTTCATGTATAGATTCTTTAATGTGACAAAAGAGGCTTAAAAAATAGATGTTGGTGCAAGATTTTCCTGTTTTGTAAAAAATTTCTAGAACACTCTAAATGCCTTGTTCAAATTTTTATAATCTTTAGAAGTGATATTTATCGAACATTATATATTTTTATAGGATAACATATGATCAAGTGAAAGGGATATGATTAATTTTGATGGTTTGCCCCAGTGGAGTAAGTATGAATTTTTAGAATCAATTTGAAAGTGTAAATCAATAGTATCTATGATAGTACACTAGAAACTAATTATCTTATATTGGGAGTATGACAAAGTAGGGCAGATGTATGAGAAAGGCATTATTTAATTTGATGTTTTTAAGTGCTCAATCTGTTTTAGTAGTAATATGATGTGCGAGATTGGTCTCTATTCAAAATCTATGTCAAACAAAAGCATGTTCTAAAACCAATATATGGAATGCATTTGTTGTGTCTGCTTTTTGTGAGAAATCTGTCCATTTCTACAAGGAACAACATCCTAGTCTGCCCACTTTTATCCAAAATCATTAAAATAAAAAACTGATGAAAACCCTCAACCTAAATGTTGTGTTAAATTCATTTCTGAGATATTTAAGTTAAAGGAATTTATAGTCAATCTGAGAAATTTGTGTTCAAGCCATTTCTGAGATATTTACGTTAAAGTCACTTTAATCAAGGTGTTCCTATATATTACATTACAAAATATGTTATCATCTTACACTAATATTTCCTTCTAATTAGGAACATAATGTTAGCAAGCATATTTTGAATTAAAGGATAAATCACATGTTAGTTGTAGCAAAAATCAACACTAGTTTGTGCCTTCAAGGTAATATTTGAGATCAATAACTTGGCCTAGTAAGTGGCAGCCTATTCTCATCAAGAAACATTTTCCCTAAAACATAACATCAAAATGTGCTGAGCATCTATTGTTATTTGGTTCGAGCATATTTTGTAGAGTCTTAAACTAGTAGGCATAAATCCTCTGGCAACCTATGGTGCTTCATTGCATGCGGGATTATTTGTGAAATGAGAATGTTGCTGAACCTTTCATTGATCTCTATATAAATATGATTTTCCCAATTTCCTCCAAGAAATTGCATGGAGCTAGTGGAGAGATGGATCCCAAGCACTCCACCTCGAGTATAGTCACTATTGTCTTAACATTTTTGGATTGAATCGATATTTTCTTACTTTGTTAGCTAAATGGGATTTATCATTTTAGTTAGATATTATAGGTCTAATTCTTTGGACATGGGGAGTTGAGTATTCGACACATATTAGAACTCATAATGTCCTTATACGCAAATTTTGACCTTTTCATGAATTATTTTTGGCATTAATTAGTTTGTCATCCCACATATCATGAAAATGTAGCTTATGGTAAACTACTATAATATCATGTAAAAAATTCTTGTGTACATCTACCAGAATATAAAATCCTTGTACGATAACTCCACAACCACCATAATATAAAATCAAGCAGAAGTTGCTTTCCATGGTGCATGTAGAATTTCTACCAGCAAGCAAGCTAGATATGTGTTTAACAAAATAGCATGCATCATAGGAATGTTGTGCAGGAGGTTCATGTGTATAAATTCTTTAATGTGATAGAAGATCCTTAAAAAAATTATACAGGTGCAAGATTTTCATGTTTTGTAAAATTTGTTTAGAACACTCTAAATTTCTTGTTCAAATTTTGATAATCTTTAGAAAGTGATAGTTATCGAACATGATATATTTTTATAAGATAACATATGATGAAGTGAAAGGGATATGATTAATTTTTATGGTTTGACCCAATGGAGTAAGTATGAAATTTCAGAATCAATTTGAAAGTGTAAATCAACAGTATCTCTGATAGTACACTAGAAACTGTGTATCTTATATTGGGAGTATGAAAAATTAGGGCAAATGTATGAGAAAAGAATTGTTTAATTTTATGTTTTTAAATTCTCAATCTGTTGTTGTAGTAACATGATGTGTTAGAGTGGTCTCTGGTCAAAATATATGTCAAACAAAATCCCGTTAGAAAACCAATTTATGGAAAGCATTTGTTGTGTCTGCTTTTTGTGAGCAATATGTTCATTTCTACAGGGAATGGAATCCTATTCCACCCATGTTTCTCCAAAATCGTTAAAATAAAATTCATAAAATAAAAAAATGATCAAAACTCTAAACCTAAACCTTGTGTTAAAGTCATTTTCTAAGATATTTATGTTAAAGGAATTTATAGTCAATTTGAGAAATTTATGTTTAAGTCATTTATGAGATATTTATGTTAAAGTCACTTTAATCAAGGTTTTCCTATGTGGTACATTACAACAAGTTTTATCATCTTTTACTAATATTTCCTTTTAATTAGGAACACAATGTTATAAAGCGTGTTTTGAATTAAAGGATCAATCACATGTTAATTGCAACAAAAATCAACGCTAGTCTATGCCTTCAAGGTAATATTTGAGATCAATATCTTGGCCTAGTAAGTGGAAACCTATTCTCATCAAGAAAAATTTTCCCTAAAACATAGCATCCAAATTTGTTGAGCATCTATTTTTATTTAGTTCAAGCATGTTTTGTAGAGTCTTAAACTGGTAGGCATGAAGCCTCTGGTAACCTGTGGTGCTTTATTGCATGCGGGATTAGTTGTGAAATGAGCATGTTCCTGAACTTTTCCATGATCTCTGTATAAATACAATTTTTCCAATTTCCTCCAAGAAATTGCATGGAGCTATTGGAGAGATGAATCCCAAGCACTTTACGTTGAGTATAGTCACTATTGTCTTAATCTATTTGGATTTAATCGACATTTTCTTAGTTTTTTAGCTAATTTGGGATTTATCATTTTAGTTAGGTAGTCTAGCTCTAAGTCTTTGGACTGGGGAGTTGAGTATTAGACACATATTAGAAATCCTAATGGCTACTGCTTTATACACAAATTTTGACCTTTCATGAATTATTTATGGCATTAACTAGTCTTCCATCCCACATATCATGATAATGGAACTTATGGTAAACTACTAGAATATCAAGTAAAACATCCTTTTGTACAACTACCAGAATAGAAAATCCTTGTGTGATAACTCCACAACCACCAGAATAGAAAATCAAGCAGAAGTTGATTTCAATGGTGCATGTAGAATTGCTTCCAACGGGCAATCTAGATATGTGTTCTACAAAATAGCAGCAAAATCTTGATTGGCATTCCTGCAGATGATCTGTGGTACATATAATGAGGGAGAAAAGCCCTTCATTATGGCCTTCTCCTTATTAATATGTACTTCACATCTAAGTCGTGTTATCTTTTGATTTGGAAACCTTTTCAAGCTCATCACATTCTCACAATGCATACCATCCACATGATTACTACACATTCATGGATAAGCTTCAAACTAGTTATAACAATCTACTCATCGTACATGGCCTATATATTTGCAACATTAATTTCCACGGGGAGGAGAGAAGTTGAAACTTCATGACTTTCCATGACCACATATGAATAATTAGGAAATTTAATCTGAATAGACATAGTTAAATCCATGGTGACACATAAACTCTCTAAATGGGGTACATGATAAAATTATGCAATATCGTAAACAGGTGCATTAAATCATCAATCTGGATGTAAAAAGTGTCTAGTATGACATAAATTGTGTAATTTGTAGAGATTCAAGACTAATTTCCAGTTAGTACAAATGCCTATTATGAATGTAACATGAGCACTTATTAAGTACAAATTTATATGAGAAAATAGTGACTGCAATTCGTGGTACAAATAGATTTGCTAGGAAAGTTGCTCAGAAACCACTATTAGAGCATTGCACACATCAATATTGAGCCTAAGCAAGGTAAAAATAGATCTGATGGAAAACTTTCCCAGAAACCACTATTAGAGCAGTGCACACATCAATGTTGTGCATAAGAAAACTCGTTAGTGTCTTCACAGTACCACCATTGATAACATAGGCAGGTAAGGAAATATATCAGCTAAATCAAATCATTCCCTTAATATCATGAAATCAACATATACGCATTCTACAATTACATAAATGAGTTTTCAAATTTTATTTCTTTTTTAAAAATGCAGAGAATGTTACCTCATTTTCTGTAGTTGATTCAGTTTTTGTAAATGCCAGACCTGGGATCTATAGCAATCCAAAGAGTTCTATTTGAAGTAATAAAGGAAATCTTCTACAACATCCTATTGTGTGTACTTTAGAAAAAAAATTCAGTCTCTCTTCAAACCAAAAAATTATCACCTCTGACATAGAGTTTCCCAGAGGCCTCCAAATATGAGCATCCCAATCACAAATGTATGAGTGTCATTCCTTTTTTCGGCATGCAAAGATAAGCAGCCCAATCACACATGTATGAGTAGACCAGAAAAAGCTGAAACTCACATTATGTTATGCTATCCTCTTGCTCTCAAGCGGTTTGAACATCATAGAGAATCCAGTTTATAGGTGTCTGTGATTAGACAATGATTTTGCAAAACCCAATAGGGGGTCAAAGTTGAGGTCAAGTATTCCTAGCAGCTTTAAACTACCAACTCTATGAAATTGTCTTTGTCAAAAAATCACAAGAGAGATTAAAATTGTGCAATAACCATAAGTTATTATATGAAATAATAAATTGCAACCCCATTTGACAAAGATTATTTAAAGCACTGCTTTATAAGTTTTCTACACCAAATACCGTTCCACAAGAATATGTTATCTAAGTTAAATACTAGTACGCCTTTGACCCAACACTATCATTGTCGATTTCTGGCAATTTTATCTCCCACATCTTGCCACCGAATTAAAAATATATACCATATGATTCCCTGTAACAGGATCTTACAACATGTGTCTCATGCACTCCATCTTCATCACCGTGCCCTTATTACCTCATGATGGCCATCTTCCTCCATTGGTAAACCTGTCAAGCCTCCTAGAGGTGATCTCAATGCGTGGCTGTGATAGAAATGTTGATGTTTATTATATTCTAGTTCACTTTAAAGGTGATAGTGTGAAATGACCCAAGTTTTTCACTTATGTTCTTTTAGGTATTGTTATGTTGCTAGAAATTTTGATGTTAAAGGATACTATAGCTATTCTTTATAGGTGATAATGGGAAACGATGTTGTGGATGAGTTGATTTGGTTAACGGGAATGAATATGCTTGGATAATGAAACTTCTGGGCCTTTCATTTCATGCAACCTCTAGCAAACTAGAAAGTGTGATTATCTATAAACAATGTTACATCAAATTTCAGAGTTTTATCTACATACATCAATAACAAAATTGAAAAATTGAAAAAATGGGGCCACACTTAAGAAGCATTCGTTCTGCAACGACAAAGAGAAAATAATTGACTGATTCCCATTATGGCTCATATGAGATAATTATGCTTACATTACAATATTTATTGGAGAAAAAAGATAAAAACACTCCAATTGTAACTGATTTAGATCTAAGGAGATATTATAATATTTTGACACATGCACATTTTTAGGTATTTAGTTATATCTTATAAGGATAATATTTTGATACTGTCAAATAGAACCAAGAACTAAGGATAACCATAACTATTAGTGGCAGGAAAAGAAAGAAATGGTTATCAGATACAAACCTCATTTAATGAGTGAGCAAGAGCTTCACCATCTAACGAAGGATAGAGACTACCCACTATGATATTGCATCGGAAGCAACCCTGTTCCAGATCAACTCATATACTTCAAATTATGAAATGTCAATGGAAACATCTGCATAGCACACTTCAAGGGTTTAAATCTTTTTCATTTTTTACAATGAGTTAGGTAGAGTTTCCAGGCCTTATAATAATACAAAGAGACTCTTGCTCAAAAAACCATCATAAGAGAACATGCTACTCTTTCCTCGATGCTTCAAAAATTATAAATATATCCATCATGATGCTTGTTTCTTAAATATGAAACCACATATTTATTTGAAAGTGATCAAGCTCCCAATATGAATTTGCCTCCTAAACAAAGGACGCATCAACTCAAGTAACAAATGATTCTCATACAAGACCCCTTATCATATAGATATTCTTTCGATGAAGTATTTTAGAAAATGGGAAACAAATAAGCTTCCATGTATTTTCATCCATTGAAAATGAAAGAAACTCTAATGTAGAACAAGAAAATTAAGAAAGGACAAAGAATAAAAAATCACTTGGAGAGAAATTACCCACTTTGCTCGAGTTTCAACAAAAATCGCAGCTTGTTGTCTTGTTTTATGACCTTCTCCAATTAGTCCTAATGCAAAGTGGCATGCACGCTTAAATTTTGAACCATAGGTTATCCAATCATAGTTTCCCAGGTGCAACTTTTCACAAGGATTTCCATCTTCATTGACTTCTCTTTGTCTGCCAAGAAGTTTTCGAGTCCCAAACAATGGAAAAATTTCATGGAATTTACATTAATTCTCAAAGAGGGTTGCAAGAGTTGAAGCTCCTTCAAAAGGTACTTCTAACAGAGTAGGAAATTCACTATTGTGAATGGTAAAAATGGTATCTCCAATTTTGATAGGCACCCCACGTAGTTTCTTGTTCTTAATTTTACCAGAAGTAAGCGAAAACAACACAGATACCAAAATAGAAATAAAAATAGTACTCATCTTTGCATATCTACAGTTATGTTAAAGAGATTTTGGTAATATTATGGCCAAGCTCATAATCAACCCTAAATCGAAATGTGGGACTTCCACCCAGATAGGGTAATAGAGATTATTATAAGCACGATCTTGTGTATGGTGAAAAATATGGGTGCAGGATAACTTGAGTTGGATGAGATAATTATGCTTGCACTGCAATATTTACTAGAGAAAAATGATAAAAACACTCCAATTGTAACTAATTTAGAGCTAAAGAGATATTATAATATTTTGACACATGTAACTTTTTTGATATTTAGTTATATATTATAAGGAAAAGATTTTTTAGATTTTCAAATAGAACCAGGAACTAAGGATAACCATAACTAATAGTGGAAGACAAAGAAAGAAATGGTTATCATATACAAAGCTCATTTAATGAGTGAGCAAGAGCTTCACCATCTAACGAAGGATAGAGACAAACCATTGTGATATTGCATCGGAAGAAACCCTATTCTAGATCAACACATATAATCCAAATTATGAAATGTCAATGGAAACAACTGAATAGTACACTTCAAAAGTTTAAATCTTTTTCATTTTTTTGAAGAGTTAGGCAGAGTTTCCAGGACTTATAATAATATAAAGAGACTCTTTCTAAAAAACTATTAGAAGAAAATGTGCTACTCTTTCCTCGATGCTTCAAAAATTATAAATATATCCATCATAATGTTTGTTTCTTAAAGGTGAAACCATAGATTTGTTTGAAAGTGTTCAAGCTTCCAATTTTAATTTTCCTCCTAAACAAAGGATGCATCAACTCAGGTAAAAACTGATTCTCATCCAAGACCCCTTAGCATATACATATTCTTTCGATGACGTATTTTAGAAAAGGGGAAACGCAAAAGATTCCATTTATTCTCATCCATTGAAAATCAAAGAAAATCTAATGAAGAACAAGAAAATTAAGAAAGGAAAAAAAATAAAAAATCACCTAGAGAGCAATTAGCCACTCTACTCGAGTTTCAACAAAAATTGCAGCTCATTGTCCTCTTTTATGGCCTTCTTCAACTATTCCTAATGCAAAGTGGCATGCACAATTAAATGTTGAACCATAGATTATCCAATCATAGTTTCCCATATGCAACTTTTCACAAGGCTTTCCATCTTCACTTACTTCTCTTTTTCTACCAAGAAGTTTTCGAGTCCCAAACAATGGAAAATGTTCATGGAATTTACATGACTACTCAAAGAGGGATTCAAGAGTTGAAGCTCCTTCAAAAGGTACTTCTAACAGAGTAGGAACATTACTGTTGCAAATGGTTAAACCGGTATCTCCAATTTTGACAGGCACCCCACGCAGTTTCCTATTCTTAATTTTAACAAAAGAAAGGGAAAACAATGCAGATACCAAAGTAGAAATAAAAATAGTACTCATATTTGGATCTCTACAGTTATGTTGCAGATATATTGGTAATATTCAGGCCAAGCTCATAATCAACCCTAAATCGAAATTTGGGACTTCCAACCAGACAGGGTAATAAAAATTATCATAAGCACGATCCTCTGTATGATGCAAAATATGGGTGTAGGAGTACTTTAGTTGTTGGACGAGTCTGCTAGATATTAGACGGAAAAATTGAACCACAATTGATCATAGATTTTCTTCTACTAAGACACACATTTATACATGCAATCAAACTAGTAAAGCCCTCAAATCCTGGGCTGAATTCAACTATAGCTTTGATTTCCAAGATTGGTAGAGGGCGAAATAACCTGCCATCCCTAGAAATGCAGGCGAATGGAAGCAAAATCAGGCTACCATCCCTATAAATGCAAGTAAATGGAATCAAAATCAGGCTTTGAATGAAATTTGGAGAGGAAAAATAATGCTTTATCGGCTTATTTTTTATGGCTAAAATACAATATTTATTTATTTTTTTAAATAATTTTTTGGCAAACTATAGAAATTGGGTTTAATATAAAAAAATTTCCCTTCCAAAATTTCAAAATATTTAAATTTTTCCCGTGGGCTAAGATTCGCCCCTAAAATTTTCTATGCCTTCTTCCTCTTCCTCTAGCATTTTATCTCCCTCTACCTCTACCTTGACCAAATGAAACTTTTGTCTACAAGGCATGCTCTAATGAGGAGTTTGTTTCTATGTTCAGTCTATGTTCATGAGAAATCGGTGATGCATTAAGTTCATCCACTAAAATTTGTGAGAGATCCTTTATATCTTCTATGGCCACAACAATGGCATCAAATCTTGTTGGAAAAATTCTCAACTATTCTCTTTTCCTCAAGTGTCTCACCATGAGACATGATTTGGGTAACTAGTCCAATTACATGTGTAAAAAATGAGTATACATTCTCAGACTCTTTCATACAAATTATCTCAAAATCTCTTCTCAACATTCGTAGTTTTGTTGTCTTCACCTTTGCCATGCCTTGGTAGGCTGCCTGGAGGGTATCCCATGGTTTATTGGACTTCGTTTCTTCTACAATCCTTGGGAAAATACTTTCATGAACCACTTGAAAAATATAGAAGAGGGATTTTGAATCCTTCTTCATGTTGTCCCTCAACAAATCCTTTTCTGCTTGTGTCAAAGCATTGTATGCTGCTGCATTTGCTGGTTCTTGGAACCCATTCTCCACCAATTCCCAAATATCTTGAGAATAAAACAAAGTCTTCATAGTTATAACACAATATTCATAATTTTTTCCATTAAACTGAGGTATTTGAGGATTAGTCAAGCTTGTTCTTGATGTTGTCATTTTAACTGTAAAAAAAAAAAAAAAATTCTCCCTGTTGGTAAATACGCTCCAAAAAAATTCCTTCAAGAGTAACCTTTAACACCGAGTAAGAACACTTGCTTTTAACTAATAAACTTTACACCCACTATGACACCACATGAAAGATAAGGCAGAGGATTCTTCCTCTTAAACAGATTCTCATAGATTAAATCACAGTTGAATTGAGCGACTAAAATGGAGAAAAAACTATTGAAAATGTAATTAGGTTCAATCTTCATTTAATGTACTTGAGTATTGTTGTAATGTACTTGAAAAAAGAATAAAAAAATGATTTTTATTATTGTTATTGTAACTTATTAAAGCATGGGTTTCATGCTTCAGTCACCATGTTTTAGGTCAAAGTCCCCATTGAGGACTTCTTGTATTTATTTTGAGTTAATAGAGTCATTGTACATTTAAAGAGACCCTTCTTGGGCTTTTGAATCATGTAAAAGGGTTTAATATTGAGTAAAATATGAATTATATGACCTACACACCAAGTCGTCCTAAAGGGGATCATGTTGGCCTAAGAGACACCTATTCGACCTCACCTAGAGCCTATAAAAGGAAGGAAATCAGGTTCATTTGGAGCACACTCTCTCACAGTAAATTCAATATCTCTTATAGTTGGGAATAGTTCGAAGTATATTGTCAAGAAGCTGAAAGAAGTGTGAGTTTGGGGAAGTCTAAGGAGAAGAAGAAAAACAAAATTTTGGCACCTCTCTCTCTCTTTGTTTTGTGCCCTAGATTGGGAGATAGAAGTCTTCCAAGTTTTACTGCGGCTGAAAGCTGTCTGTTGCTAGAAGTTGATGCCTAGTCGAAGTTTCTAGAAATGGATTGAAGATCTAGGAGGTTGACTTGGTGTGGAGGGAAGGTATGGTATATGTCTAGGGTGAAGAGTCTCAAAGAGTAATATTAAAAGGAAGAATTATTTTGACTGGGTTTTCCCCTCCAGGGGGGTTTTTCCCTAGCGTAGTGCCTACATCTGGTGTTTATTGTTTTATGTGTTGTTGCTTTGGTAATTTCTTGATGAACTAAAAGAAAGAAGATATAAAGAATTGTAATAACAAGAAACATCACAAGTAATTATCAAGAATAAGAAAATATTTCTGCCTTTCTTATTTTCTAACATGGTATCAGAGCTTTGGTGAAGAATAAAGGAAAAAGACAGTCTTCAACACTTAATCAAGGAACCATTTGAATGATCATCTCAAGGAATAAATATACTAAATTATAGTAAGATGTCTAACAGAATCAGGGGAGAAACAAACTTGAAGGAGCCTCAAACTACAGATCTTGGAAGAAGCGAATTGACCTCATCCTCGAAAATAATAAGGAACTGGACTTGGTCAAAGGAAAAGTAAAGAAGCCTACATAGGATTCCAGTGATGGTGACAAAGTGGAATACATGGAACTATAATTGGTGGCAATGACTCTAATAGTAGAAGGAATAAAGGACAACCTTGTCCCATTCATAGCCAAGATCGACCATGCTCAGGAAAAGTATGAAGCCTTGTTGAAGTTATTCACTATTAAGAACATTGGTCCAGTAGCTACTTTGAAGAATGAGCTCAGGATTACAAATATCACTAAAGAAGACACAAAGGCCTCCTTCTTTGTGAAGATAACAAGAACCAACGATGAAATTTTGGTCATTGATGAAATTGTTCCAGATAAAGAACTCACGATCACTGCCATATTAGGATTTCCACCTATTTAGGGTGCATTTGTTACAGGACTTAACAATTGGAAGGAAGCTCCCACCTTCGAAGAACTATGGTCTGCATGCCGTCAAGAAGAAATAAATATCTCAGTCACTGCCAATTCTAAAGGAGTATCAAATGCCTACATTGCTCACATAAAGGAAAGAAATCAAAGGAACCAAGGAAGAAAGTTGACATGTCTAAGGTAGAATTCTATCAATGCCATAAAAATGGTCACTATAGGAGTGATTGTCCCGACAATCCAAGAAGCAAAAAGAGAGAAATAGAGCAAGCCAACATTGTTGAAGAACGAGACTCAAAGAAAGTCAAAGCCGAAGAATTTGATATTAGGGACTTATACTACTAAGTCATTTTCTTGTAGCCTTAGATATCTTATTTTATATTTTTTTATGTTTTAGAATTTATAGGTCTTTAAGATATTTTTGGAAAATGCATTTTATTTTATTTATAAGTTTATAGGTATCCCTCAAGCTTTGAAGGGAGCTCTCAACAACTACCAAAGGTAAGTATCTCATTTCCTTAAATAGTTTTTGGTTTCATGTACTTATTTAAGTTTTGATTATATTAATACTAATCACATTTCTCCCTCTATTGTCTTGATTAGGAGAAAATCTGCTATATTCTCAAGGAGTATGAAGGAGGACCTCTCAAGACAAGTTTTTTCAAGAAACAAAGGTATGCTTTAATACATTGAATTATTTATGATAAATGTTCATTCATTTGACAATCTATTACTAACATTGTTGTGTCTAGCTATGGTGAATCATACTGATTCTTATTTTGGGTGATTCATCACTTCTTAAATCTACCTCACTCCTACTCTTAATTGATTTTATAAAACCCTAGATAGGTTCTCTGGAAAAACCTAACCTAAGGGTATGCTAATGTGAATGTTTGAAACCCTAAATTGCTTAAGGAGATTGTGAAATGACATTTGAAGTTTTTATTGATGATGTATTGTTTAGGATTTTGGTATGATAAGGAAAACCTAACTTGTTAGGGTTGAATGATAATGTATAAAATCCCAAACCTTTGAAATGTTGGTAATATTAGGTTTTCTATGTTCCTATATTGAAATCCTAACACATTAGGGTTTGATGGAATGTGTAAGCAAGACCCTTATAGTGTCTTAGAAATGTTTTCCTTGGTATGTCTGATCAAACTCTAGTCTAATCAAATTTTTTATTGATATGTTGTGAAATTGGGTTTGAATATGATATGAAATACCTTTTCTTAATATGAATATATTTCCTTTTTGGTTGAAACCATAGCTTGGTCTAGGTCAATGTATGTCTAATATATTAATTTTGTCGGACATATTATATGATTTTGTTTGATGATTAATTCGTATATACATGTGTTGAACTAGTTATTGACGATCATAAGTCTTAGGATTTAATATAAATACTTTTCTGAGATTCTAGGACGTTGATATTTAGAAATCTAGGGTTTTGCAGCTAAAACCTAGCAGTAGTTAAATTCTCTAGTATATGTGATATAACAATATGAGATATAATGATTGTTGAGGTTGTGAGAATGAAATTCTAGGGTTTTGACGTTGAACCTTAGTAGAAGTGAACATCTCTGATGAATAATGACAATATGATGATTTGAGATTTGTGTAAACCTAAGTTTTGACTCGATTTGATGGTTGGTTGAAAATATACGGTTTGAAACTAACTCTAGTGGAAGTTGGTCATATTAATGACTAAGATGTGATTGACTTTGATTGATTCTCTTGTATAAAATCTAGGATTTGTATAAAATCCTAGTGGAAAGTCTAATTTATATGACTTCTAAAAGTTATTAGATATTTCTCTTTTCCTTTGACTTATTTTTAGGGATCATTATATGATAGACTCTAAAATATTTTCATCTTGAATTCTGAAAGTTGTTAAATATATTTTTGTTTCTAGGGTTTTCTATATGTTTTATTAGGGTGTGTTGCACCTTTTAAAGAAACATTGAAACCCTAGATAGAATGAAAGTTGTTATGAAGTAGTCTAGTGTTTATGAAAAAGTCCCTAGAAAAATGTTGAAGAGTGTATGTCTCTTGTTTGGGTATATGTTAAGTATAAAGTTGAAATGATTATGTGATTATGAGATGGATAACTTCATGGTGCTATAGATTCTGTTGTACTTGCTACCTAAGTTGTGTAGGAACACAATCTTCAATAGGTGAAGATGCTCGTTGATGTGATAAGCATGACAAGGATGTAATAACTCTGATGAAATGGATGGAAGCCATGAAATATTTCCGATGACTAAGAGAATAAGTTGATCTCTCTAAGGAATCCTGAATAGTAGAGATCTTCATAAGATTAAGAAGGAGTATGGATTGATATGCTCAGTGGTTGAGAGGGATAGCTTAGTTTGGTTTTTATTGAAGAATGAAATTCAAAGGATATGTTGTTGCATGAAAAGTAGGAGAATGGAAGGGTATAATGAAGGAATCTTCTGTCAAATATTCATTTGATAGTCCTACTATGATAAGTCGAAAAGAAACATCAAGACCTCAGAGGTTTGTATTTTTTTATGTACATGTGAAAGTATATTATTGATTAGGGTTGTGTTTGTATAGGAAAAATTGTCAAAGGATTTGATAGCATTTTGGTTACCAATCAATTTGTTTGGGAGAGATTGGTAATCCATGATCTACTGGATCAAGTGGTGTTGAGGCTTTGTAAGTGAAGCATTTCCTGGGAGGACATATGGTTGACACTTTGTGTTGATGTCTCTGTGGGTCATAGAGCTCTGACCATGGATACACACCTAAGTGCTTGGGTTGATGGTTAGAAAGTAAGCCTAATGGTACCTAAAGGAGTTGAAATATTGAGTCCATATTAGTCCCACGTGGATAGATTTCCCTGGTCAGGAATCTAATCTGTGGGATTGCAGTGCCTAAATTGTTGGGAGCCCAATGGATAGATTTCCCTGGTCAGGAATATATTCCATGGCATTGTGGTTCTTAAAGATATTCATTGTTCATATAGTATGAGATCTTCCATTGTATTTGTATATGATGAATACCTTCCTAGTGAAGAGGGAGTGTTGGAAAATGTAACTAGGTTAAGTCTTCATTTAATGTACTTGAGTCATCTTGTAATGTACTTGACAAAAAAATAAAGAAAATAATTATTATTATTATTGTGACTTATTAAAGCATAGGTTTCATGCTTGGGTCAACATGTTTTAGGTAAAATTCCCCATTGAGGACTTCTAGGATTTATTTTGAGTTAATAGAGTCATTGTACATTTAAAGAGACCCTTCTTGGGCTTTTGAATCATGTAAAAAGGTTTAATATTGAGTAAAATATGAATTATGTGACCTCCACACCAAGTCGGCCTAAAGGGGATCATGTCAGCCTAAGAGACACTTATTCGACCCCCCTTGGAGCCTATAAAAGGAAGGAAAATGAATTCATTTGGAGAAAACTCTCTAATAGCAAGTTCGATATCTTTTGTAGCTGGGAAAAGTTCGAAGTATATTGTCGGGAAGCCGAAAGAGGTGTGATTTTGTGGAAGTGTAGGGAGAAAAGAAAAAATGAAATTTTGGTGTCTTGCTCTCTCTGTTTCATGCGCTTAGTTAGGAGATCGAAATGCTCGCTGAAAGTCATCTATTGTTGGAAGTTGCCACCTAATCGAAGTTGCTGGAAAGGGGCTGAAGATCTGGGAGATTGACTTGGTGTGGAGGGAATGTCTGGTATATGTCTAGGGTGAAGAGTCTCAAATAATACTATTCAAAGGAAGAATAAACTTGACTGGGTTTACCACTCGAGGGGGGTTTTATCGTGGCATAGTGCCTACATCTGGTGTCTATTGTTTTATGTGTTGCTTCTTTGGCAATTTCTTGATGAACTAAAAGAAAGAAGATATAAATAATCATAATAACAAGAAACATCACAAGTAATTATCAAGAATAAGAAAATTTTTCTGCCTTTCTGGTTTTCTAACAAAACTCCAAATCTTACGCTCAACAAAATAGAGTAAAACAGAGTAAATAGAACATAGTGGTTGCTTAGTAAAAACATTCCAACAAATATACTGTAGATTATATTTTTCGAATACATTGAAAAAAAATCATAAAGAGGCTATGGCTACTTCACTAAGTAAAAAACAAAGTTCTTATAGAGATTTACACTTCATCGGGAGTTGCAGAGTAACTCATTGTAAACCCTATAACTAATTTTTTTTTACGCGACCACCACAAATTTCTCCACGATTTTCTCCTCTTGACCTCTCAGACTTACAATCGCCACAATGAAAAAGACTTTTACATACATATATATTCAAACATATTTTTTTTTAATATTTTAATATATGACAAGACAACATTTAAAACCTATGATACATTAGAGAACTTTTGAGGTTTAAAATGAGGTTCCTAAGAAAAATGTACAACCAAAATAAAATTTAAAAAAATCAATAAGATTCAAGATGATGATGTCAACCATGGGGGATGATTCACCATTTTTGGGATAAAAAAGTAAAAATATTAAAAAATAATAAAATAATAAAATTACTTTTTAAACTTGTATTTTCAACTTATCTCCCTAAATGTTTACTCAAATTTTGAATGGGAGTACTCGTTGGATGAAAAAATTAATTCCTCGTCCAAAGAGTACCCATGTTGCACACTTTTGATGGACCCTACTACACAAAAAATGAGAAATACATGAAAAACTGTGATTCTAATCACATTTTTCTTGTATTTCTCATTTTTCGTATAGCAAGGTCCATTAAAAATATGCAACATGGATAGGTGTAGGATGAGGAGTCAAATGCTACATCCAACAAATATTCCCACTCGAAATTTGAGTAAACCCATAAGGAGATGGGTTGAAAATACGCGTTGAAAATGTAGTTTTTTCCTTTTTCTCTCTAAAATTGGATGATGTAATGTAATCTTATTTTATTATTTCCACTATTATCTTATAATTTCCTTAAGAGATGCATTTTAAACCTCAAAATTCCCTTAATGGGTGTACATTAATTTTATGAACTTGCAGATGTTGCGGACAGTAAATAACAGTTGCAGAATAAATGTTTGACCATATGCTTTTACCAACTGTGCATTAAATGGTCATTTGTCTTTAATTATCTGATGTCTTGCAGAATGGGGAATTTGTACTCTTATTTAGAACTTCATTTAATCAATGTCCTTCATCTTGCAAATAAAATCCTCAACCCGCAAAACATTTACTTAGTTGATTTATATATGTATCACAAATATCGCTGATGTCATTAAATTTAACGTGGCGTTTGCAATTAATTTTTCAACATTTCAGGGTGTTGAATCCATATATATAGTAAAAAGACAGGTTTAAATAACACAAATCAAGATTTCACCACAAATTTTTTCATCAAATTTCGACACTGGAAGTCCAAAAAATCACACAAAAGACAACTCCCTTTCTATAAATATGTAACAATTTAATTCTATAAAAAGTTAATATCACATTCATGATTGAAAAACCCAAATGTATTCATTCTAAAGAAGTTGCGAGTATCTCATACAACAGTCATTGTACATTAGGGAGAATTCAACCCTTCATCGCCTCGATTAAGATAAAAAGTAAAATAAAAATAAAAATAATACGATTTATAAACTTTAATATCAAGCACGCTAGTAGAATATGTCAATAGGTCAACTCTCAATGAGAAATTAATTCTTACTTTCGCATTTGTTGATTATCTAGCTCCCTTGGAAATCTGGACAATTCCCATCCATAACAAATAAACGGGAAAAGTGGGCTGGTATTTATCCCACATTCAACCGGATGGTTTAATCCAGGTACATAAATTTATAATGAGAATTAAACCCACATTCATTGAATATTTTCACCATTTTTTTAAACTTGTGAGAATATTCTTAATCCAGTGGGGAAATTAAATTCGCTATTTCTATAAATGTGAGAATTTAATATCACACTCTTGGAGAATTTAATTCCACATTTGTTGAGAATCTCACTGCCTTTGTAAAAAGCGGTGAAAAACGAGAATCTCCTCTCTGGTGAGAATTAAATCATTTTTCACTGAGAATTTACTTTCACATTTGTTGAGAATCTCACTGCCTTTGTAAAAAGCAGTGAAAAACGAGAATCTCCTCTCTGGTGAGAATTAAATCATCGAGTGGATAATTTCCGAATTTGGTTCAATGAAATCTGAATAACCCAAATCTCGGAAGACATGAACCCTTCCCCTCAAAGGCTATTTAAATTTGTGCCATGTTTTTTAAATTTGTGAGAAAATTTAATCCCAAAAAGTTGGAAATTTAAACACACGCGAGAATGAATCCCACATTCATTAAGTGTCTAAATTAAATGCACTTATTCATTATATATATATACAAGTATGGAAGAATTAATCCCACATTTATTGAGTCAGTCAATTCAATGCACTCTTCATATATATATATATATATATATATGACATGTATATATATATATATATGTGAATAAGATGTCACTGACGAATTGAAACGACGTAGGTTGGTTTGAACGAATTGAAACGATTAGTACTTTATACCATCGATGAAAGGCAACCAATATAAACAACCATATAAACCCATTAATACACCTTCTAAGTATTCTAAGTATGTCAGTACATGGGCACTCACGTCTATTTACCGGTCAATCTGTATTGTTTTTAGTGCTATTTTATGGAGATGTTTTTAGTGCTATTTTATGGAGATTAGATTTAGATTTTTCTGATCAATTTTTTTTTAAATCTGGCAGGAATTTATTGAAATCATATGTTTGATGAGTAACTCTGCACAATCCAAGCGCCCTAAGAGTTTTTAAGGGTGCTGAATTCATATATATAGTAAAAAAAGAGTTTAAATAACGCAAATTAAGATTTCATCTCAAATTTTTCTGCAAGATTCTGGCACCAAAAATTCCAAAAAATCATACTAAAAACATCTCCTTTGATTAATAGTTATGGAAATGTAAATGATATGATAATCATCACCCATCCCATCAACTCCTTTGATTAATAGTAATGGAGATGTAAATGATATGATAATCGTCATCCATCTCGTTGTTAGTATTGATGGCCATTGAAACACAACGACATGTGAATCATATTCTCATCCATTCCCTTTGATTGCCATGGAATGTCTTCATATGAAATAAAAGACATGAGCTCGACTATATACAAAATGATGTATCTAGTACTCAAATTCAAAGTTTGAACTTGTAAACTTGCATGTCTCACCTGTGTTTCATTTAAACGTGTTGGTGTATATGCACCTAGATTAGTTGTGTTGGTGTACATGCACCTAGATTAGCTTTAGTTAAATTCTAGATATTGCATATGATGTGCACTTAGCTTAGTTAGTTAACTTACTGCTTGCATGCGATGTGCACTTGCTTAGTTAGTTAACTTACTACTTGCATGTGGTGCACGTGCACATTAGCAGAACATAAAGCACACTTAACTTCAGTTAGCTTTAACTATCCATAGTTATTGCATGTACAACTAATCTTAACTTAGTTGCTTTTATGTATTTATTCCAAAAATAATATTGAAGAATCAATTTCATTCTTTTCTCTATTCTTGCTCGCTCCTTCTCTTGCAAGTTTGTTCATTGTTTAGTGTATCTCAAAATCTTACATGGTATCAGAGCATAGGGATTTGTAATCAATGCACAAGCAATTTTTATTTGCAGGTTCAGAAGATTGAAGCAACAACAAAAAATGGAGTCTAAATTGGAGTTTCCACAATCATCAATTCTTACTCCATATAATTACTTCAAATGGAAGCCAAAGATTCTACTTCATCTCAGAAGTAGAGGCTTATTTCGAATAACCATGGAAACAGAAGTTGAACCAACATTGGAAATGGAGAAAACAAGATATTTTAATCACATGGACGAGGCCTTTGGCATCCTATGTTTATCTATCTCTCAGAACTTCTATTTCATGTTGAATCATGTTCAAATCCAAATGAAGTATGGGAAACTTTGGAAGGATTGTTTGGAAAACAGGATGAAATGCAAGGTCACATTCTCTAAAATGAGTTAAAATCATTAGATCCGAGAAATTTTGAGAACATTCCAAATTTTTTCACAAAGTATAAAGCCTTTTTGCTTCAGTTGAAAGGATACGAGATCGACAAATCCAAGCAAGAAAATCAGTTGATTCTTTCCATTTTATCAAACCTTGGTCCAGAGTATGCAGTGTTCGTCTCTACATTCCACGTAGTAAGATTTGCAACCAGTGCAGCTTGGAAGATGCCCTCACTGGATTTTTTTATCAAGTATTTGATGCATGAGCAAGATAAGCTCATCAAAATGGGCACACTTAAAAATTCCAAAGCGCATGCACTTACTGTGCATGCAAAAGGAAAGGCAAATTCCAAAGATCATCAGAAAGGAAAAGGGAAGAAGGATCCTTATCCAAGAAAGGGAGGAAATCCCAAACCCCCTGATGGATCATCCAGCTCAAAGGAAAGCAAAGGAACGAAAAGGAAATCAATGTGAAATTATTGCCACCGTGGTTTTCACCCTGAATCTGCATGCATGAAGAAGACTATAGATCTTATGGCGCAGACACTCCAGCAACACAATCTTGGAGACCACATTCCTGAGAATTCCAAGAAGAATTCCGGAGAAAAAGCACCAGATCCAAGAGGTAATGGGCATGGTTTGATTGCTCTTCATTCTGCACCGCAAGAATGGATCATCGACTCAGGAGCTTCACATCATATGGCTTCTTCAAAGGAATCATTTTCTTCTCTACATGCATACTTAGGACCTCCTATTCTCATTGGGGATAATTCTGCAGTTGTAGCAACTGGAAAAGGAAGAGTGCAATTCGAAGATGGAAGTTTTGAGAATGTCTTGCATATTCCAAGGCTTTTGTGAATCTTCTCTCAGTGTATCAGATGACACACACAGGCAATGGAAGGAAAGTGGAATTTACATCGGATTCCATGAGCATTTATGACATGCAAACCAACTTGAAGATTTCATCTGGGAAGGTAAATGATCAATCTCGTCTGTATAAATTTTCTGATTTTGTTCCTCAATTAGATTCCATTTTGCTACTTACGCATGCAAATGAAGAAAGTAGGATTTGGCATGAGAGATTTGGGCACTTGAATTTCATATATTTGCAACATCTTAGCAAGCAAGGGATGGTCAAAGGATTTCCGACCATTGAATTTTCAAATGGTGTTTGTAATGGATGTGCTCTTGGAAAGCATCCACAAGACAAATTCGAGAAGGCGCATGCATGGAGAGCCTCTTCACCTTTGGAACTTGTACAAAGTGATCTCATGGGTCCATTTCTAGTGATTTCAATGAGAAAAGCAAGATATGTGTTGTCATTTATAGATGATTACATGAGATTCACTTGGGTTTACTTCTTGAAACTCAAGTATGAAGTTTTTCAACATCTAAATATTTTCAAAGCGCATGCAGAAAAGAAAATGCATCAAGATACTCCGCATAGATAATGGGACGGAATATGTCAACAAAGATATCAAGAATCTTTGTAATGAAGCAGGCATACAGTTGCAACATACAGTTCCTTACACTCCACAGCAAAATGGTGTGACTGAAAGGAAAAATCGATCTTTGAAAGAGATGGCTAATTGCATGTTGCATGCAAGATCTCTTTCGTCGAAATTGTGGGTTAAAGCTATCAATTGTGCCTCATACATCTAGAACAAATCTCCTCATAAATCTGTTACTGGAAAAACACATTTTGAGGCTTGGACTGGCATGCAACCTAAAGTTAGTCATTTCCGTATTTTTGGATCTTGAGCATGGGCTCGCATTCCTACAGAGAAGAGAAAGGCTTTGGAGCCTCAAAGTAAAGCATGCATGTTTGTTGGATATTCTAGTGAAGTCAAAGGATACAGATTGCTTGATATCAACACTGAAGAGCTTTTTATTGAAAGGAGTGTAAAGTTTGACAAAGATATTTTGCATGCACCAGCGGATGAACTTGTTAGCAAGTTTCCATCACCACTCATTGATGAGTATGCAGATGAAACTTCAGATCAAAATTCTGATGAAGATGAGTCTCTTCCTGTGACACCTGTTGGACCACCAGTTGTTGAACATCGAGATCATACTTCCACATGTATTTCGGAAGATTCTCGACCACCTTCAACACAAAAATGGTGCAACATGAGTGATATCCTTGATGATCCTGCCTCTATACCTCTGTTTGAGGAAGATCCGCAAGCACTCTTAGCTATGTAGCTATGCATGCCCATGCATGCTTATATTATGCATGCATCTGATCCACAAACTTATGCAGAAGCAAGTGGGCATCCTGAATGGGAAGCCACAATGGATGAGGAATATAACTCTCTCATTGAGAACTAGACTTGGGATTTGGTTCCGCTACCTTCCAATCGTAAACTTGTGAGGTGAAAGTGGGTTTACCGAACCAAGAAAGTAGCAAATGGCCAAGTTAGTCAATATAAGGCAAGATTGGTAGCAAAAGGTTTTCAGCAAGTACATGGTGTTGACTATGATGAGAATTTTCTTCCAGTGGAAAAAATGGATTCCATTCGGCTAGCTCCCTCCATTGCAGGAGAAAAAGGATGGGAGGTGCATCATATGGATGTGAAGAATGCCTTTCTTCATAGTGATCTCGAGGAGGAAATCTACATGGAGCAGCCACTGGGATACATGCAAAATTCATCTCTAGTATGCAAACTAAAGAAGTCTTTCTATGGCCTCAAGCAGGCACGTAGAGCATGGTATTCAAAGATGGATTCTTATTTGTTATCTCAAAAATTTATACGCTGCAAATCTGGTTCCAATGTTTATTTTTTGAAGAAAATTGAATCCTTGTTGATCATAGTACTCTACGTAGATGATATTTTGATAACAGGTAGTTCAGCTTCTGTCATTACTAAGATTAAAACTGCATTGCATAAGCGGTTTTCCATGACAGACATGGGCTTGCTAAATTTCTTCCTTGGGCTAGAGATCAATCAGAGTGATTTTGGAATTACCATTTCTCAACCAAAGTATGCTAGAGATGTTTTGGCACGATTTCACATGAGTGACTGCAAGCCAACAACCACAAATTTCTTATCAGGGATAAAGCTTGAGAATGGCAAAGACACACCATTGGTTGATTGCACATTGTACCGTCAGCTTGTGGGAAGTCTTCTTTATCTCACTCACTCCTGTCCTGATCTCTCATATGCCGTAGGAGAAGTTTCCAGATACATGCAGGAGCCACATGAGTTACACTAGAATGCCGCAAAGCGCATCCTTCGATATGTCCAGGGGACAATCACCTATATGATTCATTATGTAGCCAATTGTTCTTTGAATCTTATTGGGTTCACAGATTTAGACTGGGCTAGCGACACCATTGTTTGCAAGTCCACCTCTGGTTATGCACTTAGTTTGGGATCTGGCCCAATTTGTTGGTCAAGCAAGAAGCAGGCTGCCATTGCTTTATCATCAGTAGAGGCTGAGTATAGAGGAGCAGTCAATGCCATTATTCAGGGAATTTGGCTACAACATTTCCTATCTGAGCTTGGGATCAGTGTCCATCGTCCAATTTTCATCTCATGCGATAATCAAAGTACACTAAAGTTTTGCAGAGATCCAATGTAGTGGAAGCAAACCAAAAACATCGAGATCCACATTCACTTCATTAGAGAACTCATTCATGATGGGATCATTGATCTTCAGTACTATCCTAGTTTAGAGCAGATTGTTGATATCTTCACCAAGACTTTCACTGAGCAGAAGTTTTGATTCCTGTGAGATCGTCTCGGGGTGAAGGTCACGACTACCTAACATTTGTCTTTTCTCTACTTTTGCATTATATTTTGAAGGGGGGGGGTTTCTTCCCACTGGGTTTTCCCTCTTTCCTCCTTTTTATGCATTGTATATGGGTACCTAAAATGGTCGTGTTTCCGGGACTCATTCATTTTGCATCACACTCACCTAAGTTATGGTTAAGGGGGGGTGTTGGTGTACATGCACCTAGATTAGCTTTAGTTAAACTTTAGATATTGCATGTGATGTGCACTTAGCTTAGTTAGTTAACTTACTGCTTGTATGCGATGTGCACTTTCTTAGTTAGTTAACTTACTGCTTGCATGTGGTGCATGTGCACATTAGCAGAACATAAAGCACACTTAGCTTCAGTTAGCTTTAACTATCCATAGTTATTTCATTTACAACTAAGCTTAAGTTAGTTTATTTTATGTATTTATTCCAAAACTAATATTGAAGAATCAATTTCATTCTTTCTCTATTCTTGCTCGCTCCTTCCTTCTCTTGCAAGTTTGTTCATTGTTTTGTAAATCTAGATCTTTGTATCTCAAAATCTTACAAAATGATATCAATCACAATTCATTAATGTCATGCTATTTGAATTCAAAAACCCGCTCAAAAATATTTGAATTTGAAAACCCACTAAAAAATATTCAATCTTTGCTTGTAAACATTCTTATTTCATTTGGATTCGCTTCAGTACTTATCATGAATTCTGGTAAATATGATTTGATTGCTGATCTCGATGAGATGGAGAAATTTTTCAGATCAACCAACTCTTTGGGATTCAAGTTTGTCCATTGGAATCTGAGTTCACCTACTTGGGATTCCACATAAAGACGAATCAATAGTAGATCTATGGGGTTGGATCATCAAGAAATTTGAGCTTAAACTAAATCAATGGTTATATCAGTGGCTCACTATGGGGGGCCGACTCACTCTACAATCCATATCCTTTTTCTGGGTGCATTTATATATGTTGTCGATGGCTATTATTCACAAGATTGATGCACTTTTATCTTGTTTCCTCTGTCCAGTTCATATGTCTCTAGGAAGATCCACCTTGTTCGATTTCCCTTTCTTTCAAAATTTGTAGAAAATGGGGGCTAGGGATTATAGAAACACTCACATTTAACTGAGGTCTCATTTTCAAGAGCTTAGGAAGAGGGATGATCGGCAGGAGAATTTGGCCACAGGTATTCCATAGCAAATATATGGGCTATAAGGATTCAAATGATTGGATCAAAGTCAAAGCAAAGTTTCCTACCGCATCCTCTTGTATCTGGTGTGGTATGATCAGAAACCGTCATTGGTTATTTGTGGGTACTTGATTGGAGGTGGGCGATAGACCTAGGGCTGAGGTTGGACTGGATAACATCAAGGGTCTTCTAGATTTTCATTCACTTTTGTTCCCCTCCTCCAGAATCTACAAGGTAGAGGTATGTTTTTATTTATCTAGCATAGTTTCTTACCTGGATTTTTCTCCACACATACAATCTTGGCGTCGGGCAGAAGATATTGACCTTTTTGGTTATTTGGTTACATAATGGGATCTGTACATTAGATAGGTCAAGGATGCGGGGATATATATCACTGAAGAACCTGACAGGCTGAGGTGGGTAAGGAGAACACAAAAGGGCCAAATTGCAATTAAAGAACTATACAAACATATAATCAGTCCACAATAAATCGTTGAGATACTACCACGATTTCATCATGTTAAAATAGTTAATTAACTCCCGCATGCAGAGTTAGACAATCATTTAAGTGAGCATTGAGTTATTTGAGTTGTGTGATAGATGAATTTGGTAAGTGAGTTAGAGAGCTAGTTAAGTGAGTGATGGTCAAGTCAAGTTATGTAAGTGCGTGCATGTCAAGTTAGGATAAATACCCTTCACCAGGTTCATTATATTCAAAAAGATTGTCTGATTGAAGTTTTTGTGATTAATATAGAGCCGCAACTCGTTTTTGTTATTGAGTGAAATACTTGTGTAATTTGTGCCTTTACTCTTATGCCATTCCAACAAATTGGTATCAGAGCAAGGTTACAAAGAACCAAAGAAATACGGATAAAAAATCATCAGTGTGTGAGAAGAGAATATGTTTTCTTGTTGTTTTAGGCTATAACACACCTCATACATTGTATACAAGGCATCATAACGTAGGTTCCCACAGCAAAGAACCGTGTTACAATTGGTAAACTTATGGGCTTCACGCAGCATGCGAAGGTTCCTTCGTTTCAGCAGCGTTAGCACACTAACATGGTACTATTATATGTGACAAGCGTTAAATGATTCTACAATGCACTTCAGCCTCATTAGTATGAATTAGTGAAAGGTTTGAATATTCGAAGAAAAGACCAACAAGGAGTTTTTCAAAAGGTTTTAAAGAATACGTAAAATGTTTAAAATGTATGAAAAAGTTTTAAATCATACGTAGGAGTTTTTTGTTTTTGAAAAGTGTTTTTGGAAAGGAATTTTAAAAGCTTATTTTTTAAAAGTGGATATTATATAAATTAATTTTTTTATATAAATATTTTTTTTATAAAAGAAATTTCTTATATAAAAAAATAAAAATAAAATCTAGGGTTTTATTAAAAGGTTGTTTTTTTTTGGAGCTTAGCAAAGCTTACAAAAAAAGAATTTAGGGTTTTATCAGAAAATATTTT
The DNA here is from genome assembly GCA_034641835.2 of Pinus albicaulis. Classification (NCBI taxonomy): domain Eukaryota; kingdom Viridiplantae; phylum Streptophyta; class Pinopsida; order Pinales; family Pinaceae; genus Pinus; species Pinus albicaulis. The sequence goes on from CM076580.1 coordinate 893,649,639, forward strand.
TTTTTGTTCTGAAGAACTAGGACTACAAGCAGTTTCCAACCACAACTTCCTTTTTTACACCGAAAGATTATGATGTGCAGGCCATTAAGATGCAGACCATGCTAAAAGCGCATGATGTTTGGGATCATGTCAAGTTTGGGTTTACAAAACCTTAGGATGATGCAGAAGAACGAGCCCTCAGTAATGTAGAGAAAGAACAATGGAAGAAAGACAAAAGGAAGAATGCACAAGCGTTGCTTCTTATCCAACAGGGAGTGGACCGAGCATTGTTCCAAAAGATAATGATTACATCTTCGACAAAGGAAGGATGGGAAACTTTGGCGACAAGCTATCAAGGTATGGAAAATTTCAATATTGTTAAATTGCATTATACCAAGAGAGATTTCGAAATTCTGTAGGGAAAGGGGACAAAGGACATGGGTTCCTTCATGAATAGGGTCATGTCTGTCGTCAATCAGTTAAAAATTTATGGTGAAGAAATTAAAAATCAAACAGTGATTGAGAAGGTCTTTAAATCTTTGTCTACAAAGTTTGATGTTGTGGTAACAGCCATAGAAGAAGCAAAAGATTTGGAAAAAATGACAATTGATGAGTTGATGGGATCACTTCATAGATATAAATAATGATTCCACTTTAGAAATTGCTTTCAAAATTCAAGTTTCTATTTCAATAGGTCGAGGCAGAGGTCGATTTATAGGCAGAAGACGATGCAGAAGATATGGTAGTCAGAGAGATGGCCGAGAAGAGCATGAACATGAAATTGGAAGTAGCAGTAGAAGAAGCTTCAACAATAATTACAGATCTGAAAAATCAAAGGTGAAATGTCATTATTGCAATAAATTTTGTCACTATGCTTGTGATTGCAAGAAGAAGATAGCTGATCAAGGAAATCAGAGAGCCAATGTTAGTACAGAAAATACTAACTCCATGTTCCTTGCATGCAACAACATGCATGAACCTTTTGATAAGGTGTGGCTATTAGACAATGGTTGCAGTAACCACATGATAGGAAACAAGAATTTGGTTGCAAATTTGGATCAATCTGTGAAGACAGAGGTAAAGTTGGGGACTGAAAATACTGTGGATGTATATGGAAAAGGAGTGGTCAACATTGTGACCAAACAGGGGGAGCCAAAGACAATCTTAGAGGTATATTATGTTCCTGGTCTCAAACATAATTTGATAAGTGTTGGTCAATTGATGTAGAAAGGATAATCAGTTATCTTTCAGGGGAAAGAATGTGTTTTTTATGACAAACTCCCAAGCAAGCAGCTGATAGAAAAGGTGCATATGACGAGGAATAGACTATTTCCTCTAATTATGAACTATGATGACCAGGTTAGTTCTTTTAAAGTTTCATGTTCTAATGATTATTGGTTATGGCACTTTCAGTTTGGACACTTGCATTTTTACGGTTTAATATTGTTGCAGTAGAAACAGATGGTTAGAGGATTACCTCCCATCAAAGAACCTGCTAGTACTTGTGAGTGTTGCATCTTGGGAAAGAAACATCGTGAAAGTTTTTCGAAGGTGGTTTCATACAGAGAAAATAAACCACTTTAGTTGGTGCATACATACTTGTGTGGACCTATGAGGACATAGTCAATTGGTGGAAGTTGTTACTTCCTCACTTTTATCGATGACTATAGAAAAAATACTTGGGTTTACTTCTTGAAGCAGAAGTCTGAAACTTTTGCAAAGATTAAAGAGTTCAAAGCATTAATAGAGAACCAAAGTGATCGACAGATCAAGGTATTCAGATTAGATTGCGGTGGAGAATATGATTCGAAAACATTCCATGAGTACTGCAAACAACATGGAATCAGAAGACAATTTACAACCCGATACACACCACAGCAGAATGGTGTAGCAGAGAGAAAAAAAAACAATCATTAACATGACATGGAGCATGTTGGAAGCAAGACACTTATCTAATGAGTATTGGGCAGAAGCAGTTGCATGTGTTGTTTATGTGATAAACAAATCACCTACAAATATTGTGATGAACAAAGTTCCAGAAGAAGCATGGTCAAGTATGTCATGTAGTGTATCTCATTTCAGAGTTTTTGGATGTGTAGCCTATGCACATGTGCCTAAGAAAATAAGAGGAAAATTAGATGATCAAAGGGAAAAATGCATATTTATTAGTTATAGTGAGCAGTCAAAATCTTACAACTTGTATAACCCTATCATCAAGAAGACCATAATTAGCATAGATGTTGTGTTCAAAGAAAAAGAGTCATGGAATGGGTTTGTCGATAAAATAATTGATGCACAAGCACCATTGATGGAAGCGGATGATGTAACAGAAAAGGAGCAACAAGAATCAACATAGAAGACATCAAACAAAGTCACACCAGCAAGGACTCCAATATTTTCAGAATAGTATGGATCTTCAAGCAGATCAACAGACCAGAATTCTCCAAGCAGCAAATCAGGTAATGAATCAAGAAATGGTAAGAAAAATATGAGAAGTTTAAAATATATTTAGGATTATTTGGATATTAGTTCAAATTTTGCATTGTTGTCATTCCAACCTTTTTCGTTTGAAAAAGCAATCAAAGATGAAAATTGGGTGCAAGCCATGGATGAAGAGATTGATTCTATTGAAAAGAATGATACATGGAATTTGGTTAATTTTCCAAAGGATAAAAACCTCATTGGTGTGAAGTGGGTGTACAAGACTAAGTTGAATGAGAAAGGTGAAATTGACAGATTTAAAGAAAGACTTGTAGCAAAAGGATTCTCGCAGCAACCGAGAATAGACTTTGGGGAAATTTTTTCTCTAGTAGCCAGATTGGATACTATTAGAGTAGTTCTAGCCTCAACAGCTTAGAAAAAGTGGAAAGTATATCAGATGGATGTCAAATCAGACTTCTTGAATGGAATTCTAGAAGAAGAAATTTATGTGCAACAACCTCCAGGTTAAGAATTTGAAGGTAAAGAAGATAAAGTTTATAGGTTGAAGAAAGCACTCTATGGACTAAAGCAAGCACCTAGAGCATGGTATAGCAGAATTGATAATTACATGATTAAGAATGGATTTTGAAGAAGAAACATTGAGCCTACCTTGTACACAAATGTAAATGAGCATGGAAAAATTTTGATTGTTTTCTTATATGTTGATGACATGATTTTTACAAGTGATCTTGAGTTAGATTAATTTAAAGCAACCATGATGAAAGAATTTGAGATGAAAGATTTTGGTCTCATGAAATATTTTCTTGACATAGAGGTTGAGCAGTCTGAAAAAGGAATATTTTTTTGCCAAAATAAGTATGCTAGAGATTTGCTGAAAAGATTCAGGATGGATAATTGCAAACCTGTCCCTACACCAGTTGCAACAGGTACAAAGTTAAGTAAGGATGATGAAGGATCATATGTCAATCCAACTCTATTCAAACGATTGGTTGGTAGCCTCATGTATCTCACAGCTACAAGACTAGATATTATGCAAGGAGTGAGTTTGATTTCCAGATTTATGGAGACTCAAAAAGACACACGTTGGAGTGTTGGAAAAAGAATTCTGAGATAAATAGGAGGAGCTAGAGATTGTGGAATAATGTATGCAAGTACATAAAGGAAATATTTGATTGGGTACATAGATAGTGATTTTGCAGGTATTTTGGATTATAGGAAGAGCACATCCGGTTATGTGTTTCATCTTGGTTCAGGTGTGATAGCATCGGCATCTAAGAAGAAGCCCATTGTGACACTCTCCTCAAAAGAAGCAAAATATGTAGCAACAACATCAACAACATGTCAAATAGTATGGTTAAGAAGAGTATTGGATGGACTCAAGAAGAAACAACAAGGATCAACAACGATATACTGTGACAACACATAAGTGATTGCACTATCCAAGAATAGTTTGTTTCATCAAAGGAGAAATCATATTGATACTAGATATCATTTTATTAGAGAACTTGTGAGCAATGGAGAAGTTCACTTGAAGCCTTGTAAATCTAGTGATCAATTGGTTGATATATTTACAAAGCCATTAGCAATAGATGTGTTTGAGTTTCACAAAAGATACTTGGGTGTTGTAAGCCTATCTAAGACATAGACCAGTAGGCATGTTTGAGTTGTCATGAGCTAGGTTTTATTTTAGAAGTCGTAATTAAGGGGGAGTGTTAAAATATTTAATTAACTCCCGCATTCAGAGTTAGACAATTAGTTAAATAAGCATTGAGTTAGTTGAGTTGTGTGATAGATGAATTTAGTAAGTGAGTTAGAGAGTCAGTTAAGTGAGTGATGGTCAAGTCGAGTTATGTAAGTGTGTGCATGTCAAGCTAGGATAAATACCCTTTGCTGGGTTCATTGTATTCAGCAAGATTGTGTGATTGAAGTTCGTGTGATTAATATAGAGTCGTAACTCGTTCGTGTTATTGTGTGAAATACTTGTGTAATTTGTGCCTTTACTCTTCTGCCATTCCAGCACATAAGATATGGGATTGGGAATTCCCATTGAAACTATAATGTTTTGGATGGTTAGCCCTTCATGACAAAATTCTCACTTGGGAGAATCTATCATAGAGATTTCAGGGACCTGGCATTTGCTCTCTTTGCATGCAAAATTTGGATGATGTAACACATTTCTTATTAAACTCTCATATCGCTGCAACAATTTGGCAGATTGTCGTGCAAATATTTCATATTGGAGGGCACTTGACGCAATTTAATCTCGAGGCATGTTTTAAAACATGGTTTGCTACACTAAAAAATACTACACCTTACCATTTTATATCGTTTGGGGAATTTGGCGATGCAGGAATAGCTTGAATATTTTTGAACAAAATCCAAGGAAGATTCATAAGCTGGATGTGTGGAAAAAGTTCCCTGTTGTATTTTTTGATGGAGCATGCAACAAAAAAAATGTGGATGCGGGACCCTCATTGTCGTGACCCCTAGATGTTACAAACATTTCTGGTGGGAAAGAGGTAGAGGTAAAAACAACCTAGTGGAAATCATTGCACTATGGGGCCTTCTCTTCATGGATCATTGGTTAAACATTAATGATTTACAGGTATATGGAGATTCAAAATGATGCAAAGACTGGATTAAGGGGTTCAATTGCTTCCAACCTCCCATGCCGTCATCATCAAGGGGCTCAATTGCTTCCAACCTCCCGTGCTGTCATATTGGATGAATCACATTCACCTCTTAGAACACACTTTTCATCTAATCTCATATACACACATATCTAGAGAACAAAATCATATTGTTGATATACTCTCCAAAAGAGGCACCACAAGAACTACTGTAGACATCCAATTTGAAACTTACCAGTAGGATGAAAGGGTGGATAAGACACTATCCCATTTCCTAATCTCACATCTTACATGTTTTTTTTTGTTTTGTCAATTTTCTAGATCATATGTTTCATAGTAAGGATTTTCTTATGTTTTTGTTGTTAAATCTTTTTTGGAAGTAGTTGTTGGTCTCGAATAATATGCTTAAATGTTAAAGACTTTGACATGTTTTTTAAGTAAGATCTAGATGGGAAAAAAGACAGAAATCTAGGAATATGTATTCACTTTTTTATAATATATTAAAGTTTTTTAGTAGAAAAAACAAAACGTCTGAATGACGTCAACCACATTATGAGCGTTACCATGTTTTAATTGAACGACATCAACCAGATTTAAGACATTTCGAAAACGAACACATTTATTCCTATAAACCATTTTGCATCATGTTGGAAGGGACTATCATTGTTGTGGTTAATAGATTTTGCATGGTGTTTGCAGGTCAACAAACAAGCCTTCTTTGGGGATGTTGGAATTTCTGAACAATTTCGAACTCATAGAGGAAAAATAAAAATTCCTTTTCCACAACACAGAGATTAAAACAAAAATTAAATTGCGGACACAGAGAGATGAAATATAAAAACTTATATTTCATTAAACTAGAAAACTCTGTCACAAGATGAAATCTTTCTTCAGAACGAAGTTCTGGATTCATAAAAAAATTCATTGGCTGCTGCAGACACAGTGCTACAAGAATTTTCTCTCTTCCTTTCTCTTTTTCTTTTTCTCTGGCCTTCGGGCTCTCTTAAAAAAAATACACAGTCTTCACTACAATGCACTTGTGGCATATTAAATTACACACACACACACACACACACACACACACACACACACACATATATATTATAAATATTCCATATTTATAATATATATCAAAATATAACCAAAGTTAAAATAAATGTACCGCGGTAAAATAAAATTAACCCAACATAAAACATTAAAACATGATGCGGAAAAATAAAATTAAATCAAAAACTGTATGCTAAGGTTAAAAACCTTATTCCCTTCATACTTTCCGGGGGCTGCTTGGAAGACCTTCACGTGAGTTCTATTCACCTCCCAGAATTACTTGTGGTTGGTAAAGAGGTGGGTCCAGAGGTGAGTGATGTCACCTCCTCTGGGGGTTGCCTTCCCCTTTGCTGCTCAAGCTTGGATGCTCCCTCGGAATGTGTTGGCTGTGCAATGAATATGGTTGGTGGAGTTTAATGCGGTGGTTGCTGTTGATAACTGATACGTGGTTGCGTGAAGTTCTAAACTGGAGATTTGCTGCCACCCTTCTTCAGACTCCTCACATCATAATTGATGTCGCCACTTCTGCTATCTTTTCATTCCCATCACAATTAATGTTGTCATCCTGCTGCTCTGCGTGGCAATTGGAATTAATATTCCAACACTCCCCCTTAATTTAAACTGTTGGGTTTTCTTGCATACCCGGGCATTTGCTTAAATAATTAAAACTCTTCTACGTTAATGGCTTTGCCAATATATCAACAAATTGTTCCTTTGTCCTGCAGTGGTGCAAAACAATCTCACTATTATTAACCAGTTATCGTATAAAATGAAATTTTGCATCAATATGCTTTGTTCTCTTATGGAAGACAAAATTATTTGATAAAGCTATCGCTAAGTTGTTATCGTAGTAAATTGTTGTTCCTTTATCCTATTCATGACATAAATCTCTAAGCATTATTCTCATCCATACTGCTTGGCATGCTGCTACTGTTGCTACCACATATTCTGCCTCTACTATTGATAAATCAACTATTGGTTGCTTCTTGGAAGCCCATGAAATGACCCCCGATCCCAAATGAAACACATATCCAGATGTGCTCTTCCTTTCATCTACACTTCCAGCCCAATCATTGTCAGTGTAACCAGTTAGTTTAAAATTTTTAGATGAGGAGTATAAAATACCATACCCCTTCGTTCCATTCACATACCTTAGAATCCTCTTGGCTGCCTGACAATGAGTCTCTTTTGGCCTTTCCATAAATCTGGAAATTAAACTTATAGCGTGCATTATATCCAGCCTAGTTGCAGTGAAATACATCAGGCTACCAACTATGCTCTTATACAAACTTGGATCAAAATCCTTGCCACTGTCTTCTTTGCTCAATTTTAACCCCATGAAAGTTGGAGTTACAACTGCCTTACTGTTTTACATGTTGAATCTTTTCAACACTCATTCAACATATTTTTCTTGGGAAATAAAATCCCATTTTCATTTTTCTCTACTTCTATTCCAAGAAAATATCTAAAAAAACACAAATCAGTCATTTCAAATTCACTCTTCGTGAATGCTTTAAAATCAACAATGAGAGAAACTTCATTGCCAGTAAATATTAAATCATCTACATATAAAACAACAATAAGATTCTTACCATAATTTTTTTTTATGTAGAGTGTGGGTTCTCCATCACATTTCTCAAATCCGTTTTCAGTTAGGTAAGCATCTATCCTGCTCTACCATGCTCTCGGTGCTTGTTTCAGCCCATAAAGAGATTTCTTCAACTTGCATAATTTGTGCTCTTGTCCTTCAATCTCATAGTCTAGAGGTTGTTCAAAATATACCTCTTCTTTCAACACTCCATTCAGGAATGAAGATTTAACATCCATTTGATAAACCTTCCATTTGTGTTGTGCTGCAATGGACAACACTGTTCTCACTGTTTCCATCCTTGCAACTGGTGCAAAGGTTTCTTCATAATCTCTTCCTTGTTACTGCTTGTAGCCTTTGACAACAAGTCTTTCTTTATGCCTTTCAATCTTACCTTCAACATTTCTCTTGGTCTTATAAACCCATTTTACTCCAATGACTTCTTTACCTTCAGGGAGGTCCACTAACTCCCATGTATTACTCTTTTCTATTGCACCAATATCTTCGTTCATTGCTTCAGTACATTTTCTTCTTTTACAACATCTTCAAAATGAATTGGGTCATCAACATGACAATAAAAAGAAAATAAAGAGTCAGCATTATCATTTACCTCTCCTTATTCATAAATCTCACTCATATTTCTAAATCTCGGTCTTCTTGGTGTACTTTGAGTTCCACTTGAACTTGAGGGAGTTTCAGTTCCCTGTGGTGTGCTTCGAGAAGTACTTCCTTGATTTCTCAAGGCTGTTCTATTTCCAACTTGTGGTGTGGTTTGTTGTGCTTGCGGTGGTGGAGGAGGGGCCACCAAGGAGGGATTATTTGCTACTGTCCCTTCCTCTTCTTCTTCATGAGACACACATGTATTCATGTTCACTGTTTTCTCTAAGCTTCCATCCCAAGATTCTTCTTCAATAAACTACACATCTCTACTGATAATAAATTTCTTGGTGGATGGATTATAGAGTTTTTATGTCTTGGAATCATCACTGTATCCAACAAAGATACATTTCTCCCCCTTACTATCTAACTTCTTCCTTATCTGATCTAGAATGTGTGCATAAGCCACACAACCGAATACTCTCATGTGGGTGACATGCTGCTTTATGCCAATCCACGCTTCTTCCGGAACTCTGTTCATGACAGCTTTGGTTGGGCATCTGTTCAATATGTACGCTGTACAATTTACAGCTTTAGCCCAATACTCATTTTGCAAATGTTTTGCCTTCAACATACTTCTGACCATGTCCATGATGGTCCTATTCTTCCTTTCTGAAACACCATTTTGCTGAGGTGTGTACCTTGTGGTAAACTACTTGTGTATGCCATTCTCCCTACAGAAACATAGGAACTCTTTGGAGATGTATTCTCCACCTCTGTCAGTCCTTAGAACTTTGATGTAGTGCCCACTCTGCTTCTCAACATGAGCTTTGAAGTGGCAGAACTATTCAAACACTTCACTCTTCTCTTTCAAGAAATACACCCATGTCTTTTTGGTGTAATCATCTATGAATGTCAAACATATTTGTTGCTAGCTAAAGATGGTATTTGCATTAGTCCACACTAATCTGAATGGACTATTTCTAAGGGTGCTTTTGTCCTTATGCTCTTTCCTATTAGAAATATTTCTCTGTGTTGTTTTCCTAAGATGCAACCTTCACAAAGGCTATCTGGTTTCTCAATCAGTGGTAATCCTTTTACCATTCCTTTTTTGTGCAACAAGTTCAGGCCTCCGAAATTGAGATGTCCAAATCTCAAGTGTCATAACCAGTTTTCATCTTTCACTTCCTCTTGAAAGACCTCTTGTGTTACAGCTGCTACATTTCTTCTTTCCTTCAAGTTTGCTCTGAGCTTGAGAGGAAACATCCTATTGCTTGTCATCTGCACCTTTGCAATGAATTTCTTGCTTGGAGGTATGTCCATGATTGTGCACACATCATCTTTAAAAAAAACATTGTAGCCCTTGTCAATGAGCTGTCCAATGCTCAAAATATTACATTTCAAGCTAGGTACATAATTTACATCTGGCACAAACTTTTATTCTCCATTTCTTATCAGGATACTTACTCTGCCTTTTCCATTGACATAGATCTTACTATCAGTTTCTGTTGTTACTTTAGATTTAACATTTTCATCAAGATTGGCAAACATTGCTATGTTTCCAGTCATGTGGTTACTACAACCCAAGTCTAAGAACCATACATCATCTTGTCTATCTTATGCTATATTACATGTTAACAACAGATTCTTCTAGTTCTTTTCTTATTTTGTTAAATTAGCATTCTGCCTATTATTCATGTAATTTTGATTTTTCCTACATTCATTGGCATAGTTCCCATATTTATTGCAATAATTACATTGGACTTGGGATTTATCATACCTTTGTACATGAGCTTGATGTTGGCTAGAGCCTTCATTCTGGTTCTGATTGCTGCCCCTTCCACTCGAACTTGTAGGGCTGCTTCTTCCTCTCTTTTGGCTTCTGCCTCTACCTCAGTTGTTTGCTCTACCTTAACCTCTGCTTTGGCCAAAAGAAATTTGAGTCTTGAAAGCTTGTTCCAATGAGGAATCTGTTCCTCTATTCAATCTGTGTTCATGAGACATCAGGGATGCACTGAGCTCATCCACTGTAAATATTGAGAGATCCTTTGTCTCTTCTATTGCCACTACTATGACATCAAATTTTGAGGGTAGAATTCTCAAGATTTTCTCCACAATTATTCTTTCTTCAAGAATCTCTCCATGTGACCTTATCTGGGTAACCAACCCAATAACTTGTGTGGAGAATGATTCTATAGTTTTAGAATCTTTCATACAGAGTGTTTCGAAATCTCTCCTCAGCATTTGCAGTTTTGTTGTCTTCACCTTCTCCATGCCTTGATAGGTTGTTTTAAGAATATCCCATGCCTCTTTAGACTTTGTTGCTGTTGCAATCCTTGGGAAAATACTCTCATGCAATAATTGAAAGAGATAGAAGAGGGATTTGGAGTCCTTCTTCCTATTATCTTTTAACAAATCTCTTTCTACTGCTGTCAAAGCAGCCAGCGCTGCTGCGTCTACTGGTTCTGGGTAACCGTTCTCAACCAGCTCCCATATGTCCTGTGAAGAAAACATGGATTTCATCGTGATTTCCCAATAATCATGGTTCTTCCCGTTAAACTATGGAATTTGGGGATTCGTCAGACTGGTGCCTGCTGCTGCCATCTTAACTGTGCAAAGACGGCAATGTCCTTGACTGTGTTAAAAAAAACAAACAAAAGCTTTCTCTGATGGAGAAATACGCTTCAACAAACTTCTTATAGCTTCTGCAGTGAAGAGTGATCTCTGCTTCATTCACTGAGCACCTAGACTAGCTCCGATACCATGTTGGAATTTCTGAACAATTCTGAACACACAAAGGAAAAATAAAAATTCCTCTTCCACAACACAAATATTAAAACAAAAATTAAATTGCGAGCACAGAGAGATGAAATATAAAAACTTATATTTCATTAAACTAGAAAAATCTGTTACAAGATGAAATCTTTCTTTAGAATGAAGTTCTAGATTCACAACAAAATTCACTGGCTACTGCAGACACAACGCTACAAGAATTTTCTCTCTTTCTCTCCTTCTGTCTTTTTCTCTGGCCTTCAGGCTCTCTTAAAAAAAATACACAGTCTTCACTACAATGCACTCGCGGCATATTACATTACACACACGCACACACACACACACACACATATATATATATATTATAAATATTCCATATCTATAATATATATCAAAATATAACCAAATTTAAAATAAATGTACTGAAGCGAACAAAGTTCCTTCTCAAGTTAAATACTCCAGAACACTTGGAATACAAATATATCCATGAGGATACAAATATTATATTATATGTAAGATGAATGAGATAGATATATGATTGAACGTTACAAGTGAGGCCTGCTTATATACCTATGCAGGTGCCTCTTCATGAAAGGTCATGTCGTATCAGTCATGGCCTTTCAACCTAATTCCTAATTAACTAATTTAATCACTAATTAATTCTTTTATTCATTACATGTACTGCGGTAAAATAAAATTAACCCAACATAAAACATTAAAACATGATGTGGGGAAATAAAATTAAATCAAAAAATTTATGCTAAGGTTAAAAACCTTATTCCCTTCATACTTTTCGGGGGTTTCTTGGAAGACATTCACATGAGTTCTATTCACCTCCTGGAATTACTTGTGGTTGGTAAAGAGGTGGGTCCAGAGGTGAGTGACGTCACCTCCTCTGGGGGTTGCCTTCCCCTTTGCTGCTTAAGCTTGGATGCTCCCTCGGAATGTGTTGGTTGTGCAATGAATATGGTTGGTGGAGTTTAATGCGGTGGTTGCTGTTGATAACTGATACGTGGTTGCGTGAAGTTCTAAACTGGAGATTTTTTGCCACCGTTCTTCGAACTCCTCACATCATAATTAATGTTGCCGCTTCTGCTGTCTTTTTATTCCCATCACAATTAATGTTTCCATCCTACTGCTCTGCGTGGCAGTTGGAATTAATATTCCAACATGGAAAATCGAACCAAACCTTATCATCCAGGGGCAATCTGCCATGCTGCCGTGAGCTATATGGAAAGAATCAAAACTGAAGGTTTATTTGTTAGTTGGGAAAATTTCTCACACACAATGGATAAAACCCAACGATTTAAACAATATCTGTTGATAGTGAATGATAGCTTTACGAACTGCTGCAAGCACAAGCATAGTTGGAAGGCTAATAAAATAGTGTTTCAAATTAATTTCACTTGTTGGGTTGAAATATTTCCTCCAACAATTATGAACCACGAGAGCACGCTCAGATCAGTGTGCCAATGAATCTCCACCTAAACCTATGATAGCTCAGTCTTCTCATATTTTTCCTCCTTTGCTTAATCATATTCATCATATTACTTTTTGAAAAAATGAAGGCGTTTTCCTTTCATCGTCATTCCTTTTTACCAGAGAAGGCATTTTCTTGTTTTCAATTCTTCTGGGAGCATATTATTCTTTGGATCTTGATTTACATGCCATACCTCAACGGTCACAAACCATCCAAATGCTTGAGATGAGCGCAGTGTCCATGGCATCATTTCCTTTTGTCGCAGGTCCCCTTTTCCTTTTATTAATGTAGTGTACCATATTTTTCACCCAACTTGTAATCAAATAAAACCTCACATGATACAACATTTAGAATTGTTGAATCTATCTAAAACTTTTTTAATTCATAATATAAATGATGAGTGTCTTTTAAATTAATCAAGTAATAATAATTTGGTCAAACTTAGATAGTACAACATTTAAAATTGTTTGAAAAATCAAGTCTCGCAGAAATGCTCCAACGTGCAATTTGTTTGATACATCCATGCGTTGAGAAAGGCTCTGCCGTATAAATTGTTTGATAAATCCATGCTTTCATGAAGGCTCCACAATGCATTGTGTTTATAATTTTCATGTGAGATACCAATAGCATGCAAATGTCCATTTGTTAAGGTCGGGATTAGGCTGGAAAACATACTTGTTTTTTTTCTTAAACTTATGAACGATAAGTTTGAATTGTTTAAAATTGTAATTGCAGCATGGAGCGGTTTGACTGAAATGATAGCTAACAATTCAGAATTTCAATGTCAAATTTTATTTCATTGCGACATCCTGTCAAAGTATGAACAAGAGTGATACGTTTTCTTAAGAGTTTAAGATGCAGCGGAATGTATTATTGTGGTTATCAATTTGTATGACTATTTCTTCTTTATGTACCATCAAAATCCACCTTTAGTTTTCATTTGTTCTACCTACCAGTATGATCATCGTGCAAGGTTATGGGATTCATTGTCTTTTTTGAAAGATTGGACAGAGTACACAACAGAGAAAACAAAAAAACACATCAAATTTCCAAATCACAAGGGCAATTACAATGGTTCTCTGCTAGTGCAACAAACTACTCAACTGCTATAGTAGAGTATGCTGCTACAACTGCATTACATGTTCGACCATGCATGTGGATTGTGCCTCATTTCAATTTATACGAAAAAAAAAAAAAATAGTTAGTTAGTTGTCCCTTTAATTTGAAAGGGTTATGGCAGTGATGGCCCTTAGAGAATCAACAGGTCATGGCAGTGATCGATGAGGCGGTGTTTAGTGAGTTGATAAGCGTTAATTATTTCCAACGCTTCCCCCTAATTACTAACTTAACATAAATTAAACATAATTGTTGTTTTAAGTCTTAGCTAAGCTTACAATGACTCCAAAATTTGACATAACCTCTTGGGATGGATTTCTTTTTCGATTTCTTCCAGATCCCATATCCTCTGAACTGCTTCATGTTTACCTTTCTGGTGTAGGTTCCAAATTTCAGTTTCTTCAATTTTTTTTGTAGTTCTTCAATAGTGAAATATTTGTTTATAATAAAAAAATGGAAAATAATTTCAGGGTATCCATGGATGTCCTTTACCTCTTAAAAAATTTCCTTGTATGTGGATTGTTGCCAAATATCATCTTCTATAGTTTGTTCTTCATCATCAATCTTCTGATTATCAATTTTCTGCAACATAATTTTATCTCTTCAAGGCTCCAATACATAAAAATTTCATTGAAATTTTCATTTTCAACATCATTCATGTTGTCTTCAACATTCATTGCTACAACTTCTATGAGGACATCATCAACACATGGTGTTTCAATTCATGTTTCAAGGAACTTTAAATATTCTTCATATTTTGTTGCTTCTTCCTATTTGTTTCTAAAATTTGCACACACAAAATCAATATTATGTTTATATGAAAAAACATCTTCAGAAACATATTGGTTTTGTTCATTCTACTCTGGAATGAGAGCTTTCTTCTATTCTTCCTTCATTGAATCTATTGATGCCTCATAATCGTGATTCTCCACATCTGCTTCTACAAACATGTTTCCTTCCACTTGGTTTCCAGACACAAGTGGTTTTATCTTACCAAACAACAATACATCAATAAATTTTTTCTGTTGCATCATTTGCAACCACTCATCACTAGTTAATTTGTCTTCATCAAAGTTAACACCAACAATTTCAATTGTTGGATCCGCTGAATTAGTTTCTTCTCCATTGAAAACATTATTTATGCCAACATCAGCTCTTACTGGTAACACATCATCATGAGTGTGATGAGATTCACCAAACTCTTCTTCTCTATTTAGATTCAATGCTACAAATCCATCTTCATTTTCATCTTCAAACACTGCTACAACAGGTTGTATGACACTACTATATTTGACTTGATTACTTCCCCTTACACCAAAATTCCTTTCAAAGATATCCCAAACCTCCTTTGTTCTATTCACATATGCAATGAGGGGATGAATGCTGTCATCTACGCATTCCTTTATGAATTTTAATGCCAAAGTGTCATTTTGTATGTTAGCTTCCTCTTTCAAATACACCTCAAAGAAATCTTGTTTTTTCTTTGACTTCCTCAGCCTTTTGGATTTTCCCATTTATTTAATGAGAACACTATAGGTCCCACACACTTTACTTCAAATATTTTTCCTAAAAACGTTTAATCAATCGATAAGTTAATACTCACAAATTGCAAAACAACATCAGAAATCTACTGAAATACTTTTAGTAGCACATACACCAACTCATAATTTTTCAACACTCTTGAGAAATAAAGTGATAATGCTCCACACCTTAGTGTGTACCAATGTTCCACAGCACAGGCTCAACTCAGCATGGTTAGCTCAAGATTCAGCATGGCAGATTCAGCATGGCTTCATATTCAACTAGAGGCTCATGCTCTAGAACAATGCACACTCAGGTTACAAATTCCACATGCAAAGTCACAACACTTGGAATACACATCAATTATATGCTCCACCGTAGGCTATATTCTTCAAACATCCAACCTCCATACTCAGACACACTCCACGAACCTTCAAACTCAGAAACCTACTTCTAGCATTTTCAACATTCAATGGTAAAAAATTTCTCCCACATGCAAGAGAATTGACACTAGTTTCTGATGCTTTGTTATGACCGCTTCTCGACTTTAATTATAAAAAAATAAGATAGGGTGATATAGGCTTCTCACAAAAGCAACATGATGTGGCTTAAAGTGCCTGCCTCTAGCGACTCTTCATCTCTGGTACACTTACACCTTTGATAATTAGTCACAGCTCTCAACGAATACTGTGCAACAGGGAGACTTCTCTTCTCCATCTTCTGACTACTCAACATCATCAACAACTTCAACAACTTCAATTCTGCAATGCAACTTTGTTTGACATCACACAAAAATGAATCAAAGAATTTTACAAATTATCACAACCTGGTTGAATCCTTCCTCACAAGCTTCCTCTCTCTCTACGACATATGCATGCAATTAAAATAACTGAACCACATAAATCAACCTTTAAAACCATGTTAGGTAAAAATTCCGCCCTGAAACATCCCAAAATCTAAGCAACAATTTCACTATTAAAAAATAAACGTAAAAACATGAAAACAACCAATATTATTCAGTTGATAACTTCAAAAAATAGACTTCAGTTGAGTTAAAAAGAACTACAAAAACTATTCTTCATTTCATCTCTTCTTACTTATGTCAATTATGCATATTCTCACTACAAGGAAATGATCCTCTAGTGGAGATTATAAAGGAGATTTTTAGTGTTACAAAATTGACCAAAATTTTCAAAAAAACATTTGCTACAACATCCATTTTTGGTAATGCAGGTTTTGATGGAGCTTTTAACGGAACTTCAACACATAAAAAAAACTAGGCAGTTGGAGGTTTTTACGGATGTTTTTCTCATCAGTGTGTGCATCATATGTGAATGCACCAGTGCATTTTAACCTGTACACATTGGTATGGTAAATATACGAAGCACCAGGATGGAAAACAAATTTCGGAAGCCCTGGGGCATTTAACAAAGTCCTAGTGCGTGTCACCCACAAATATCACATTTTTTGGAGAGGTAAATCCCCTCTACAGACAGAGGCAATCCCTACTAGCCCAGATCGGATCTAGCAACAATTAGGTCATGTAGTGACACAGGTCTCTAGTTACAAAATGACAAAAATAATAACGAATTGCCTACCTTATATCCTACGCAGTAGTCATCGAAGAAAGGATGACGCTTACCGTCCTTCGATTTGGCATAACACGATCCTTCCGCTTGAAACCTCCGAACACCTGCATACATGCAAATGATACAACGATATACAACGTAAAATCTAAATCCTGTAACCATACATCAGTCAAAGAGGATGTAATTCATTGCATCAAGAAATAGACACATGAATGAAACCATAATCAAAGTCGCTTATCATTAAAATAACAAAGGAAAGATACAACCCAAAGCTTTGACGCTTGATCTTCCTTTGGCGGGGCTGATAGCAGAGCACGTCTCAACGAAGCCTGTCGAAAATAGGACAAAGCTCTCTCTCTTCAGCTTGGCTCTCAAAAGCTGTCTGGCTATAGTCTCCTTGCTACAAGTTCAGCTCTAGCTTGCTAAGGGTGAAGGAAAGCTTATATAGATGGTGGAAGGGGATTTGGGATCCCTACAATTATGGGATTGGCCCTATCTCTAAGGAAGCTTCCATGATAGGTGGAAAACCACCTCCCATACATGGAGATCCGGAGCCAAACCACCCAACTCATTTTAGAGACTCGTTCAAGAGTTTGTTGGAATCAAACTTCCGCCATTTATTTTTAAAAAACATCCCTTATTAAGCTTGGCGCGAGTGAGACACTGGGACAGAGTGCCAGTTGGCATGCCCTTTATGGTGGATTTCCCCCATTGGTGCGAGGGCTGAACTGGCTAGTCGCGCCAAGGTTAAAAGATCAGTTTTTAGGGTTTTGCAGAGGAAACTTTCTTCAGAGGAATGATTGTCCTTGTCAAGTGGGATGCCATGAAAGTGGTTTTAGGTCATGTCACTGCTCACAGGTCACAGAAAAAAGCCCTCCAATGTGCGGGACGGGGGATTGCAGGGACAGTGACAAAATTCTGTGTAACAGATGCCCCCTAAAGCATGAGGCCCGAGAGAGAGAGAGAGGGGTGAAATGCTTTATGAGAACGTGCCCAACTGAAAACACTGCTGTCGGAAAACCTGCGTAGACAAATACAACTGATATCTCAAATACATGATATGTGGTATGGGCACAACCATCCATAATAGAGTATACAATAATCATGATCCAAGGTATGGACGTAGCCATCCAGAAAGGATCAACAAGTAGACTCAGGTATGGTCGCAGCCATCCAATGAATGAGTCATGTAATCATAATAATCCACAAAAATCCGCATCTTGGATTTCATCAGACAAAATCCAAGGTCTTGTGCTCCATCTCGACCCAAACAGAGTACAAGTTCAAGCATGTGAATAAGTGAGCTGAAGTCGAACATGCAAGAACATTGTTTGACTACTAGCCAATAATGAAATCCGTTAACAAACGCGAGAGGTACCACCAATAATGAGGATGGCCCTCAAGGTACTATAGGTATAATCCACGGAATGTGAACAGTGAGTTGGCGTCGAACACCCGCAGAATCATTCGATCGAAGGTCAATAGTGAAAACCTTGCGTAGAATGCAAAGAACCTGCCATTGAGGCATGCAGGATCCAAGGGAGTCTCTAGATCAACTTCTTGGATAATGAGCTGAAGTCGACAGGAAGTGACCTTGATCGAAGGTGGGCCATAGTGTTTCCCACATCATCGACGTGAGACAGAGGAACATAATGTTTGTGAATCAGGATCAGATAAGAATCAGAGGAGGGTTGAAAGCTGTAGAGGCTAAATTCTCTTGAAAATATCGGTGGCATGACACTGGATTTGGTAGTATTTGACATCAAAAGATCTGAGGTCATGATGACGAGGCAAAGAGCAGATGAGCGGTCAAAAAGGATTACCCAAACCCATGGAGGCAAGCAGAAAATGAGATGAGATATCCCCAACCCAACATGAATGCAGACAAGTGCCATGTTCAAGAAAGACATACTACCGACACGACGGTGATGCTGGTTTCATTTTTCCCCACCATTTCTGGCGAGTATCCCAATTATTTTTGAAAACAAGCTTGAAGGGGATAGCATATGCTTGCGATATAAGTTTTTCCATCAGACAAATCCAGCCTAGTACATTTAATGAGCCCTGGAAATGAGGAACTAGAGTATCGTCATTACAACGGAGTCTGATGTCATCAGGTTTTAACGAGTATGACAAAGGAAGAACTCAGTGTCTTTTCATGTTTAGAGAGTTTGAAAAGACAGTAGAAAAGTAAACTCCAACATTCCCTTTTCGTAGATAGTTCCTCAGATTTGAAAACGTAGAAAACTGTGTCTAAGAAAAACTCCTAGTCGCGGTAGGCTAGGGTATTCCTTTTTCGTAAATAATCTATCCCAGCCCGAAAAAGGGGTAAACGTATACTGGGTAGATTCTGTTTCGCAACCAATTTAATGAGATCAAAACGACAAGCAACCCGACAATATTTTCATGTTTAGAGAGCTAGAAAAGAGTTGAAAAATGACTCAAGTAGTGACTTTTTCGCGTTTTTACCGAGTCCGAAAAAGTATAAAATACAACTCGTATCGTCGTCCCAGTCATGTGAAAACTGTTGCTGCACAAAAGAGTAAGCGTAAAACCCATTTTTTGACAAAATATAATCAAATATTGGAAAAATAAGCTTCAAAACCTAATTTGATTTTGAAAAGCTATAAATATGACCAAAATAGTAAAAAAATATCTACTTTTACTTTTTACCTCTTGTGGAGAGAAACAGTAAGTTTTTTCCTTGTGAACTTGCGATGATGATTGTGGACGATCCAGTGCATCATTTCAGATCCCTTCTTTTCTAGGTAAGAGGCACTTCCCTTAGCTATGTTTCAATCCATTTTTTATAGTATTCCATCGTGATTTGGGATCCTTGAGGGGCACATTTGAAAATTTAGGGCTCGCCCAATTGGCGCAGGTATGAGGCACAGACCCATGCCAATCGGGTTCTTTTTGCAAAGGGGTTGTGCTAGCTGGCGCAATTTTCAGCAAAACAGTCGTGCCAACGGTGCAACCTTATTTTCCGCTCAATTTTTACAAAAAATGAACCAATCAACTAGATTTTTGAATGCCCAAGGGATCTAATGAAGTGCTTGTGACCATTTTGGCACAGGTAGAAAGCCACAATGGTGATCGAATGAAAAGAAAGGGAGCACAGTGAAGAAGACCAAATGGAAATGGGGAACGAGCAATGCATGAATGCTCTCTGGGATTGCAGTTTGAAGAAGTTCTTCTTGACACCATGTCTCAGGGCACAACCTGAATTGTTGCAATAATTGATTAGTATCTGGGATGAGAACAAAGATAAGTTTAGGCTTCGAGATCAAGTGCTGGAGCTCAAAGTATTCGATGTTTACTTCATCACTGGATTATCTCGGAGAGGTCTAGTCCCGATCATGACAGGTACTAGGTCTTCTGGCAACAAGATGTTAATGGTAATGGAAAGAGAGTGCCTAGGGGCACAAACAGGATCAGGTAGCGGGAAGGTTGATATTCACACTGTTCCCGATCTAGCACTTAGAGTGGTGCTCCATATCATTATGCAGGTTGCGGGGTCGCAGGCGCCGCATGAGGCTACCAAAACACAACTCCTCTTAGCATCAAAATGTATGAACCCGACGTTATTTGACTGGGCTACAGCCGTAACCATGAATATCAAACAGCAATTGACGAAGTGTAAAAAGACCAAACTGAATCAGTTTGGGTATGGATCTATCTTGGTATTGTTCATCCTCGAACGACTACCTATCTTCCAGGGCCAGGGGGCGATAGTCGCAGATCCACGATTGAGAGAGCCACGGATGGCTCGATGGGTAGCACTGATCAATGCCCCATTTGGCGAAAGGGCCTACGGTAATGACAGGATGTAAAGGTAGGGGTGGCGCACACATCTTGCATTGAAAGATCTAGCATGCATGACATTTTCGAACTACAACAATACAGTGTTTGAATATAGACGGCCAGAAGTAACCTGCACGCAGAATCTTCTGGGCGGTAGCATAATCGGACATATGACCGCCACAGGCGCCATTGTGACAGTCATTTAGAAATCTCTTAGCCTCTTCCAAGGTCAAACATCGGCGGACACATAATCGACTCCGACACGATATAAGGTATCTCCGACAATGCGATATGGTTGAGATTGATGTCGAACGCGACATCGAGCATCCTTCGTCAACTCGAACTAGAATGTGGATGTATGAAGGTAGACAATGATGTCACCGTACCATGGTTCGTGAGTGCTGATTAGAAAGAGGGTTTCATCCAGGATATGATCCTCGGATTGAGACGGAACATTGTAAGTAGGGAGAGAGCAGATAAGATAAAAAAAAACTACTGACTTCGTCGATTTAGCAGTAGTGAACTCCAAATAGAACTCCTAAAGGATGACAATCCATATGGAGTACTTTCCCCCCAGAAATTTTCGAGAAAAGATGTAATTCATGGGGTTGCAGTTGGAAATCACGGTTACCATGCGCAACAGGATGTAATGGCGAAACTGTTGAACGGCCTGGACCGTGGCAAGCACCAACTTCTCGACGTGGGCATAGCGTGTTTCAGTGTCAAGAAGATTTTGAGACAGATAATAAACCACGTGTTCATTTCCATCGTCGTCATCCTGTACCAGAACCATGGAAATTGTGCTGAACGCGGCAGCCAAATAGAGGGTAAAGTCGCGATGATAGTTAGGAGGACGTATTAACAGAGCGTTGACGAGCAACGTTTTAATTTTATTGAAGGATTGCTGAGCAATCTCATCCCAATGGAAGGGAACGTTCCGTTTTAGAAGTCGCGTAAACCCTTTGGCCACTTCTGCATAGTTCGGGATAAAGAGACGTAAGAAATTTGCTTTCCCCTGAAGACTCTGAAGTTGATGCAACAAGGATGGGGATGGGAGATTAACAGTAGCCTCGACCTTGAGGGGGTCAAGGCGAATTCCATCTTTAGAGACAATGAATCCCAAAAGACGACTAGAATCAACGCAGAAGATGCACTTGTGAGGATTAAGCCTGATATTGTAACGTCTGCAGCGGAGAAAAATCTGGCGGAGGTGTTCAGGATGGTCTTCGCGCTGAGCTGAATGAGTCGGTAGGTCATCCAGATACGGCTGAACAATGTGACGTATGTCATGAAAGGCATAGGAAATAGCATGCTGGAAGGTATCCCCAGCATTTTTCAAGCCGAACAGGAGCTTGTTGTAGGCGAATGTGCCCCATGGATAGATAAAGGCAGTCTTATGTTGATCGGCGGGTAAAATATTAATTTGATTGTAACCCGGGAAGCCGTCCACAAGGGAATAGATTTCACTCCTCGTGCAGTCATCGATGATCTCATCTATAAAGGGAGTGGGATAGTTGTCCTTAGCACAAGCCCGATTGATGTCTCGGTAGTCAACACAGACTCTTATTGTGCCCTGCTTCTTATCTACAGGGACAATATTGGAAACCTATTCTGTGAGGGGGATTGGATATATGAAGCCCGCGTTAAGAAGTTTCTCAACTTCTGCTTTTATAGCTGCGACTTTTCGAGGATGAACTAGGCGCAGACGCTGACGCACGAGCTTTGCACCTGGATATGTGGGAATTTCATGCACGACTATACTAGGATCGATCCCAGGCATCTCTTCATAGGACCATGCGAAAACATCTCGGAATTCGCGGAAAAGGCTAGTGTATACTTGAATCTCTTCGGGAGAACAAGTAACTCCCACGTGAATGTTCTCGACAACCCTCGGTTTGACAGAGATGTCGATAGGCATTGTTTGAGTGATGTTACTCAGATTTACTTCTGAAAGAACCTCATGAGTCAATATTGGCGTTTGGAGAGGCGGAGAGGGAACCTGAGATGCAAAGCGCTCTAGACAATTAGACATTGCCTCTAGGCTGAGCATGAACAAGGAACGATGATGTCCATCGCTCCACGGAAAATCTTCAAGAGACATCGTCTCAACGATAGCTTCATCAGATGGAAAGACTTCTCTCAAAGGATCAGGTGAATCTGCATCGCCGAGCCAAGGTGATTGAGAATAAACATCTAGACCCATGCTCAAAGGAGTATTTTCAGGAGGATGAGGATCTGATGCAGCAACGATATCGCAATAATTAATTTTAACTGGGGTCAAAGGCATCGATTCTCCAAAATAGGTCACCTGTTCAAGAGAAGGGATGATCCATGGGTCATCCGACCTAGAGATCATGTTGACTTGAACAGTGTTCGGTGGTGGCACGGGAAAAATACCCATGAGAACGGGATCCTTGAAAAGACCAGGTCCTATATTTTCAAGGGGATTGGGAATTTAATCCACGTATGGCAAGTTGTTCTCGGAGGATGAGGTAAAGAAATACAACTGGTCGACAGTAATAATCTTGTCCTCATGTGGAAATTTCAAAAGTTGGAAGAGGGTGGACGGAACGCATAGCATGGTATGGGTCCAACTGCGACCAAGTAGAAGATTATAGTTGAGCTTAGCATCAACAAATTCCACTTCAACGTTGACTGTCTTACCTTGTAATGTGATCAGTAAACTCGCGAGAACACCCAAGGGTTTTGATTCCCTACCATCAAATGCCTCAATGACATTGGGAGACGAAGTAAGAGCTGGAGAGAAAATGGCCTTCCAACAGGCAGATGACATAACATAGGTAGAGCCACCTTCGTCCACAACGGCTATGTGAATGTTGAGGCCGTCGATACTGACTTGTATAACAAGGGCAATTTGATGTGGAAGTCGGGGGATGAAATTCTCTAGATCAAAGGTGAGAAGACTAGAATCAGCAGGATCAATTCCATCGATTGCGGATAATAGAGCTTTCCGTTGCGATGGACAAATTTGAAGCACTTCCAACGCAGACATTGCGGAAAGAGCCTATGCCAAATCCTCAACAATGTTGTAATGCTGAGCGGCACAAGTGTTTGGATTATAGGATGACTTTCGAAGAACACCTTTTGTTGTATGGATTAATCCATCTTGCGGACAAGACTGATCTCCCTAGTACTAAAAGTATCTAGCAACAAACAGCCAAACATACTAATCTTTCTCTAAGCATGTAAGGTTTACAAAAAACTCTATAAAGGTGTAAAAGACTTACCGTTTGTCGAGTGCTTGTTTGAAGTCGTTGTTGTCCCTCGCGCACTTGAAGGATTTTTCCTCGTAAACTTGCAGTCACAAACAAGCAAAATATTACATAGCACCTGTATAGAAATTATTATAAACCATGCTTATCATAGTGATCAAGGATTCTATGAAATAAACCATTGATTGAAAGCTTATTGAGAAAAATGAGTATATTTGTATTAATTTCAAAAGTAGAAAATCCTTACAACCTGAGCCTTGATGTCGCACAAGACTTTTCGGGGTCCGAAGAAGGAGTCTCCTTTACTTTGACAAGTTTTTCACTCCTCCAACCAAGACAAATAGAGGTATGTAATCTCTCCTCACAAAAGTCTTAGTTAACTGAGTCTAAATCTCAATAGCACTTAACTTCAAATATTCTTAAAGCTTGAACTCCCTTTGAGGCTACCCAATGCCTCTTTTTATAGTGGACAAGAGGAGGTTTTCTGTTCCAAGTATGAAGGGATAGAATCCTCCTTCAAAGGGATAAGCTCCTCACATCAAGGGGTTAGCTCCATAAGGTAAGGGATTCATGCACCTCACAAGAGTGGTTCTGCCACTGCAAAATCCATTCTAGAAGCTTCCATAATTCACTTTTATTGAGCTTTTTGGGATTTACTTGCGCCTTTTTAATCTTACAGGGGTCCGCACCTATAACAAAGATAAAGTGCGTTCAGGAACGCAGGAAAGCTGAACATTGGGTGCGGGACCGCAGGCAAGATAGCCAGAAAGTGCGATACCAAAGTTTAGGAGACTTTTAGGAACTTTTTCTGATTTTCAAGGCTTGACATGAGGAACTGATATGTTAGACTTGCAAAAGGGAGAAGTATGAGTAATAATGAGCTCATACACATGGCATAATGTCAGGATGACAATTTTCAGTGTAACAGATTGCCCCCTAAAGTGCAAAGTCTGGAATAGATGATGCTGAAGTCTGTCATATATGAAGAGTGCAGTACTTTATCATTTCAAGGATCATCCCGTGGTCACCCCAGTCAGCACCTGTAAAAACATTCAATGCAAAATATATATGTATACATATCATCACTAAGGTAGGCATTCCCCTACTCAGATTAAACTAACTAAAAACTGATTCAACTGTTCTGATACAGGAATGATTTTGAGTACATCACAACATAGACATGTGTGCACACAGTATGGACGCAGCCATATGTTTATAAATAGTCCACTGTATAAATTATAACAAAATTCCTCGCAGCCTGGATGGTAAAAACTAGATCCAAGGTCTTGATTTCTGCATCTCGAACTAGTACGATTCTATCCATGCGAATGAATGTGTCGAAGTCGAACATGGTAGAAACCACTTGATTACCAGTCAATGATGTAAACTGTTAACAAGTGTGAGAGTAGCCACCAGTAATGTCAATGGCTCTCAAAGTACCCAGTACAATCCATGAAATGTGAATGAATGAGCTGAAGTCGAACATTTCACGGAATCATTCGATCGAAGGTCGATGATGTAACCCATCGTCGAAAGCGAGAAACCTGCCATTGAGGCATGCAGATTTCAAGGTACTAACGATTTCTAGATCAACTTCCCAGATAATGAGTTGTCGTCGATAGAAAGCTATCCGTCGTAGGCAAGCCCACAACACGAAATCATAGATCAAGTTTTGAAAATATATTGGTAAGGACTGACTCAGGGATGGTCAAAATGGATGACAGATATTTTGCAGATGAATGGTTTATTTAAACTGTCCTCTTGAACACATAACGACACTGCAGATGGCTTGGTAACAATTGACCCAAAGCTAATACCCAGAAACCAGATGAAGATTTTCAAATGAGGTTCGATTAACTATTAGGCAAAGGATTTCCCAACCCATGTGAATGAAAGTGTCGTGTTCAAGAGTGGTTGACTAAATTTTCGAAGAATCAAAATACAACAAACACGCCCATTTTCCTCTCTTTTCCCCCACCATTTCTGGCAAGTACCTCTTTATTTTTGACAAGCTTGAGGAGGATAACATTTGCTTGTTTATAAGCTCATCCTTCGGATGAGTCCAACTTGGTTTAAGATTTGAACACTAAGAAGGAGTGTTTCTTTCCTGTTGAAAATTAAACAGGTCCTTTACTGTTAAATTTTAACGAGTCCAGTATAGGAGAAACTCGGTGTTTTTCAATTTTAGGGAGTCAAAAGAAAAAACTTAAGAAGACTCCATGGGTGTACTTTTTCGTAAATTTAGTCTCTCGAGCCCGAAAAAGGATAAAATAATGCGGGAGAGAACTCTATTGACCGTAATTAGTCAACGTATACATTTTTCGTAAATAGTCCATTTCTTTCCGTAAAAGGGGTAAACTTATACTGAAGGGACGATTATTCATTTAATTTAATGAGTTCGAACAATCAAGTACTCGGCAATATTTTCATATTTAGAGAGTCTGAAAAGGGCTTAAAAGAGAACTCTAACGTTTCGCTTTTTCGTGAATTTTTGAAAGAGTCCGAAAAAGTGATAAAAGTATGCTCTTTGTTGAAAAATGATCAATTCTCCTGAAAAATCCAATTTCTGCACAAAAACTTGAAACATTACACATACATGTTTAAGATGAGTAAAAAATGCTCAAAGATACCCCTTTTTAAAGTGAAAAATAAATAAATTAAAAATTCATCTATTCGAAAAAACTTATAAAAAGGACTTTTTCAACTTTATTTTTACCGTTCAAGTTCAGAGTGAAAAGTAGAAGCTTTTGGGTAAAAACGTTCCTGTGAAGATTCTGGAAAATCTGTCTGTCGAAATCGAGAACCGTCAATCCTAGGTAATCCACAACCTCTTAATCTTGCATTTCATCCATTTACAATCCGTTTTAGGCTTTAAATTTTATTTTTAAGGGAAAAATATGGTTCGAAAATCGCCCGCAGGGGTCCGCAGGTGACACACATGGTACCTGCGGACCCCGACTTTTTTCTACAAAGAAAAAAGTCGTGGGTCCGCACTTTCCTCACAGAATGTGTGCGTTCCTATGCACTGTTTACAAAGGTAAAGTGCGGTCCCCGCGCGTTTAAATTTAAAACTCAAATTTCTCTTTTGCCGCCCAAAATTTTTCAGATTAGATTGTTCTAATCTATCTTTTTATGTATTGTAGGACTAGAAAGATGTTGATTTGGAGAGAACGTGAACACGAGGACGTGGATGACGCCGCAATACTCCATTTTCCCACAATGCAAGCATTAAGAGCGTGCCGTATATATAAATTCTGGGCCATCCAAGGCATGAGAGAACAGGTAGAGCTCCTGACATGGCTGGTAAATAGGTGGAACGTGCAAGACCAGTGTTTCATTATTGGCGGCCACCGGCTCAAAATTGAGCTGGAGGACATTTATTTCCTGACTGGTTTGTCCAAGAGGGGTGAACAACTCTCCTTGTTTGGGACTAGGCTAGGTGGCCAGACTGTCGCTAGTCTTCGGCAAGAATTTTGTAATGATGAAGCAGGCCCCAGGGACAAATGGATTGACATAAAAACTATCATCCGTCCCGAGTTGAAAGTTATTGCATTTACTGTTACCAGGCTGTGCGGGAGTGCAGCATTGCATGTAGCTACCGGTTCTCAAATGCGCATTGCTGTGGATTGTTTTCACGGCACCATTTTCAACTGGTGTGACACTGTGTTGGCTAATATAAAAGGCCAGCTAACTAAAGAAAAAAACGGGAAACTGAATAACTTTGGATATGGATCCATTGTCGTATCCTTTGCTCTAGAGGGGATTCCGATGCTAGCTCCACAGAGTATCCTTGTTGATTCCGGTCGACTTAGAGAACCAAGGATGGTTCGTTGGTCCGCACTGATGGCCCGTCACGGTATTGAGGGCGCTGAGATTGTTCGATTTCCTTCTTCATATTTTCGTTGGCTAGATCGCCAAGTTTTTGTCATTGAGGACTTTCCGTATGCCGGGATAGATTTCCGTGGGGACCGGGAGACGACTCTCCCAGCAGGGGAACAGTGGGATGACTCAGGTAAAATCATTTTCAACGAATTCTAATTTCTAATTTTTTTTTATTTTTGATTGTCTTTGTTAAATAATAACTAAAATTTTTTGAATACATATGTGGGCCCACGAAAACCAGCCCATCTCCAAACTTATGAAAGAAGACAACCAGTTGTAGCCGTACCAGCTCCAGCAGGCCAATCGACAGAAATCTTGACTGATTTAGAGCATCATCTAGAGCGTTTGACTCTAGACATTCCGAAGACAAACATAGATGACATTCCACTCAGATTGCAGAGATACGTGATTGGTGTTCCAGGACCCTTTAGGAGGTTCCTATGCAGGGTGGCTCGGGCAGTGGTTTCTTATCGTGATCACCATCAGTGATGGGATGATCGTGTTGTAGACTCATATTTTTGACTTTTTATGTTATCATTTACCGATCATAAGGTGTTGCCAACCTATGATCGAAGACGATGTATATTTTTTTGAAAACACTTCTATCTACAATATATCACTATTTACCGGTTATCTGTATACATGTTATGAATGTTATTTGTTTTACTGTTTTGATCACTGCAAATGTCGATTTATCATACTAGAAGCAACTGCGTCTGCTAATGTATTTAAATGTCTTGGAATATGTTGATATTCAATGTAGTCAAATTCACGTTCCAAGAGACGAACTCTTAAAAACAACCGTAACAACACTAGATTTCTAATGGCATAAACTCTGTTAAGTTGTAATACAACAAGTTCAGAATCCAACCTCATAATCAAACTCTGAATCCAAAATGATATGGACTCAGATAATAACTCAATCACTGCACTATACTCGGCAATGTTATTCGTTGTTTGACCAAGGCTTACCCCATGCATGGAAACTAACTCGTCAGAGGGTGAATAGATAACCCAAGCTGTGGAAGAAATGTTCCGTGTACTACGACAAGCACCATCAGCAAAACCAATGTAGGTTTGAAGAGACGTCGACATCTGCAATATCAAGAGTAAAACTCAGATAAGCAGGAAAAGTGATAAAAACACACTTCTAAACTAGGCACACCTTTCTAATCTAAGACACACCAGCAATAAAGAAATATAACCTAAAAAATAAAAGATCTCCATACCAAGTTTAAGCATAATATCGCTTCAGATATAACCCATTCCTGGGCTTATCCAAAGGGATACCATCAAAATTTATCAGCTCATAGGCCCCTTTTGCTAGCTTTCGCTTAACAATGAAAGGACCATGCCACATGGGCATGAATTTTCCAGCTCCTAGCTTATCGTTGGCTTGATCATAAACTAAGACTAGGTCTCCTTATGAAAAATTTCGAGGGATAACACTTTTATCATACTGAGCTTTAACTCTTTTGACATGAGCCTCGTTTTCTATTGCAGCGTTTCTCCGATTTTCATCCAATTGAGCCAAGTACAAAAAATGTTTCTCCTCTTCAGACGTAGCTGGGAGTAACTCTATGGCTAATTTCAAAGATGGAATTTCGCATTCAATCGGCAACACAACTTCCAAACTGTAAACGAGTTGAAAGGGAGTGAAACCATTTGATGTTTTGACTGAGGTTCGATATGCCCAAAGCGCTGAAAATAACATGGAATGCCAATTCGTTTTGTGAATACCAATAATTCATTTGATCATAGTGACTAAAACTTTATTTATGGCTTCGACCAGACCATTGGCTTGCGGATAATACGGAGTGGAACTATCGTGGCGTAGGCCAAGCTGTTCTATCAATTCAGTCATCATGACATTCCGAAAATGGCTTCCATGATCAGTAATAATCGCTTGAGGAATACCGAACCTCGCAATTATGTGATTAAACACGAAAGTTGCAGCAGTCTTGCCGCCAGCTGAAAATGTAGGCATCGCCTCAGCCCACTTAGTAAAATAATCTACCGCTAAGATAATATATGCATGCCCCCCGGCCGAGGGAGGGTTACATGTAATAAAATCGATACCTCATTTTGCGAAAGGACCAATAGCAATTATGGGATGAAGAGGATCAGGTGGCGTGTGCATCTTACGATCAAAAAGTTGACAATTGTGGCATTTCCAGATTGCATAAATACAATCTTTGAATAATGACGGCCAGAAATAACCAGCGCGCAATATCTTTTGGGATGTGGCATACCCAGACATATGACCGCCACATGCTCTAGAATGGAAGTCATTTAAAACCTTTTCAGCTTCTTCATGAATAAGACAGCGTCGGAAAACAGAATCCGCTCCACGACGATAAAGTGTATCACCAATAATATTATACTGTTGGGATTGGAAATGTATCTTCTGCCTCTGAGATCATGAGATTTCAGGCCGAAAAGATTGGGTTTGGAGATAAAAAATAATATCTCCATACCATGGATCAAGAGTACTGATAAGAAATAGAGATTCATCCGCAATGGGTTGCTCTGCCACAGTTTCAGTATCAGTAGAGGGGAAATCACACATTAGTTCCGCAAAAACCAAGGATTTCTTCGCCTTGGATTTTTCAAATTCCAAGTCGAATTCCTGCAGGATGACTATCCATTTGGAATATTTTTCCCCTAGCAACTGTTTGGTCAAAATGTACATCATAGGGTTGCAATAAGAAATTACCGTAGTTTTGCGTAACAATATGTAATGTCTAAATCGTTGGACAGCTTGAAAAACTGCCAGAGCCAATTTCTCCACATGTGTGTACTTAATCTCAGTCGGATGCAGATTTCGACTAAGATAGTAAATCACATGTTCAGTATGAGATTCATCTTCCTGAACTAACACCATTCCAATAGTGGAATGAGAGGCGGCAAGATATAAAATGTAATCCTGGTTGTAGTTGGGAGGATGCAATAACGGTGCATGGGTCAACGCGTGTTTAAGTGCATCAAAAGATCGATCAGCGATCTCATCCCAAAAGAATTGAATGTTCTGTTTTAGCAACCGGTTAAAACCTTTTGTAAGCTCGGCGTAGTTAGGAATAAATCGACGTAAAAAGTTTGCTTTCCCCTGCAAACTTTGGAGTTGGCGTAAAGTCGAAGGAGGAGGTAACTTGACAATAGCTTCGACCTTCGACGGATCAACGCGAATACCTTCTTTCGAGACAACAAATCCTAGTAAACAACCCGAATCAACACAAAAAACACATTTGTGTGGATTTAGCCGAATTCAATAATGCCAACATCTCATAAAGATAGCACGTAAATGTGTAAGATGGTCAGCTCTGCGTGATGAATGAGCAGGTAAATCATCGAGATATGGTTGCACAATGTGCTTAATGTCATGAAACGCATAATACATTGCCCGTTGAAAATTTGCTCCAACGTTCTTCAATCCAAAGGGTAGTTTGCAGTAAGAAAATGTCCCCCACGGACAAATAAAAGCTGTTTTTTGGCTAATCAGCAGGGAGTATGTTTATTTGATTATACCATGAAAAGTCGTCCATAAAGGAAAACATTTCACTGCCAGCACAATCATCGATTATTTGATCGATATAGGGAGTTGGATAATTGTTTTTAGGACAAGCTCGATTAATATCCCTATAATCGATACATACTCGTATCGTTCCTTGTTTTTTAGTCACAGGAACAATATTAGATACCCAATCCGTTAAAGGAATCGGATAAATAAAACCTGCACGAAGTAACTTTTCAACCTCCACTTTAATAGCAGTAGCTTTTCTAGGATGCATTTGACGTAGACGTTGACGGACAGGCTTGGCATCTGGGTAAGTCTTGATTTCATGTACGACAATTGATGGATCAATTCCTGGCATTTCTTCGTAGGACCAGGCAAACACATCACGTAATTCTTGAAATAGGGCTTTATAAGTTTGAATTTCTTCTTCAGTACAGGAAGCACCTATATGAATGTTTTCAATTATTCCAGGTTTTACTGAATGTCAATGGGAATCGTTCGAGAAATATTTTCCAAATTTAACTCAGAATCAAGATTTTTCAATGGATTCTGTGGTTCTTTGACATATCCAGCAGTAAAGATTGAAGCGAAATCACCTTCAAAATGATCGAGTTCAGGTAAAAATGAAGATCGATGATGTAGATCTTCCCATGGTAAATCATCAACAGACAGTAACTCACGAATCTGCTCATCAGAATGAACAAGTTCAGAAAATGTCGTTGTGGCTGAGCTAGATATTGAGAGTGATTCCTCGTGGATCCCATTCACTAGATCAATTTAGGTTGAAGAGGGGTCAAAAAATGACTGTACGACCTGATATGCAAGTTCAAATGGACTCAAAGGCATCATGCCATCAATTGAATCTAACTCGGATT
This sequence comes from Pinus albicaulis, assembly GCA_034641835.2. NCBI lineage: Eukaryota > Viridiplantae > Streptophyta > Pinopsida > Pinales > Pinaceae > Pinus > Pinus albicaulis. Next base: position 893,681,708 of record CM076580.1, read on the forward strand.
TGGATGGTACGATCCAAGGATCATCAAACATAGCAGAGTCTGACAAAATCATATGAATAGTTGCAACAGAAGGCGATACGTTAGGAGGAGGAATGGCAAAATTTCCTAGAAAACCATAATATTAAATCACTCCAACATCCTTATAAGGGATAGTCGTTTTACCAACGTGCTGGATTGTTTCTGTAGAGGCTGAGTCGGAAGTAAAATAAGTTAACTGATCTATTGTAATGATCCTTCCTTGATATGGAAATTTTATGAGTCGGAAGACCGAAGAGACAACAGCAGTCATAGCATAAGACCAACTACGACCCAGAAGAAGGTTGTAATCTAGAGGGGCATCAACCACTTCCACATCTAGATTTACAACTTTACCTTCAACCCCTATGGGTAAATCCTGCAAAATACCAAAAGGGTGGAAACCTTGACCATCAAAAGCCTTAAGAATCGTCGGAGATTGGTTCAGTGTAGGAGAACCAAGTGATTTCCAACACTGAATCAACATAATATACGTTGAATCTCCCTCATCAATCACAGTCTGGTAGATCGGTCTGCTTTTGACGAACACTGGTATCTGGAAAGCCATCTGATGAGGAAGACAAGGTGTACTATTTTCTAGATCGAAGATTATAAGATTAGAATCCTGAATATCAACAGCTCCTATGGCATACAAAAGCAATTTACGCTGTGATGGGCATGATTGCAGCACTTCCAAAGCCGACATCACTGAAGGAGAAATAGCTAAGTCTTCAGCAATGTTGTAATTCTGAGCAGCTCTCGCATGTGGATTGAAAGCTGATTTACGAAGAACACCTTTAGCAGGCGGTTTGATTATTAAGTCTGGATTTGGTTTCTCGATCTGTAGCGGACCAGAAATAGGAGGAGGTGTAGTTGATGTATTCGCATTAGAAGATTTTGCTTCTTTATCATCAACAGGATTCTTAGTACCATAATCTTTCGATCGCGTCGCAATCCTTACAGGAGACATCATCAAAATGGGCTCTTCTGAAGTAGTCGAAGTAGAACCAACCATCTTACTATCTTGAGTCGGAAAAGGATCCTTCAAGATAGCAGGTTGTGAACCCTTGACGAATTTTGCAACCTCGGCCCGATGTGGGCATTCCTTAGTAAAATGATCTTCGTCACAAATGTAACAAGGATAACGTGGTTTACTTTTTTTGTCATTGGATTCATTTTTATCAATTTTTTCTTTCGAATTCTTTTTTTTGTTATTCTTCCCTTTCTTTTTATTACCAGATTTAGATTTAGCCGTGGATGTCTCCACAACATGAATATCGGCAGAAACTTCAGGGGAACATTCTCCTTTCGGGGAATCAGGTAAAGTTATAATCAGAGAAGAATTCTTTGAAGATTTCTTCTTACTTTTAGTATTTACCGTACCAATCATACCGTCAGTGGCATGAGACCCTGAAGGAGCAACAGCTATTTGACCTTGTTTTGGAAGGTCTTGGGATTTTTTCATATAAAGTACCTGACTGCGTATAAACGAGGTCAAGGTACTGAGCTTGAGCAATTACTTGCTCTTCAGTAACAACACCAGCCTTAGCTACATCTTCAGTAATCTTGGGTAACAATGATTTAACAAACCATTCTGCCAAAATTTGATCTGGAATATGAAATTTCAACAAACGTCTCCTACGTCGCCATTCATGAATATGATCAGAAATATACGTGGACGTGGATTGCTTCAACGAAGTTAATAATTCCGTGCCATTGTCGTATCTGACAGGCAACTGAAAATGAGTCAAGAAGGCAGTTGCTAACTGACTGAAGTTATGAAACGAGCCTCGTGGTAACTCAATGTACCATTTGGCTACAAGACCAATAAAAGTTCTTTGGAAAAGACGTAAGCGAATCGAATCATCAATGATTGAATTAGACACACACCAAAGGTGATAAGTCATGACATGATTTGATGGATCCTCTCCTGACTTACCTTCAAATTTCGGTATATCACTGGGCAACTTATGCGGCATTGGAGGCCATTACTGATAATAGAAAATCGGATCATTCGTAAGGTGCGTCAAATCAGGTAAATCCAAAGTTGCGATAAATGGTAACTGACGGTTAGGGTCACGAAAACCTTGAGTAGCCAAAGCAGTTCCAGGAGGCGGATACCCAGGATAACTGGGAATCAGGTTAGCATTAGGAATTGTATAACCTCCTAGAAAACTAGGATTAATCGTACCGAACTGGGGTTGTTGGAGCTGTTGATAAGTATAGCCAGGGTACGGTTGATATTGATAGTTTGGATTTTGTGTATAGGGACCGAATTGCAGCTGTCCCTGGTACGGTTGATACGTGAATTGCGGCTGACTTGTGACAACTGTACTTGTACCGGCTTGTCCCGTAGGGATCTGAACCGAAGTCTGGACCGAAGATCCTGGCTGGGGTACAGAGACTTGAGGGATTTTCACGGATGCAGGGATAGATGAACTCGGGGTTACATATACTCCAGAAGCAGGTGTTACAGGTTAAACAGACGTAGCAGCTGTTGCAGCAGTTTGAGGCGGAGTCTTAGGCGAACTAGGACCAGCTTGCTGAACAGGACCAGGTGCAGGAGTTTGAATAGTAGGCTAGACAGGTTGCTGAGTTGGACCAGTAATTAAAGGCTGTCCAAGTTGATAAGGCAACTGCACACTAGGCTGCATAGGATGTTGATATTGGGACGGATCCCACACCATATTCATTCCGGGGTATTGCCCCACAGAAGGCTGAACGTAAGGACCATAACCTGGTTGAACGTAGGGTTGATAAGTAAGGGGTACATTTCCGGCTCCTTGAATGGATGGCTGACCAGAAGGCTGTTGGAAACCTTGAATTGGGTACTGACCTTGAGGTTGATAACCCTGAGGCGCGTACTGAAGCTAGGGTTGATAAGGACCCTGAGGAGCATATTGAGTTTGGGGTTGACCTTGGGGCATATACTGTCCTGAAGGTTGATACCCTTGAGGTGTGTACTGCCCTTGGGGTTGTCCCCCAAAATAATATGATTCCACAGTTTGTCCTGGGAAAAAGTTACCTTGAGATTTCCCTCCAGGCAGTAACTAACTTTCTGAAGGTTGCCCCCCAGGAGGTAACTGACTACCTGAAGGTTGCCACCCAGGCGGCAACTGACTACCTGAAGGTTTCCCCCCAGGCGGTAACAGATTTCCCTGTGTTAGCCCCCCAAGCAGTAATTGACTGCCTTGAAGTTGAGGATTCAGAACATTACCAGACATCATATAGATTTGCGCTGCGTTCAACGTTTCAGTTTTAACACCACTATTACCAGATGACAACACTTGTTCGAATGGTTGAGGAGCTGCTCCGGAGAAAGTACCAGACAGAGCCTAATATCTCGAAGGAACAGAAGGACCACCATGTAAAAATGATTCCGGTGTATGAGAAAACACGGATGACTCTCCAGCCATAATGGATGGCGGATAGTAACCTCTGGGTGTAGGATGAAATGGAACTCGAGGTGGAGAAAAAGCAATACCCGGATTCTCTAAAAAATTTGTTAAAGATATATACCAAGCACTAGTTCGAATAGGGCTGTAGAAAATAGATTCACACTCCCTAAGATTTAAAGATTGAGGGGAGTCGGGAAGAGATATATCTTCATCTGGATTAGTAAGTTCTTCAATGGAAATAAGACCAGCTGGAAGATTGTCAGTGACAATATTTCTTACCCTAGGTGAACCAAGATCGCTAGAAGTTGGTGAAATAAATCCTGAGGATGTTTCTAAAACAGAAGGTTCAGTTTTAGGTTAAGAGATTTCAGGTTCGTCAGCTAGTTCACTGGAAGCAGGAATACTACTAGTAACTTCAGAAACTGAAATCGGTTCTTGAATGTATTCTGTTGTAGGTATTTGATGATCAGGATGAACAACTATAGAAGAACTTCCAATTTCTGTTGATCGAATCCTACCACTACTGGAGGATACCAGAACACGAAGCCCTTCAAGATGACTTGGTGAATATTCAGGGGGTTTCCCTTGTAGTCTCCGGGATTGTCTCGGCAATTCCGCCATGATTAAAGATTAACTAATCACACGCAAACAAAGAAAATTCCAATGAAAACACCTAAAGTTTCTAAAGAAACAAACAACTGAATCACACGCTTAAAAGAATCTAAGAGTTCAAACCACACACAAACAGTAACTTTCCGTACTAAAAATACTAGTTGGTGATGAAATCCAACTTAGTAGAAATTTAATACAGAAAGGGCGGTTGGAATAGTTACCCCGAAAACCTGCTTAATGAAACAGACTGGCACAAGTTTCCTCACAAAACCATATCGCGTGAAGAGAACCCCCCAGAGAGTCCAAGTGAGTCTAGTCGACGTCTGCTCCAGGTACAGTGAGATCTTTCCTTCACCGTCACCTTAGGAAATAATCTTAAGATAATGGACACTAAGGTTACCATCAGTAACAAATATAACTGGGGGAACAGTCTACGATCCGATTTCACACGCAAGGGCAGAGTAGCAAGCTCAATCCCCTTGAAGGCTCCTCGACATGGTTAATCTGAGGTTTACTGACAAGTGACCCCAGGCTCCTCGACAATGGTTAATCCGAGGTTTACCGTTTGTAATACGCGAAAAATCTTCTATCTTCCCCAATGAAACATAATTAATTGTTTCAAAGGTTCGGACATGACATCGTGATTGACTTCTTTAAGAGAAGCTTCCCAGATTATACAAATTACAATTGGATTGATCTCCTACCGGAAGATTTGTCTACTTGTTTGTTTTTACTACCTTGGAGAGTTAATTACTCCCTACTCCAAGATACTAGCCTAAGCTATGTTGGTGATAAGAGCCCTAGAAAATAAAAAGATTGCTAGATGAATTTTAATTAAGCATTACTTTTAAGAGTTGTTTCTTAAGTCAATGGGTGCAGAAATGAAACTCTGATGGTGTGAAATGACTTGATTTCCAAAATACACTAAAAATGCACCTAAAAATGATAATCAGATTGTTTTTTTTCAATGAAATTCTAATTAAGGAAAAGTTAGAGGATGCAATTCTTTTAATGAACAATTCCTTCTTTAAACATAAAGAACAATTGAAAGAAACTATTTTTGTCTTTTCCAATAATTTATCAAAGCTCACAATAAAAATCCTTTCACTTTCCAAAAACTCGAAGCTACAAAACAATTTTCCTTCAAAAGAAATCTAGAAATTTTAACAAAACTACAAACTAATTTCGAGATCTACAAAGTTTAATTGCACTCAAAACTACAAACTTTAATAACCTAAATGAATAAAAGCTTTAAGATTTTTTTGAAGAATGTTTTTACTTAGTTGTTCAGCAAACTAAGTGATCCGAATTTATGCAGGAACACAACAGAAACATAAATAACCATAAATATAGAGATGCAGCGGAAATAATGCGTCATTTCATTAATATCAAATAACAGAAATATGCTTACAGACATAATGGAAATACAATAGCTAGGGTGCTGGTAGCGAATCTCTGAGAAGAGATGTGGTGGCTACAGACCTCTCAACTGTGTTACAATGAGGCTCGAGGGCCTATTTATTGTTGAGAAACAATGTAAAATTCGAAACGTCCAAACAACCTAACCGTAGGAGACGAGGCGCCAAAACTATGGGCGTCCGTTTGGGTAAATTGGTGGTTCAACTTCCCGGGGGCGTAACTTTGGCATCCAATCTCCGTTTGACGCGCTCAATAGCTCGTTAGAAAGATCTATCCGAGGACTACAAAATTTGGCATGAATATCATTTTGGAATGAAATGATATTCGCTGGAGGCGTGATGCCCAAAAAACATCGTTTATGGCCTCAAAACGGCCCCGGAAGTTCAGGACCCGAAAAGCTGCTAAAAATAGTAAGTTTTGTTGCAACTTGAAAACTGAAAGAACTGATGATGGGGGTTCAAATGGAATAGGTGGGTGGCCACCAATATCCACCTGGATCATTAAGCCCCCAAAACGGCTCTGAGAGTGGAGGACCCAAAAAACCTGCTAAAAATAGTAAGTTGTGCTGAATGTGAAAAGCTGCAAGAATTGATAGTGCTGGTCCAGATGAAATAGGTGCGTGGCCACCGATATCCACCTGGATCACTAAGGATCTATTTTTCAGAATAAAAAACAGATCAAAAACAGTCAATTATGTTTTTTTTTTTTTAAATGAAATTCAAAAACCAATAACAAAGTTTCTTTTCGAAGATTTGCAAAGAAACATGTAACTCTATTTATCAATAAAGAATGATTCCACAATCAGGTTAGATCCAGCAAAAGACAAAAAGACCAAGGTAATCCAGGGTACTTCAAAATTTCAAATGCTTCAAATCGCTACAAATACCAAGTGAAATGCAATCCAAAACGTAAAAATTCTAGAAAATCATCAAAACACCAATACTGCTGAGATTTATTAATAGAAAGATTTTGACAGAAAAAATCATCAATCTGGGCAGAAAACAAAATTGACAATCAAAATCAAGATAAAATAAAGAAAGAAATCTGAATTTTTTTCAAAACTTTAACAGGGTCCGCAGGCTCCGAGATATCACAGGTGCGGTCCCGCACTGTTTACACAGGAAAAGTGTGAAACTGCCCGCACTGTGAAAACAAGGCAAAGTGCGGTCCCAAGAAAAACTAGAGAAAAACTTAAAGGATTTAAAAAATTTCAAAAACAACGAAAACCTAAGCTACCCAGGCAGATTTCAATCAATCAAAAACCAAGAAAAACGTTTCCTCAAATCAAAATAAAAGAGAACCAAAATCAACAAGTTCTTTCCCCAGTGGAGTCGCCAATTTGTTGTATGGATTAATCCATCTTGCGGACAAGACCGATCTCCCTAGTACTAAAAGTATCTAGCAACAAACAACCAAACATACTAATCTTTCTCTAAGCATGTAAGGTTTACAAAAAACTCTATAAAGGTGTAAAAGACTTACTGTTTGTCCAGTGCTTGTTTGAAGTCATTGTTATCCCTCGCGCGCTTGAAGGAGTTTTCCTCGTAAACCTGCAGTCACAAACAAGCAAAATATTACATAGCACCTGTATAGAAATCATTATAAACCATGCTTATCATAGTGATCACGGAGTCTATGAAATAAACCATTGATTGAAAGCTTATTGAGAAAAATGAGTATATTTGTATTAATTTCAAAAGTAGAAAATCCTTACAACCTGAGCCTTGATGTTGCACAGGACTTTCCAGGGTCCGAAGCAGGAGTCTCCTTTACTTTGACAAATTTTTCACTCCTCCAACCAAGACAAATAGAGGTATGTAATCTCTCCTCACAAAAGTCTTAGTTAACTGAGTCTAAATCTCAATAACACTTAACTTCAAATATTCTCAAAGCTTGAACTCCCTTTGAGGCTACCCAATGCCTCTTTTTATAGTGGACAAGAGGAGGTTTTCTGTTCCAAGTATAAAGGGATAGAATCCTCCTTCAAAGGGATAAGCTCCTCACATCAAGGGGTTAGCTCCATAAGGTAAGGGATTCATGCACCTCACAAGAGCGGTTCTTCCACCGCAAAATCCATTCTAGAAGCTTCCATAATTTACTTTTATTGAGCTTTTTGGGATTTTACTTGCGCATTTTTAATCTTATATGGGTCCACACCTATAACAAAGATAAAGTGTGTTCAGGAACGCAAGTAAGCTGAACATTGGGTGCGGGACCGCAGGCAAGATAGCCAGAAAGTGTGATACCAGAGTTTAAGAGACTTTTAGGAACTTTTTCTGATTTTCAAGGCTTGACATGAGGAACTGATATATTAGACTTGCAAAAGGGAGAAGTATGAGTAATAATGAGCTCATACACATGGAAGAATGTCAGAATGAAAATTTTTAGTGTAACACCTTTGGAAGGTGGCCTTACAACGGGTTCAGCGATGGGCTTCTCAATTTCTAAAGGAGCAGAGGTAGGTGGGGGAGGCGGGCCATCAACGACTTCCTTCCCAACTGCCTGGCGTGATCCGGCATAATCCTTTGAACGAGTGGCAATCGAAACAGGTGCAGTACCATTCATCATGAAAAATTGGGACCCAAATGGTGCAGATGGTGAAGGCTGCTCGACCATCTAGGTCTGATGAGATGGAAAAGGTTCCTTAAGAACTGTCGGAGTTCCCTTAGAGCCTTTAAGAAGTTGACTAACCTCGGATCATCAGGGAAAATCTTTGGTGTAGTGGTCTCCATCACAGATCAGGCAAGGGTACTTCGGTTTTCGTTGGGAACCATCATCAGCATGTGGTTTGGAGGATTTTGGTTTCGGGGCATTGGATTTGGATTTGCCTTTTCCCTTCTTCTTCCCTTTGGAGGTCTTTTCTGCAGGATTGGCCTGAACAGCATTGACCTCCATGGTCTTACCAGAATCAGGAGTGGCGGGAGGAGCAGAATTATTGGAAGAATTCAACTTCTTCTTCCCATTTGAGGACTTACGAGAAGTTTGAGAGACATAACCAATAACACCATCAACCGATGGGGTAGGTGGTTCTTTAGAGGTCCTTGGCCGCGGGGCATCAGTCAAGATATCATATAACGTGTCGGACTGAGAGTACACAAAATCGAGGTACTGGGCACGAGTGATGGGTTGTTCCTTGGTTACACATGCCCCCATAGCAATATCCTGAGTGATCTTATTAACAAAGGAGGTAGTGAACCAGTGAGTTAGAAGTTGATCAGGAATATAAAACTTGATCATACGACGACGATGTCTCCAGTCATGAATATGATCTGAAATATGAGTGGCTTTATCCTACTTTAGAGATGTCAGGAGATGCGTCCCAGCTTCGTAACGAACTGGTAACTGGAAATGTTTCAGAAAATCCATAGCTAGAGTATTAAAGTCTTGAAAAATACCACGGGGTAATTCTATGTACCATTTAGCAGCAACACCAATAAGAGTGTGTTGGAAAAGATGTAGATGGATCGATTCATCAACCCAAGAGTTCGAAGAACACCACAAATGGTATGTCATGACATGGGCTTGGGGGTCTTCTCCAGCTTTACCCTCAAATTTGGGACAGTCACTAGGCACCTTGGTCGGAATCGGAGGCCAATATGGATTATGGAGAATCGGATCATTGGTCAATTTAGATACATCCGGCAATTCCAACATGGCGAGGAAAGGTAATTGAGGATTAAAAGGCATGCCAGGTCCCTGATAAGGACCTGTACCTGTACTCCACCCTGATTGAGCATAATTCTTCCCCCATTGGTTCTGTCCTGGAGGATTCTGACTGTAGGGGGTATAAGCCGTATAATTGGGTTGATATTGTTGCTGATAACCAATGTATGGGGGTTAATAACCAGGTTACTGACCCTGATTATACGTAGGCCCTGTTTGAGCAGTGTATGGATTCGACTGCTGAGTATAGGTATAGCCTGGTTGTTGAAGGTAATAACCGCCTTGAGGTCGAGCGGGCTGTTGGTAAGTGGGGCCTTGTTGAGCCTGATAAGTTGGGCGCACAGGCAGGTTCGGCTATGGTATAGAATAGATTGGATGTTGAGCAGGGTTAACGGGATGTGCAGGTTGTCTTGGTTGAACAAGTTGACCTGGCTGTGCAGGCTGCCCTGGTTGAACAAGTTGGCCTGGCTAAACAGGTTGGCCTGGTTGAACAGGTTGGCCTGGCTGATGATGGACACCAGGCTACCCTGGCTGAGCAGGTTAGCCTGATGGCGGGAGAGGGCCAGGTTGTGCTTGATAACCAGGTTGACCTGTGACAGGACCATAGGATGGCCTTGGCTGTGCAACATTCAGACCAATTGGAAACTAAGGTTGCTGAGGTTGCACCAATGGTTGAGAAGGATGGATTTGCCCCCCAGGACCGTACAACGGTCTAGGTTGATACCCCGGTTGGCCTGTAGGTCCTTGAGGTTGCCCTGGTTGGACCACAGGGTGAGGTTGTAGAGGTTGACCTTGAGGGTTGTAGGACTGCCCTTGCAGACCGTACAACAACCCCTGTTGGCCCAAAGGTTGTCCCTGTAAGGGTTGCCCTTTTGGGTCGTACAGATAACCAGGCTGGCCCGAAGGTTGACCTTGGAAGGGTTGTCCTTGAGGGTTAGAAGGTTGCCCAACCTAGGTAGACAGAAAACTGTTAATATACTGATAAGCCTCAGGAGAAGGAAAATGAAGAGGGTTACCCTTCTCATCATATTGATATGGAAATACATAAATCAGGGTACCATCCAGTCCATAATGGGAAAATTAAGGAGAATTGAGATCTTGGGAGGACTGACCAACCTCGGAGTTGGACAACTGTAAAGATAGCCGATACTCCTAAGGAGAAATATTCTCCGGAATAGCAGAAGCTATGTAAATGTATTCAAGAACTGACGAGGTCCTGGTGGACTGAGTAGTGACAGTGGGCGTAGACGCAGCTATGCAAACAGTAGGCCTAACAAGTATTGATGTGATGAAAGGAGATGACGTGAGAGGCGTCGATGGCGACATCCCTAACAAAGGAATAACCGGCCTCGTGGATGGAGTCGATATTCCCATAGAGGCCACAGTGGCCATGACCTGACTTAAGGACCTATATCCCGCTGGAAGCAAAGGACCAGGTGAAGACATGACAGAAGACTTGGGGATGTTTTTAGGAAAAAATTAGTAATCTTCACCAGATGTAGGAATTTCCTCACTAGGAGAAGGACTAGGTGAGTCCATATCTGACCCTACCGCAAGATCTTCTAAAAGACGGCGAGGACTATGAGGTATAATGGCAGCCAAGAAAGGCGATCCCGATGTAAGAGGATGGAAGTGTTCCCCTACTCCAAATCCAAACCAAGCATTGGATAAGGGCCAATTGAATTCAATTGGTCCACCAAAGGGAAGCTCAGATATAACCGGTCCCCCGTCGGGAAACTCGGATACAATAGGCTGTTAATGTTTAGCAAAGGACTAAGAGACCTTTGATGAATCGTCTGTATAAGGATTACCAGTAGACGAAACTGAGGGTTTCGCCACTGTGACAGTAATGAAAAGAGGAAGAGATCAAAACAAAGACACGCGGGCAAAAACCAAGGCAAACAATCAACAGGCCACAAAATAACAATCTCTAAATGGGCGTGTGATCGCAGGTGATTAATTTTACCACATTGAAACTAGAAAATTTTAATGTTTCATGTTTTAAGAGTCTAGAAACGAGTAAAATATGACTCTATCTCTTTCAATTTGGAAACAAGCGTGAAAGGACAAGCGCTTGATGATCTTTTCAAATTTAATGAGTCAGAAAAGATCGAAATGACTGCTCTGGTAATCTAGGTAGATGGGTGTACCAGATATCCGTGAACTGCCATATACACCTTGGTTAAAAAATGAAAGAGAAATCAACCAAGGACTTGACGTATGTGCAGGTAATCTCCCCGAATGTTGTGTCCAGTGTATCACAGGTATAAGGCGGCAGACTCAGCTTCATACAGATAAAGGATAGTAACCTAGTGGGGCCTCCCTTTATATACGCGACGGTACGGGGAGCACAAGTCTGTACTAGTGTTTTCTAAAGCCAAAAGGAAAACGACAACTACTAGGTTTAACGATGCCAAAACACATCACTAGCCTAGACCTATAGATATTTTGTTAATGTTTCAATGTTGCCTTAGGTTAATTGAATAAATTTTAGAGTTGATCTTCAAATTATGTTTCAATTTCAGGCCCTATCGAATGTTGTATCTCAAAAAATCCTCTAAATGCACACTACATGCCACAATATATCACTTTGTTCGATGAAGAGCTAACTACGAGAAGGTTGAGAGCTTTTCAAACAATAACAAAATGATCACAAAACATCCACTACTGTCTCTAATGCACGCTAATGAAACTAAAAAAATTTCTTTTAGAGTTATATAACACTAATAATGCGGAAAAGCTTTCAATTTTCACTAACTAATCAAAAGCAAAGAGATTTGTTTTTGTATTTTTCAATGTTTTAGAGCAAATGCAACAAACAAAATGAAAAACTAATGAAGAAACCAATTCGAGAAATGATAGTGAAAGAGTCGAAACAAACAAGTTCACTTAATGCAAACAGACACAATCAGAACTCAAACTGATGGAGAAATTCCTCAAATCGAAGAAGAATCTCAAAAAGACTCAAACAAGCCATGTAATCTAGGCTCAAAATGAGACAAAGCGAAACTTGAATGAAAAAGAGAACAATCACTCAACTGAAACAATGATATAATGGAAACCAATAAAACGAATGCACAGAAGCAAGAACGAGGTTGACTGGGAAAATAAGGACCAAAAACTCCTACAGGAGGCTCAGCACACTATAGCACCTAGAAGCCCTAGGGCTAGAATGAAAAACTGATGGTAGATGGCAAACAACCAGAGGATAGGGGTCAAACATAGTCAACAAAGATTTCAAGGCACTCAGACAGTCGGAAAAATGACACCAGGACCAGAAATCAGACTTAGAGGGCTCAAAAACAAGCAAACCCTAACACCACATAGGGTTGGCGCGACTGTTTGGCTGTATCTTGCGCCAAAACAACGTTGGTGTGGTGGCCTAACTAGCAACAAGTGCCAGTTTGCGCGACTGTCAAGCTATAAACCGCGCCAATTGAGTTTACTATGGGGCGAAATGAAAAAAGAGCAAAAAGAGACTGGATCAGGTCTTCTGGGGGCTGAACAGGGGTTTTACACCGACAGGAAGCAAATCAGAAGAGCAAATAAATCAATTACAAGCCAAAAACAACCAAAAGAGACAAGACTAACTCCAACTAAGTCCCCAGTGGAGTCGCCAATTTGTTGGAGAGGTAAATCCTCTCTGCAGATAGAGGCGATCCCTACTAGCCCAGATCGGGTCTAGCAACAATCAGGTCACGCAGTGACACAGGTCTCTAGTTACAAAACAAAAAAAATCATAACGAATTGCCTACCTTAGATCCTACGCAGTAGTCATCGAAGAAAGGATGACGCTTCGCGTCCTTCGCTTTGGCAGATCACAATCCTTCCGCTTGACACGTCCGAACACCTGCACACACGCAAAGGATACAACGATATACAACGTAAAATCTAAAGCCTGTAACCATACGTCAGTCAGAGAGGATGTAATTCATTGCATCAAGAAATAGACACATGAATGAAACCATAATCAAAGTCGCTTATCATTAAAATAACAAAGGAAACATACAACCCAAAGCTCTGACGCTTGATCTTCCTTCGGCGGGGCTGACAGCAGAGCACGTCTCAACGAAGCCTGTCAGAAATGGGACAAAAATATCTCTCTTGGGCTTGGCTCTCAAAAGCTATCTGGCTATAGTCTCCTTGCTACAAGTTCAGCTCTAGCTTGCTAAGGGTGAAGGCAAGCTTATATATATGGTGGAAGGGGAGTTGGGATCCCTACAATTATGGGATTGGCCCTATCTCTAAGGAAGCTTCCATGATAGGTGGAAAACCACCTCCCATACATGGAGATCCGGAGCCAAACCACCCAACTCATTTTAGAGACTCGTTCAGGAGTTTGTTGGAATCAAACTTCCACCATTTATTTTTAAAAAACAACCCTTATTAAGCTTGGCACAAGTGAGACATTAGGACAGAATGCCAGTTGGTGCGCCCTTTATGGTGGATTTCCCCCATTGGCGTGAGGGCTAAACTGGCTAGTCGCGCCAAGGCTAAAAGATCAGTTTTTAGGGTTTTGCAGAGGAAACTTTCTTCAGAGGAATGATTGTCCTTGTCAAGGGGGATGCCATGAAAGTGGTTTCAGGTCATGTCATTGCTCACAGGTCACATAAAAAAGCCCTCTAATGTGAAGGACGGGGGATTGCAGGGATGGTGAAAAAATGTTGTGTAACAACATTGAATTAATTTCACATTAAAATATCAGTGACAAAGGAGTGATAGACTTAATCATTATATCAGGTGGCATGAGAAATGACCACACGGTTATCAAACACACCAAATACTTAATGTATCAATGAAAATTCTACTCAGGACGTAACAAACAAATATCATGTGAATGTCTTGCAGTGCTATGCAATAATCCTTTAAAGTATCAAATCATTACTGCAACCCCTATTATTCGAGCTTTAGGAAAACCAATGTTTTATGAGTACTTCACATGAAATTTATATGTCATATGTTTATTCTTATTGACTTTTTCACTGACACACAATAATCTAATTTTCAATCCACACATAATATTACAATGATAAACATTTTTCCAGCTCATTTTTTCATGCAATATAGAAAGTTACATGCAATACTGAAATTTAATGCTCAAACAAAGAGTCTAGATATGGGAAAAATTTAGGGGCTAATATTCGCAGGTCGGCTAATTTTCTATACTTTTTCCAAAAACATTATTCATCAATTTCCTTTTTTTTTCTAAAAATAATTTGCCCAAGTTTTGCAATATGAAATTATTTTACCTTAAGAATCACCAAGATCTTATATATAATAATATAATATAATCAAAATTTTTGATGCTTTTACAAAAATATCGTCAAACATTTTACAAGTTTTCTATTATATTTTACTAAGATTCACCAAGGTTTGTAAACTTTCAAATATATATTGATCCTTAAAATTTTCCCTGATTGTATATCGTAGTTAGCAAGGTACTCAACACTATGAGAATTAGGATGGGCATTGGGATATAATCACTGATTCCCTCCCCCAACCATTGACAGACTACCAATGCAATTGTCACCCCTAGCTTATGAAGACTATCCCAATGCCCATACCTCCAGGGATTCCAGAGGTACGTTTCATCCACCCTGCAACCTATGTGGGACTTAGTAGATATGGATCTCCACCCACCAGTGAGTAACAAATTTTAGAAGTGTATATCTCTGCCCAATAGTCATTTGAGGACTCCAGAGATGTATTCCCCCACCCATTGATCAACAAAGGAACTCTAGAGATAAATGTCTCAACCCTTTGATTAGAAAGTGGCTCCAAAGATCAATGTCTCCACCCTTTAGGCAACAAGGGTTCCAAAGATATTGTCTCCGCCATAAATTTCCTTAGGATTTATATCCCCACTCGTAACTTGTTCCATCAACCTCCGTCAGCACTATTTTACAACTCAGTCTATCCATTTAACTTATATCATTTAAGAATTCCACGTTCCTTCAAAATATATGTTACAAGAAAACCTTGGGTGAGGTTGTCACAAATACCTCGGTACATAGCTTGGCATACAAAAACCAACATCAAACACAACACCAACTCCATTCAACAATGCACTTTATGAGGTTGGTTCAAGATTTATTTGATATAAATTAGGCGTATATGGGTAACGAGTTTCGAGTAAGTGACACAAAATATGAGTAAAGGATTGAATCACTCAACAAGATAACTGAGAATATTCTAGGTGTTCTCACACACAAGCCACTTATCTATGATAAAAATGCTCTGAACTTATATATTCCATTTATGGATTTTGGAACTGGTGTAGTCCTTTGTGGCCTCATGATAAGTCGACTTGGGAAGTTCAATCCTGAGGCATTGAATATTAAATTCTCAAAGGGTATCCTAAGTTGGTTGTTACGTTTGTCATTATATACACTTGGTGGTGGAGAAGATCCAATTTTAGAGCTTGTTACATATGGTGGATATGCTTTTGTGGGCATAGCTCATAATTCTACAAAATTTAAAGAAAATTTAATGTGATTTCAAATTAATTCTAAAAGTAAATTAAATTATTCTTTTAAATATGTATTATTGTTTTTTCATATCTGTATTTCCACCATTTCATCATAAAAAATTATCACTATATATCTTCCAATCACATAATCACTAGAGCGAGTTTTCATAATATTTTCTTTTCAAATATTTTATTATATATTTTTTCATATTAATCCATCAAATAAATTAATTAAAAAAAAAACAAATAAAAATTTTAATTTTCAAAATAAAATTAAAAATTAAATAAACATGTAACCAGGATGACTAAACACCCCACTAATGAGTTGTTGAATTTTTAAGCAACCTAAACTAAACGAGGGATTCTAACACAATGATAATGATAAGCTTAAGGTTTTATTAAAAAAAAAAACCCAAATAAAGATTTTAATTTTCAAACTAAAATTAAACATTAAATGAACATATAACCACGATGACTAACCATAAGCACCCCCACTAATGAGTCAGTTGAATTTTTAAGCAACCTAAACTAATCGGAGATTTCCAAATTCATCCCCGATTAGAGTTGGCCCATTGTCATCCCGCTCAAGCAACCCACAAATGGATTGCCCATCCTCATCCACCTCAAACAACTCGCTTAGATCCAACCTATAGTCATCTGGCTGAAGTGCCACTGAAAATTCTTCTGTCATGAATTCCCGACAAATGTTTAAAATCCTCCAATTCAGTTGCACTCACAGGGAAATCGTGCACTCCGACTTGATATTTGGCATCAACTAATGATCCCTCATTCAAAATCATCAATCATCAATACCATGCCACAATTTTCTCCACAACATCCCATTTGTCGCTAAAAAACAAATGGGTTCATTCTGGTTATGAAAACTATAAGCATTATAACATGTTATAATCAATATGTTATTGTTTTTCTATATTTATATTGCCACTATTAAATCATAAAAACTATCTCTAACTTCCAATTATTCAATTAGAATCCAGTTATTAAATATTCATTTTCTTCCATAAGAAGGAACCATATATTTTGTGATGCACAACCTCAAATGAAACACAAAAAAGTTCAGGAGAAAACTGCAATCATTATTGA
Organism: Pinus albicaulis; assembly: GCA_034641835.2. NCBI lineage: Eukaryota > Viridiplantae > Streptophyta > Pinopsida > Pinales > Pinaceae > Pinus > Pinus albicaulis. The sequence continues at coordinate 893,698,388 of CM076580.1, forward strand.
AGGATAGTAACGTGACAAATTTGTATGGGATATTCAATAAATGTTGATTATTAATATTAGGTTAAAAACATAGATTAAGGGTGTCTTGTTAAATCTTTTTCTTATTTGCCCTCATCTTGTATTTATCTCATGTCACTTTTCTATATATATATTATCTGCCCTCATCTTGTATTTATCTCATGTCACTTTTCTATATATATTTTGTGCATATGTATGTGAATTATGGTGTGTAACCTTAATCTGTTAATAATACATGTTTTTAATGGGATTTGGAGTTAGGGTTTACAACTAAATTACAATTCATAGCACTTAAATCCATATTACAATTAGGAGTATGGTTTGAGTATAATTAGTCCAATAATGGCAATGATTCAGGGTTCGATAATTGTGATCAAAAATTATATTTTTTTGTAGGTATTTTTTGTGAATATGCAATTTGGGGTTATTAATGTCACCTAGTTTTGGAAAGGGAACGTTATAATAATGATATTATTCTAGGATTTCACTCGAATCATCAACCTTTAAGAATGTTTAAATCCAACTCTATGTGGTGTGGCCCTGGCATGGCATGGCATGCCATATGATGCAAAAAATGGCCTATGAGTTCATACACATTAATACTAATCATTGACTTATGCCCAACAATAGGAACTTCTTGAAATATCCTATTAGAGTGAGTTACTCCTTGTGCAAATTATATATTTCTTTGGGTGTGGCTTGTTTTAAATTTCATTTTTTAGAGTGTCATTTTCTCATGCATGGTACTTGATTGGTAGATGTAAAGTCCCTTGTTAATTTTTGTAGGCTTTGGGGATGATGCCCACCATAATACTTAAATATTACTTCTGCCACTTGGGTTCTCTTTTTAGTGAATAAACATCTAGTTAGTTCTAGGGGAGTTTTTCATGGACCTATAAAAAATAATGTGAATTATATTGTTGTAATCAAGCATAATATTTTGAGCATGAAAGCAATGTGTTGAAAGAAATGTGTTGGAGGTGTTATGTTCATGTATCATTCTCTTCTTAAGCTATGAATATTAGTATAATCCATAAAACAATATCATTATAAGAGTCTAGAAGAATATACATAATTTACAATGAAGTCGTTATATCTTTAATTAAGTTAAAGGAATATATTTACGCCCATTTAGACAACTCAAACTTTTGTTTGATTTTCAACTTCTAGACATAGGGAGGATTGTCTTAACTTGATGATAACTAGATTTCAATTCTATTTTTGTAAACAATTTGGCTCTCTTATTATGACGAGAACACCAATATATGGGATTGGATTCATAATATTTATTATGATGTTGTTGAGGGCATCTAATCAATATTGACCCCAAGTTCTATCTATCTTAGGAGTAAACATATGTTCAATCCGCAAGAAGAAATTATTAATCTAAAATCATTACTCTACAAAGGATCATGTGATGATCATGTGTTTAGTGTTGGTAGGTATTTACAATATAAATGTGAGTTCAATGGAACTACAATCACCATTTGATTGATTATATGCTAGCCATAGTAGTATAGTGAAACTAATTCACCAAATCAATAGTGAATTTATTTAGTAACATAAAGGTAATTTGTTGCATTAGCATAATATATTTGCACTAATGAGATAATATAATACTTAAGTGTTATCTTGTTCATCATGTCTATTCTTTTTTTGATATTTTTTTTATAAAATTAAATTTAGGTTAAGATTTGGATTTATCTTAAGGACAGGGAAAAGTATCTCTTTGATGTCAAGAACAATACTAAAGGAACAATTCAGATTTCAATACACTCCTACTAGTAGGAAATTCCAAATGCTACATTATAGATGTCTAAAGGTTCATTGCTACAATTGACTCCATCCTTCCATGGGTGGATGGTGTGCTATAATTTGGATTTACTTACGATGCAACATTCCTTACTTGAAATAATCCTAAAATTCATATTTTTGTGTGTGTAGTTTTTTTAGTCATTGGACCTTATTCAACGAAATTCTAGTCTTTTTCCCTCGAGTATCCACAATGAAATAAGGAGTTTATTAATAAGTCTTCACAAATAATTTTTCCATATGACTTGTTTAACTATGCTTTAGGGTGTTGCGTTTGATGCATTGTGAGGATAACAACATTACACAGCTTTACCTAAGAATCGATTACTTGCTTCTCTTGATCTTATGTCACAAAATCTAGTAGTTGCTTGAAAATATTGTTGCACATATTGGGATAGTTTGAGATCATATTATTCGTGACACATTATTTGTGAGTGTTTTCCACAATTATAAACAATATAATTTATTTCTTATACTTCTACTTATCATTGTAGCGGGAACTTTCCTATTGGTTGTGTTAATCGCTAAAATGGTGGGCATCGTTAATGACCTCTTCTACATAAACCTATATGCATTCCTTAGTGTATCCACTAATTGAACTTTAGAATAAAATTAGACTCTTTCTATTTGATGTCTAAGATAGTCTTAAAGAATAGATTTCATTAGTATATTAATTTATTAATTGATCATGGTAATATAATTTTTTGGTGATCTAATCTCATATATTGATCTTCACAATACCACAATAGTTAAAATATTGTGATATTCAAAATGTCTTCATAAAATTTTCCTGCATCATGATGAATTCACAATGCTCTTTTTACTACCTCAATTTCATACATTGATCTTCAAAATACCACAAAAGTTAAAATATTGTGATTTTAAAATAATATTCATTTCCTTCATAATATTTTCCTACATCATGATTAGTTCACAATGCTCTTTTCACTACCTCTTGCAAGAATCCCGCCAACTATTTATGATTAGGGATATGTATATGGTTGCATCTTTGGATTTCTTTGCATCATTAAAATCATTTCCATGAAGTTATTCTAGAATCCATGAAGGAGTTATTGACCACTTTAGCATCAACATTTTTTTTCTAAGATGGGATTTGATGGACACATTTTTTTTAATGGATTCATATGGTTAACTAGGACTTCTATATTGTGTGCATGTAAGATACATATACACTAGGGCTTAATCTATTAGTATATTTACAATATATACAAAGGTTTACTAATGTTGCATCTACATTACTTGTCTAACCTTTGATTAGATAATGCTTAAAATGAGGCCGATAAATTAAGTGGAGATGGTGTCCCCACTATGTTGAGTTGTCTTGTGGGTGTATGAATGTCCATAATTAGATAGGATCATCCTCATAGTTATGGTACATGAAGCTATCCTAGGCATGAATATAGGACAATCTTGTAAAAATCTTTATGAAGAAATGAGATTCTAATGAGATGAACTTATTAAAAGTAAATTTTATATGTAACTTTTATATCAATATCTAGAATAGAAAGTAGAAAAAATAAGGTATAGAGTAATTAGGCCTATGATATGAAGTTATGTTAATGGAAAGCCTAATCATAAGTAGGGACATATGATCTTGGTTTAATCCTTTCAACAAATATTATAGCATAATTTAATTGAATAAATACACATAAAAGTCTTAATCAACATAGATGCTTATATAAATTAATTAATTAATTAATTAAAAAAATACAATAATAACTCTCATAAATAATTACAATGATCACCTTCCACATATATATATATATATAAACTAATAACTACTAGTATTTGCACGGCGCGGCAGTGCAAAGGGAACGCCGAAGGCGTGCCAAAACCGCAGCGACTCTCGACGATTGGACAACAGCACGGACATAATTGAGAGCAGTGGGGTGGGATGGATGGCTGCCAAGTGTCAATTTTTTGACCGGGCAGAAGGGCGATAGGTGGAGCACATGGATTGGCTGGGATGAACAATGTTTCCCAGCAAAGCTCATAATAGGGACACCTTTGGCGTAATTAACTCTAATTGTCTTTAAACACAAGTTTAAAAAAAAATAAAATTTAAATAACCATAAAAAACATTTTATATATTACTTAGATAATTATATTTAAAAATAATTATTTTTAATTTAAATGATCATTTTTAAAAATAATAAATTCTAATATACATAATCATTATTTTATATATATATATATATATATATAATATTAATTAATGATTATAATATATATATATATATATATATATATATATATATATATATATATATATATATATATATATAATCATTTAATTATTTCTAATTTAAATGATCATTTTTAAAAATAATAAATTCTAATATACATAATCATTATTATATAAATATAAACATTTGTGTTATTAATTAATGATTATAATTCGTATATATATAATAAATAATCATTTTTCAAGAGTACAATATCAAAAATCTCAATAACAAAAAGGGTCCGGGAAATCAAAGTATTCTATAAATATCAAATAATATTCAATAATAGTGAGGGGAGTGTATGAGATCAAAATTATGTTATAAAATAAAACAATTAATCTATTTATTATTTACTCTATCTAAATTACATATAAAATCCATTATATCTTTTTTTTTTCTAAATTACGCTATTTCTATTATGAACATAATATTACAAAACTGCCACAGCTCAGCTGAGGAAGCCTGAGACCGGGCTTAATATCCACTTTCTGTCTAGCTATACAACTGCCCATTAGCGGGAAACCAGCTCTTTTAACAGTGTTGACACCGCCCAGGAACTGGGAAACCGGCGCAGAGTCACTTACATACTGATTAACGAAACTAAAAAGAGACAAAAGATACATGCAGCTGTGTCTGCTGTGAGTGATCATTAAAAACAGAAATTTATCAAAAATTCTAGAGCATATATCATACTAAGAACTGGTCTTGGAGAAGGGAGAGCACTTAGTCTGAGTCAGGTTGCTCTTCCACAATTCTGCAGCCATAGTGTTCTTCCGAATCCGCTTCAGCATTCTTGTCAGCATCTTCACCTGAAAGACCAGCTTCCATCTGCAAGTGCGACTGTCCCGGATGAGCAGGGACAGAGGCTAAAGGAACTCCGAGAGAGTGCGTATACGGACCGAGTGCAGGACCAGAGGGGGGCTCGAAGTTAGGCATTGAGGGAGTTTGCACAGGTTCAAGCTGCTGGACAGGAGAGAGAGTGGTCTCTTCGGGAAGGGAAATCGTGATAAGGGCAGTGATGGAAGGCCGATTGAAGGCGCAATCGAAACGCAGCTCAGCGTGTTGCATTGATTTCCGGAGGTAATGACTGCCAGGGCGAGAAGGGGAGGCGGAAGCCTGAAGAGGGGGAGGAGACAGAGTAGGCAGAACAGGAGCACGAGGCGGGTGCAAGGGCTGTGGAGGCGTCGGGGCGACGCGCTCATGGAGACGACCAGCAGGATCAATATAAAGAGGAACGGGATGCCTTTCAGAAGGCTCCATGGAGGAGTCGACATTAGAACTAGAGGGGCACTCACTCATGGACCTGCCTCGAGAGGCCCCTCTCCTGCAAGACATTCTTTGCCTGAGCCTGGGCATACTGGAATTCTGAGAAGAATCCGACCAGTTACCAGAAGGAGCTACAGGAATAGAGTTAATTTGACCAACAATAACAGGAGAAGTATGAGAATTGAACATAACAGGGCAGAAGTTACTCTTTGAGAAGTGATAGCCGGGAATCGTATCCAAACAGCATTGCAGAGAGCACCTGTGTCCTGTAGCGGTGCGCTCCCCACCTGTTGCACAGCCGCCCGGGCAGTGAGAGCGCAGAGGCGACAAAGGGCGGTGAGCAGAGCCAAAGCAATCGGGAGAATGCGAGCAGTGGTGCTCCATTTAAAGTCTGGTGCGCCGAGCAGGACAGAGCGATTGACGGCGAGGAGGAGTAAATGTCCAACGCCGAGGATTAATGAGCTTAGCATTAATGGCACCATAGGGGGCCATGTGGCCACCCCAGGTGAACCACCTTGGGGCCTGGACCAGGCCTTGAGGCCTCTTAACCCGAAATATCATCCGCATCCGGAAATAAAATCCATTATATCACTAATAATATAAATTTTAATGATTAATCATTACTATTAATAATTTTAAAACTAATAATTCTTAGTTTAAATAAAAAGTGTATGGTTAATTATTACTTACTATTATCATAAAATTCAATGGTATGATGTCATACCAAATCACTTTATAAAACTCATCTATTTATTACCTTACCAAACATATTATTCCTAGCGTGTGAGTGTGCTCAAATGCACCTTTTCATTTTCCAAAGTTGTTATGGTAAGTTTTAAGAGAATAAAGAAAATGCATTTCATGAGTCAAATATGCAAAGTGGTGATGTTTTTAATTTTGTACTAAACCTGGTGTGTTATTTCATTTCCCTTTTGGCAAAATTTGGGAGATCACTAACAATAATATTATTCAACAAACGGAAGAAATCACCTGAATTTACATCACTAAACTAAAATTCTCTTTTTTTTGACCATGTAGCATGTAGGTACTATCAAATCTTCAATGATTTCAAGATTAATAATGTTGTAAATAATTAATGCCTATCAACTCACCAAACACTGCCTCACCAATCATCGCCATGACTTGTTGATTCTCGAAGGGCCATCACCGCCATAACCCTTTCGAATTGAAGGGACAATTAACTGACTAAATTTTTTGTATAAATTGAGATGAGGCACAGTCCAGATGTATGGTCGAACATGTAATGGAGTTGCATACTCTATTGTAGGACTTGTGTAGTTTGTTGTAGTAGCAGAGGACCATTGAAATTGTCCTTGGGATTTGGAAATTTGATGTGTTTTATTGTTTGCTCTGTTGTGTACTATGTCTAATCTTTCAATTGGTATCAGAGCTTCGTGCTCGGTTTCTTTCATCTAGTATCAGAGCCACAGTCGTGAGGGCTCAATAAAGGGAGTCTCTACATTCGAGTAGTTGTATTATTGTTGTGATCTATTTCTGAGACATGAATTGAGTGTTTTACAATTTTTGTTCATTGTTGTGTTGTGAAGGTGAAGGTAGAAGAGTTACACAACAATTGTTTTATGTTAAAGATAATGCAACTAAGGTTGAAAGTTGTGCCTATAACAATGGGGAAATCGTGTGGGTTCTTGGTTAACTGTCTAAATTAAGTTGCATATGAATTTATAATATTCCAATTGTTGGCGTTGATTCAAATGTGAAATAATTTTTTGAACATTTCAGCAAGAATGATACAATATATGTGGAGTTGATTCTTGTTTGTCTCATTAAGCTCTGTGAGCCAGAAGCTACTTCCCATTGAATCATTTGTTTGAAATCAACTAAGATTGCGCTCTTCTTTGAACTGTTGGAAAAGGTTGTCGTTGGAACTTGTGGTGAGTCAAATCAGTCTGCTAGAATCTCTTTTGAAGGAAGAGGCCACAACCCTAGCGTTGATTTTTTTAAACCGTCGTTGGTCAAGAAATATTTTTTTAGTAAGGTGTCGTAGTCGTGAGCCTATAGAGCTATAGACATATATTTTCTGCCACTGTATATATTGAGATGAAGAATATGCAGAATTGACATAAGTAAGAAGTGATGAAATTAAGAATAGTTTTTTTAGTTCTTGTTAACTCAACTAGAGTATATTTGTTGAAGTTATCAACTGAAGAATATTGGTTTTTTTCATGTTTGTACGTTTCTTGTTCAACAATCAATTTGTTGCTTAGAGTTTGGGATGTTTCAGGGCAAACATTTTACCTAACATGGTTTCAAATGTTTATTTATGTGGTTCATCTATTTTAATTGCATGCATATGTCGTAGCGAGAGAGGAAGCTTGTGAGGAAGGATTCGTCCGGGTTTTGAGAATTTGTAAAATTATCTGATTCATCATTATGTGATGTCAAATAAAGCTACATTGCAGAACTCAAGTTTCTAAAGTTGTTGATGTTGTTGATCAGTCAGAAGATGGAGAAGAGAAGTCTCGTTGTTGCACAGTAGTCATTGAGAGTTGTGACTAATTATTAAAGGGGTAAGTGTGCCAGAGAAGAAGAGTCGATAGAGGCAGCCACTTTAAGCCACATCATGTCACTGTTGTGAGAAACCTTTATCGCCCTAGCTTATTTTTTAATTAAAGCCGAGAAGTGGTAAAAAAGGAGCATCAGAAACCAATGTCAATTCTCTTGCATGTGGGAGAATTTTTGTACCACTGAAAGTTGAACATGCTAGTAGGTTTCTGAGTTTTAAAGTTCGTGGAGTGTGTATGAGTATGGAGGTTTGATGTCTAAAGACTATAGCCTACAGTGGAGCATATAATTGATGTATATTCCAAGCAACATGACTTTGTGTGTGGAATTTGTAGCCTAGGCATGAGTTTTTCTAGAGAATGAGCCTCTAGTTGAATATGAAGCCATGTTGAATCTGCCATGGTGAATCTTGAGTTAACCGTGGTGAGTTGAGTGTGTGTTGTGGAACCTTGGTAAACTCTAAGGCATGGAGCATTATCACTTTATTTCTCAAGAGTGTCGAAAAATTATGTGTTGGTGTATCTATTGCTAAAAGTATTTCAGTAGATTTGTAATGTTGTTTTTCAATTTGTGAGCATTAAATTATCGATTGATTAAATTTTTTTAGGCAAAATCCTTGAAGTAAAGTGTGTGGGACTTGTAGTGTTCTCATTAAATAAATTGGAAAAGACAAAATGCTGAGGAAGTGAAAGCAACAACAGGCTTTGTTTGAGGTGTATTTGAAAGAGGAAGCTAATAGACAAAATGACGCTTTGGCATTACAGTTCATAAAGGAATGCATAGATGACAACATTATTCCCCACATTGCAGATGCAAAGAGAGAAAAGGAGGCTTGGGATATCCTTGAAAGGGCTTTTGGCGTGAGGGGAACAATCAAGTCGAAGATAGTAGTGTCGTACAGCCTGTTGTAGCAGTTCTTGAAGATGAAAATGAAGAAGGATCTGTAGCATTGAATCTACAGAGAGAAGAAGAGATTGGTGAATCTCATCACACTATTGATGATGTCTTACCACCAAGAGCTGATGTTAGCATAAATAATGTTTCCAATGGAGAAGCAACTGATTCAGCAAATCCAACAATTGAAATTGTTGGTGTTAACTTTGATGAATATGAATTAACTAGTGACGAGTGGTTGCAAATGATGCAACAAAAACAATTTATTGATGTATTGTTATTTGGCAAGATAAACCCACTTGTTTCTGGAAACCAAGTGGAAGGAAACCTGTTTGTAGAAGCAGATGTGGAGAATCACGATTATGAGGCATTAATAGAGTCAAAGAAGGAAGAACATAAGAAAGCTCTCATTCCAGATTAGAATGAACATAACCAATATGTTTTTGAGGATTATTTTTCATATAAACTTAACATTGATTTTGTGTGTGCAGATGTTAGAAGAAAACGGGAAGAAGAAACAAAATATGAAGAAAAATTAAAGTTCCTTGAAGCATGGCTTGAAATGCCATGTGTTGATAATATCCGCATAGAAGTTGCAGTAATGAATGTTGAAGACAACATGAACAATGTTGAAAATGAAAATGTCAATGAAATTTTTATGTATTAGAGTAAGAGATAAAACTCTATTATGAACTTATGTTGTAGCAAATTGATAATGAGAAGATTGATGCTGAAGAACAAACTATATAAGATGACATGTGGCAGCAATCCACATACAAACAAATTTTTGAAGAGGTAAAGGACATCCATGGACACCCTAAAATGATTTTCCATGTTTTTATTATAAACAAATATTTAATTATTAAAGAGCTACAATAACAATTGAAGAAATTGAAATTTGGAACCTACACTAGAAAGGCAAAGATGAAGTAGTTAAGAGGATACAAGATCTAGAAGAAACGGAAAAAGAAATCCATCCCAAGAGCTTATGTCAAATTTTTGAGTCATTGTAAGCCTAGTTGAGACTTAGAACAACATGCATTTTTAGGTTATGTTAAGTTGTCAGTCGTAATAAGAGGGACCATTGGAAATATTTAATGTTTGTCAACTCACCAAACACAGCCTCACTGATCACCGCCATGACCTGTTGATTCTCTAAGGGCCATCACCGCCCTAACCCTTTCGAATTGAAAGGACAATTGAAAATTAATTAAATGACTGATTTTTTTGTATAAAATGAGATGAGGCACAGTCCGGATGTATGGTTGAACATGTAACATAGTTGTAACTGCATAGTATGTTGTAGTAGTTGTGTAGTTTGTTGCAGTAACAGAGGACCATTGTAATTATCCTTGTGATTTGGAAATTTGATGTGTTTTGTTGTTTGCTCTGCTGTGTACTCTGTCCAATCTTTCAAAGAAGACCATGAATCCCATAACCTTGCAGGATGATCATAAAGAAGCAATAGTCATACAAATGAAGGTGGATTTTGATGGTACATAAAGAAGCAATAGTCATACAAACTGAGAACCACAATAATCCATTCCGCTACATCTTAAACTCTGAAGCAAACGTATCACTCTTGTCCGTAATTTGACAGGATGTCGCAATGAAAAATAAAATTTGACATTGAAATTATGATTGTTAGCTATCATTTCATTCAAACCGCTCCATGCTACAATTACAATGTTAAACAATTCAAACTTACTGTTCATAAGTTTAAAAAAAAAAAAAAGTTTTCTAGCCTAATCCTGACATTAACAAATGGACGTTTGCATGTTTTTGGTATCTCACATGCAAATTATAAACACCATGCACTGTGGAGCCTTCATGAAATCCTGGATTTATCAAACAATTTATACAGCAGAGCGTTTCTCAACGCATGGATGTATCAAACAAATTGCACGTTGGAGCATTTCTGCGAGACTTGATTTTTCAAACAATTTTAAATGTTTTACCATCTGATTTTTTATATTATTAAAAGTTAGGGTGAAAGATATGGTATGCTATGTTAATAAAAGGAAAATGGGACCTATGACAAAAGGAAATGACGCGATGGACACTGCGTTCATCTCAAGCATTTGGATGGTATGTGAACATTGAGGTATGGCATGTAAATCAAGATCCAAAGAAGAATATGCTCCTAGAAGAATTGAAGAAAAAGAAAATGCCTTCTCTGGTAAAAGGGAAAAACGATGAAAGTGTTGGATAGGTAGAGGATATAAACACACAATAACACAAGTATTTCACACATGAAACACACGATTTGTACTAGCTCTTCTGTTAATCTTCAATCACTCTTAATCACAATGAATAAAATGAACCCGGTGAAGGGTAGTTAACCTAAATTGACATGTACACACTCACATAACTCAACTTGACCATCACTCACTTAACTAACTCTCTAACTTACTTACCAAATTCATCTATCACTTAACTCGACTAACTTAATTCTTACTTAACTGATTGTCTAACTCTGCATGCGGGAGGTAATTACATATTTTAACACTCCCCCTTAATTACGATAGCTAAACTAAAAGATAACTCATGATAGCTCAAACATGCCTGCTGGTCTTTGTCTCAACTAGGCTTACAACACCCAAATTTATTTTGTTAATCTCAAACACATCTAATGTTAATGGCTTTTTAAATATATCAACCAATTGATCACTAGATGTACAAGGCTTCAAGTGAATTTCTTCATTGCTCACAAGTTCTCTAATAAAGTGATATCTAGTATGAATATGCTTTCTCTTTTGGTGAAACACACTATTCTTGGGTAGTGCAATCACTGATGTGTTGTCACAGTATATTGATGTTGATCCTTGCTATTTTTTCTTGAGTCCATCCACTACTCTTCTTAACCATAATACTTGACATGCTGCTGAAGTTGCTGCTACATATTCTGCTTCTGTTGATGATAATGTCACAATAGGTTGATTCCCATGCTATCATAGCTGAACCAATATGGAACACATAACCAGACGTGCAATTCTGATCATCCAAACTGCCTGCAAAATCACTATCTGTGTATCCTATCAAATCTTTATTTTATGTACTTGCATACATTATGCCATAATCTCTAGTTCTTGCTATGTATCTAAAAATTCTTTTTCCAACACTCCAATGTGTGTCTTTTGGAGTATCCATAAATCTAGAAATCAAACTTACTCCCTGCATAATATATGGTCTTGTAGTTGTGAGATACATGAGGCTGCCAACCAATCCTTTGAATAGAGTTGGATTGACATCTGATCCTTCATCATCCTTACTTAAATTTGTATCCAATGCAACTGGTGTAGGTACAGGTTTGCAATTGTCCATCCTGAATATTTTCAGCAAATCTCTAGCATGCTTATTTTGGAAAATAAAAATTCCTTTTTCAGATTGCTCAACTTCTATGCCAAAAAAATATTTCATGAGACCAAGATCTGTCATCTCAAATTATTTCATCATGGCTACTTTAAATTCATCTAACTCAAGATCACCTGTAAAAATCATATCATCAACATATAAATAAAAAATAAAAAAATTTCCATGCTCATTTACCTTGGTGTATAAGGTAGGCTCAATGCTGCTTATGTAAAATCCATTCTTGATCATGTAGCTGTCAATTTTTCTATACCATGCTCTAGGTGCTTGCTTAAGTCCATAGAACGCTTTCTTCAATCTATAAACTTTATATTCTTTACCTTCAACTTCATATCCTGGAGGCTGCTGCACATAAATTTATTCTTCTAAAATTCTATTCAAGAAGGTTGATTTGACATCCGTCTGATATACTTTCCACTTGTTCTCAGTTGTTGTTGCTAGAACTACTCTTACAGTATCCAATCTGGCTACTAGAGAAAATGTTTCCCCAAAGTCTATTCCTGGTTGCTATGAGAATCCTTTTGCTACAAGTCTTGCTTTAAATCTATCAATCTCACCTTTCTCATTCACCTTTGTCTTATACACCCACTTCACACCAATGAGGTTTTTATCGTTTAGTAAATTAACCAAATCCCATGTATCATTATTTTCAATAGAATGCACCCAATTTTCATCTCTGATTTCTTCTTCAAACGAAAAAGGTTGGAATGCCAACAATGAAAAATTTGAACTAACATCCAAATCATCATAAATATCTTTTAAACTTCTCATATTTTTCTTACCATTTCTTGATTCATTACCTAATTGGTTTCTTGGAGAATTTTGGTCTGTTGATCTACTTGAAGATCCATGTTGCTCTGAAAATATTGGATTCCTTGTTGGTGTGACTCTGTTTGGTGTCTTCTCTATTGATTCGTGATGCTCCTTTTCTGCTACATCATCCTCTTCCATCAATGGTGCTTGTGCATTGGTTGGTGTGTCTACAGTTCCATTCCATGACTCTTGTTCTTTGAACACAACATATCTGCTAATGATTGTCTTCTTGGTGACAGAGTTATACAATTTGTAAGATTTTGACTGCTCACTATAACCAGTAAATATGAATTTTTCACTTTGATCATCTAATTTGCCTCTTATTTGATTAGGCACATGTGCATAGGCTACACATCCAAAAACTCTAAAATGAGATACACTGCATGAAATACCTGACCATGCTTATTCTGGTACTCTATTCATCACACTCTTTGCAGGAGAACTATTTATCACATAAACAACACATGCAACTGCTTCTGCCCAATACTTATTAGATAAGTGTCTTGCTTTCAACATGCTCCTTATCATGTTCATGATTGTTTTGTTTTTTCTCTTTGCTATACCATTCTCCTGCAGTGTGTATCTGGTTGCAATCTGTCTTCTGATTCCATGTTGTTTGCAGTACTCTTGGAATGCTTTCGAATCATATTCTCCACCATGATCTGATCTCAATCCCTTGATCTGTTGATCACTTTGGTTCTCTACTAAGGCTTTGAACTCTTTGAACTTTGCAAAAGTTTCAGACTTCTGCTTCACAAAGTAAACCCAAGTATTTTTGTTATAGTCGTCAATAAAAGTGAGGAAGTAACAACTTCCACCAATTGACTGTGTCCTCATAGGTCCACACAAGTCTGTATGCACCAAATCAAGTGGTTTCTTTGCTCTGTATGAAACTCCTTTCGGAAAACTTTCACGGTGTTGATTTTCCAAGATGCAACACTCACAAGTGCTAGCAGGTTCTTTGATGGGAGGTAAACCTATGACCATCTGTTTCTGTTGCAACAATCTTAAACAGGAAAAGTGCAAGTGTCCAAACCAAAAGTGCCATAACCAGTAATCATTAGAACATGCAACTGTAAAATAACTAACCTGATCATTGTAGTTCATAATTAGAGGAAAGAGTATGTTCCTCATCATCTGCACCTTTGCTATCAGCTTCTTGCTTGGGGGTTTGTCATAAATAACACACTCTTGCCCCTGAAAGATAACTTTGTATCCTTTCTGCGTCAATTGACCAACACTTATCAAGTTGCGTTTGAGTCCAGGGACATAATACACCTCTGATATTGTCTTTGGCTCCCCTTGCTTGGTCATAATGTTGACCACTCCTTTGCCATCTACATCCACAGTCTTGTCAGTTCCCAACTTTACCTTTGTCTTCACAGATTCATCCAAATTTGCAACCAAATTCTTTTTTCCTGTCATGTGGTTACTGCAACCAATGTCCAATAGTCAGACCTTATCAGATGGTTCATGCATGGTGTTTCATGCTAGGAACATGGAGTTAGTATTCTTAGTACTAACATTAGCTCTCTGGTTTCCTTGATCAACTATCTTCTCCCTGTAATCATGAGCATAATGACCAAAATTATTACAATAATAACATTTCACCTTTGATTTGTCAAACCTTTGATTGTTGTGAAAGCTTCTGCTACTGCTTCTTCCACTTTGATGCTCATGCTCTTCTCGACCGTCTCTCTAACCACCATAGCTTCCGCCTCGTCCTCGACCTCTGCCTCGACCTCTGCCTCGACCTCTTGAAATATAAACTTGACTTTTGAAGGCAATTTCTAAAGTGGAATCCTTATTTCTTTCTATCCTTGTCTCATGCGACAGAAGTGATCTCATCAACTCATCAACTGTCAGTTTTTCCAAATCCTTGGCTTCTTCTATGGCTGCTACCACAACATCAAACTTGGTATACAAATATCTAACAACCTTCTCAATCATTGTTCGATCTTTAATATCTTCACCATATATTTTTAATTGATTTACTACAGAGATGACCCGATTCATGAAAGAATCGATGTCCTCTATCTCCTTCATCTGCAAACTTTCAAATTCTCTCCTAGTATTCTGCAATTTAACAATATTGACTTTGGCCATACCTTGATAGCTAGTTGCCAAAGTTTCCTATGTTTCCTTTGCTAAAGACGTGATCATTATCTTTTGGAACATTGCTCGATCCACTCCCTGCTGGATAAGAATCAATGCTTGTGCATTCTTCCTCTTGTCTTTCTTCCATTGTTCCCTTTCTGGATTACTGAGGGCTCGTTCTTCTGCGTTGTTCTGAGGTTCTACAAACCCAAACTTGACATGATCCCAAATGTCATGTGCTTTTAACATGGTCTCCATTTTAATAGCCCACACATCATAATATTTCCCAGTGAAAGATGGAAGTTGTGGCTGAAAACTTGATGTGGCCATCTTGCTTGAAAAAAATTCTCCTTCAATAAAACCTTAATTTTTTTTTTTTCCCTTTTAGAAACTTTGCAAAGCTCCTTTAAAAAACCCTTTAAATAAATCCCTATTTTTTTTTTTTTTGATTTATATATAATAAATCTTTTATAAACAAAAATTTATATATATATATATATATATATATATATATATATATAAAATCTTCTTATCATAACCTCTCTTAAAAAACTTGTATTGTAAAAAAATCCCTTTTTTTTTAAAATAAGTATTATAAAAATACTTAATTTTTTTTTTTTATAAACCCACTTTTGGCAATTCCAATACACCTTTGAAATCTTAAAAAAACATACGTATATCAAATCCCTTTTGAAAAAAGGTTGGTATGATTTCATAAAACAAGACGCTGCCCACGTGAACCTAAAAAAAGATGAAACCTTTTAAAATAAAATCTCACGTATCACTTTCAACTTTGATTTGAATTTTTTAACGCGTTGTCGGCTTTGTTAGAAAAGGCTTACCGCGATTGTGCATCCCTGTTAAATAAAAACTGCGGAATAAACCCGATTTGTGAGAGATCATAATTTTTACAAAACCTGTGCATTTTTTGAACTAAAGAGTTGCGGACTTGCGTGTATTTTGCACTAAAAACGTGCGAACTTGCGCTTCCTTGTCCGTTAAACAGTTTTGCAAAATAAAAATTTAAAAAAAAAAAAATCGCTGGTCTTCTGCTCTTGGTCATTTTTTTTTCTCTGGATTTTATAGCCCACAAATCTTATGATCCTTCCTCAACTCCGATACCAATTTTTTGGATAGGCAGAGGATATAAACACATAATAACACAAGTATTTCACACACGAAACACACGAGCTGCGACTCTTCTATTAATCTTCAATCACTCTCAATCACAATGAATACAATGAAACCGATGAAGGGTATTTAACCTAAATTGACATGCACACACTCACATAACTCAAATTGACCATCACTCACTTAACTGACTCTCTAACTCACTTACCAAATTCATATATCACTTAACTCGACTAACTCTACGCTTACTTAACTAATTGTCTAACTCTGGATGTGGGAGGTAATTACATATTTTAACAGAAAGGAAAACACCTTCATTTATTAAAAAGTAATATGATGAAGATTATTAAGCAGAGGAGGAAAAATATGAGCAGAGTAAGCTATCAGAGGTGGAGGTGTAGATTCATTGGCACACTGATTTGAGTGTGCTATCGCTCATAATTGTTGGAGGAAATATTTCAACCGAACAAGTGAAGTTAATTTGAAATATTGTTTTATTAGCCTTCCAACTATGCTTGTGCTTGTGGCAGTTCGTAATGCTGTCATTCGATATCAACAAATATGATTTCAATCATTGGGTTTTATCTACTATGTGTGAGAAATTTTCCCAGCTAACAAGGAAACCCTCAGTTTTGGTTCTTTCCATACAGCTCATGGCAACATGGAAAAGTGTCCCTGGATGCTGAGGTTCGATTTGATATCCCAAAAGAAGGGTTGTTTTTTGACCTCCAAACACCATGAAAAATCTATCAACTCCTCATCTAATAGAGCTGTAAGGATGATACAACCTTCAAACATGATGCAAAATGGTTTATAGGAACAAATGTGTTCATTTCCGAATCTATGTTGATGTCTGGCTTGAATTTCAACACTACATCGTTTCCCTTTACAAACCAACGCCCAAAATGCCCGAAATGTGGCTGATGTCATTCAAATAAGAACATGGGAATGCGTTTTTACAAGCAAAGTTTGAATATTTTTGAGCGGGTTTTCAAATTCAAATATTTTTGACTAGGTTTCGAATTCAAATAACATGACATTAAAGGTTACAATATTGTTACGTATTCCACCTGATCCATCATTTTGTATACAGTCGAGCTCATGCCTTTTATTTCATATTAAGAAATCCATGGAAATTAAAGGGAATGGATGGGCATATGATACACATGTTGTGGCGTTTCAATGGCCATTAATACCAAAAATATGGATGATGATAATATCATCCACATCTAACCAGAAAGTGCAAAATGCCTGCAAATTATATATACTAATTGATCGGTAAATATAATAGATGTCAGAGTTCCCATGTCCTGTCCCGACGTATTTACAAGGTGTCGTAATGGGTCTATAGTGTTGTTGTTTATTGTGGTTGCCTAGGAAGGGTCGGAATCTGCTCAACTCACAAATGACATCAACATTAGGGTTGTTCGCCTTTTGATTATTGAAATCCATTGGATTTGTTAAGAAATACTATTTTAAAATTGTTATTGTGTGGAAAGCATGCCAAGTTTTCTAACATACTCCCCACATGAACTCTTTGATCTGTGCTAAGTTTAGCACTGTTTCCATGAATACTTCCTTTAACATGCTGCTCTTTTTGTTAGAGAATTAATCTTTAGCCACACTGCTTGACATGATGCTGAATTCGTGGTCATCTAAAAAGCACCCCTTAGTTGTGTTATCTTCAACAGAGGCCGAGTACTTTGCAGCGAATTTAGCATCATATCAAACAGTGTGGCTAAAGAGACTTCTCTCGATTCAAAAATAGTAACAATCATGTCAAATTTTTTAGGTAAACATCTAAGAACTTTTTCAACAATTCTTTGATCTTCTAGTTCTTCATCATTCATTCGAAGCTGATTAACAACACCCATAAATTTAGTCATAAACTGATCAATGGTTTCTGATTCAGTCATTTTAAGTGTTTCAAATTGTGTTCTGAGAGTTTGTAATCTTACCATTTTACTTTATCATTTCCTTGATAAGCAACCTTAAGTATATCTCAAATTGATTTATCAGTTTTAGCAGCAGTGATTTTAGGAAAAATAGAGTCATCTAAGGAATTTAAAATGCACGACTTCGCTCTACCTTCTTTCTGTTTAAGTTCATCAAATTGTTTTCTTTGAGCAACAATCATTCCAGCAATTGTATTTGCGTCAAGTTTTGTGAACCTAGATTGTACTGATTCCCAACAACCTAAACCTTGTAAGCATGCTTGCATTTTAAGGCTCCAAAAATCATAATTTTTCCCACTAAATAGAGGCGTGGGAATTTCAAATTGACTTGTCGAAGCCATGTTTAAAGCAATAATAAATCTGAGACCTTTTAAATAACTTGCACTCTCTTTTCCCCTTTACAAAAACAAAAAACAAGTCTTTTCCCCTTTACAAAAGTAGAAAACAAGAGCCTCTACACTGATATTATATCATAACTTGATATTTTTCTGGCAAAATTATCATTAAAAAAATACACCCTTTTGGCAAGTCAGGGCTACGAAGAATATATTTAAAATTATCCTTTTACACAGCAAATATACTAGGTATGATAATCCTCAACTCGGATTTAATTTTTTGAATTTTAAATTGATACTACTGAATATCACTAGACATTTTAAAAATATATATTATTTCTGACAACAAAAGTCCAACAAAACGTTTTCTCTGTCAACAACAAAACTCTTTGCATGGCAGCCAAGATTTAACCCATCCGCTCGCAGTTCAAAAATGCAGAACAAATGCACAGTTTTCTGCACATATCTAATTTGAGAAGGGAATCCCAATCTTGAGGTAAGATCTACAATCGACAGTCAAGCTTCTTTCTCTCGAACGCAGTAGTGGCAACGTCGCTTTCTCTCCAAGAGAGGAATAGAGTCACATCACTTTGTGTTACTGATTTCTCTCTGGCGGCTCCATCCTCTTCACACAGGCAACGACAACTATCTCCAACGAGCGGCTCAATTGCTGAATGTAGTCTTTAGACTGCTACTCTTTCAACAACAAATAGTCACGCTCTAACGCCTCCTCATTGGCTTCACAACAAACAAAATGCATCCTCACTGGCTTCACAACTAACAAACAAGATCGAATCTTAGCTCTGATACCATGACAAAATGACAAAAGGAGACAACAGAAAACAATAGAGAATGAATTACAAAGAGCATAACATATGTTTAATTGAAGAAGAGAGATATATATACAACTAAGAAAAAACTATAATCAATAAATGGTTCTACTAACTAATCCTACAACAACGAATTGCTAACAAAATTATCTGTGGAAGAATTAACTGGTTCTTTGTTGGCTCATGAAGCAAGAATTAATTTAGATTTCAGTACTTTAGAGCATGCTTTCAAATCTAAAGCTTCTATGGATAGAGGTAGAGACAGAGGTTTTCGTGGTAGGAGAGGAAAAGGTAGAGGACAGTCTCAGTCTGATGATAGATCAGAGGTAACTCAAACACATTCAGAGCAGTCTCAAATTGATCGTGGCATAGGTGGATAGATAAATAAAAAATTCAATGTCACTACTGCAAAAAATATGGCCATTATAAGTCTGAATGTCGAAAATTATAGTATGTTTTAAGTAAAAACAAAGCCAATGTCACAAAAACTGAATGTGAAACATCAAATGATTTATTTTTGACATGCCAAGTGACTGTGCAAGAACCTAATAAATATGTTTGGTTGGTAGACAGCGGATGTAGTAATCATATGACTCGTCATAGTGATTTGTTTTCTCATCTTGATAATTCTTTCAGTTCCTCTATTGGATTGGGTGATGATCGCCAGGTTAAAGCTTTAAGAGAGGGTGTTATACCTATCTTAACCAAACAAAATGTTGTGAAGAATATCTATGATATTTATTATGTACCCAATTTCAAGCATAATTTGTTAAGTGTTGGCCAGTTAGATCCACATGGTTATGATGTTAGCTTTCACAACACTACTTGCACGATTTCTGATAAACATAAGTCTCTTGTTGCAAAGATTCCTATGACAAAGAATAGGTTGTATCAATTACAATTGAAAAGTGAGAAGTTGCATGCACATAATGTTTCAATGCCAACTGACTCTGACCTGTGGCATTTGCAATTGGTCATTTACCTATCAAAAGTATGAGTTTATTGTAAAGACAATCTATGGTGAAAGGTTTTCCTACTTTGTTTGATCATATCTCTTCCTATACAAGTTGTATAATGGGTAAACATAAGCGAGATAGTTTTGCTTCAGCCTCTAATAGAGCCAAAGAACAACTAGAGTTAGTGCATACAGATTTGTTCGGTCCAATGCAAGAAAAATCAGTTGCTGGCAGTCTCTATTTTCTTACTTTCATTAATGATTCTAGCAGGAAAATTTGGGTGTATTTCATCAAATACAAACCTGAAACATTTTTCAAGTTTAAGGAGTTCAAAGCCGAGGCTGAAAAACATAGTGGCAAGTTTATTAAAGTTTTGAGGTCTGATAAAGGAGGTGAGTATGAATCTAACGAATTTATTGATTTTTGCAAACAACATGGTATTAAAAAACAAACGACAACTAGTCATACTCCGCAACAGAATGGAGTCGCGGAAAGAAAGAACCAGACAATTATGAATATGGCTAAAAAGTTACTCAAAACACGAAATTTGTCTAAAGATTTATTGGCTGAAGCAGTTGCATGTTCGATATATATTTTGAATAAATCGCCAACTTCCAGTGTTCAAAGTTTTGTACTTTATGAAGCATGGAGTGGACAAAAGGTAACTGTTTCACACTTTCACATATTTGGTTGTATTTCTTTCGCTCATGTTCCAGAAAAATTGAGAAAAAAGCTTGATGATAGGAGAGAAAAGTATATCTTTATAGGATATAGTGATCAATCTAAGACATACAGATTGTTTAATCCTATAACTAAGAAGTTTGTCATAAGTCGATATGTGAAATCTCTGGAAGACAAGTCTTGGAATGAAATGGGGAACAATACTTGTCGTAATCATTTTATTATGTTAGACGAAAATCAAACACCTACAACAAGCACTCCAAGATTACAGGTTCAAGACAAAACAAGTAGTAGTTCATCCAATAGTAGCAGTTCATCATCTTTTGAGTATGATTCTGATAATACTAAAATGAGAAACTTAAGTGATATTTATGCACAAGGCAATGTTGATGATCTTGTAAATTTTGCATTTCTTTCATTTCAACCTACTTGTTTTGAAGAGGGTATAAAGGACAAAGAATGGGTAGATGCAATGAATAATGAAATCGATGTTATCGAAAGAAATCAAACTTGGGATTTGGTTAATTTACCTGATAATAAAAATTCTATAGGTGTCAAATGGGTTTTTAAATCAAAGTTAAATGAGAGAGGTGAAGTTGATAAGCACAAAGCAAGATTAGTTGCCAAATGTTTTTCACAGCAACCTGGCATATATTATGGTGAAAAATTTGCACCTGTAGCAAGAATTGATATTATTCGATTTGTATTAGATATTGCAGCACAAAACAAGTGGCCTATTTACCAAATGGATGTATTATCTGCCTTTTTGAATGATGTTTTGAATGAAGAAGTGTATGTTGATCAACCACCTGGTTTCGAAATAAAAAATCAAGAACATAAGGTGTACAGGTTGAATAAAGCATTGTATGGATTGAAGCAAGCTCCAAGAGTTTGGTACAGCCGAATAGACCATTACTTGCTAAATAATGGTTTCAGAAGTAGCAACCATGAGCCCACTTTGTATATCAAGAATGATCATCAAGGTAATGTTTTGATATTGTGTCTTTATGTTGATGACATAATTTATACAAGTAACATGCAATTAGATGAATTTAAAGCTGCAATGCAAAATGAATTTGAAATGACAAATCATGGATTAATGAGATACTTAGGTATCGAAGTGAAACAAACACACGATAGTATGTTTATGAGTCAATAGAAGTATGCTATTGACATTTTGAAAAAGTTTAAGATGGACATGCGTAAACCGGTGGATACTCCTATTGAAGTTGGTACAAAGTTAAGTAAAGATGATGTGGGTACTATTGTTAATGCAACTTTGTATAAGCAACGTGTTGGTAGTATTATGTATCTTACTGCTACTAGACCTGATATAGCATTTGCAGATAGTTATATTTACAGGTTTATGGAATCTCCTAAAAATTGTCATTGGAAAGTTGGAAAAAGGGTGTTAAGGTATGTTGCAGGTACATCTACATATGGTTTATCATCTGCAGCCTCTACAAACAGTAAGCTTGTTGGTTATACAAATAGTGATTATGCAGGATGTATTGATGATCGGAAAAACACTTCTGGCTATGCTTTTTTATTTGGCAAAAATTTGATCTCGTGGTCATCTAAAAAGTAGCCCATAGTTGCGTTATCTTCAACAGAGGTCGAGTACATTGCATTGAATTCAACATCATGTCAAACAGTGTGGCTAAAGAGACTTCTCTCTCACTTCGGATATATAGAAAATGAACCTATTTCAATCCATTGTGACAACACTTTTGCTATTTCCTTGTCAAAGAACAATGTCTTTCATCGAAAGAGCAAACATATCAACACTCGTTTTCACTTCATTCGTGAATTCATCAAGAATGGTGATTTTGTTCTCAAATTTTGTGATTCCAAGAAATAGTTAGCGGATATCTTCACCAAACCACTAGGAAATGTTAATTTTGAATTTCAATGTCAAAAGTTAGGCATAAAACAATGTAACTCTCAAGATTAAGGGAGAATGTTAGAGAATTAATCTTTAGTTAGCAATCCGTTGCTGTAGGATTAGTTAGCAGAACCGCTTCTTGATTATAACTGTTTAAAAGTTAAACATAAAACAATGTAACTCTCAAGATTAAGGGAGAATGTTAGAGAATTAATCTTTAGTTAGCAATCCGTTGCTGTAGGATTAGTTAGCACAACCGCTTCTTGATTATAACTGTTTCTTAATTGTATGTATATCTCTCTCCTTCAATAAAACGTATGTCGTGCTCTCAAATCGTCTCTATTTTTTCTGCTCTCTCCTTTCGTCATTTTGTCAATTTTGACTTATGTTTTCGCTGACCTAAAAGGTTCCAAGAATATCCTCATGCCCGAAGATGAGGTCGAACCTCCGCTTTACTTGGCAGAATCAACACAGAAAAGTTAGCATGCATGCCAACTATATCTAAAGAGGTTGAATTAGCATACAAACTCCACAGAAATTACATAGGTAGGTTCAACCTGGTTTTTCCTTGTAGGCCTAAACCGTTACTAAGATCTTGTACCTTCAGATCCTCTAGGTCTAAACCGTTCTTAAAGCAACCCATGATCTACTTTAACATAAATCATTTAAAGTAGGTTATCTGGAAACTCAAGCCTAATATGCCAACAGCCCCAACAGACGCAGGCTTCAATGTTGCCCTACAGAAATGCAGGAACCACAGTTCAACTCACGGAGAGAAATCGCTGTATGTTTGCACTGCGACGACTCTCGCCCTACTCCATTAACGCTTTCTCTCTTGTGACCAGTTCCAACAATGCAACAAGACACAGCCAAGTCAATCCGAATATTTATACCTCAAGAAACTATGCTTTCCCTATATGCTTAAAGTACCTCGCGATACTTTGACCAGAAAACAAATCAATTAATTTATTTGGAAATTCAAGCCTCTGTCGACAGTCGCAAAAGATGCAGATTCACTGTTGCCCTCCGTATATGCAGGGCCCACTGTTCTCCACAAATGGAGAGAAATCGCTGAGTTTGTTCTTTCTACTCCATTAACCGTTTCTCTCTTGTGAGTAGTTCCAAAAATGCAACAATACACAACATATAATCTCATTGACGCGGGGAATAACATAACAGAGATCCCAGATCATAGTGAAACACTTCAAATTGTATCCGTTGATTGGGTTGTGGTCTAACCATAGAACACGGCGAGTCTAGGATCAATTCTCAGCCTTTTTGCGTTTACCCTTTCAGGCTTTTACCTGATAACGCTCGAAGCCCCGCAGGGACGCTGCTTCCCTCAAAAGGGACTTTCTGGATACCCCATTTTCTTTATTTCTTTATTTATTTTTTTATAATAATAACGATACAATATTCATTCTTGTGAATTTCGGTCCATGAGATAAACATTGCATTAAATTGCTTTTGACTGATAACGCCCGAATCGCCTCAGGGACACTGCTTCCCTCAAAAGGGGTTTTCTGGATACCCAATTTTTTTCATAAAAACAATACAATATTCATTATTGTGTTTCGGTCCATGAGATCAAAGATTGTATTAAATTGGATTAAAAATATAACGTAATTAGATTTATACGGTTGCGCTAATCTGCCTCGTACATTTTGTGAATGACTACATCTTCAACACCTATCATTGCAACACTGCGTTAATTTGTTCACTCCAAAGTAATATTTTTAGGACAAATATCCACACTCGAGTATGTACACTTCCCCGGAGGAAATGACAGATGAAAGGTCTTTAGTGTACCTGAACCAGGAATTTTACTTAGAATTAAGGGCATTGACAGATCTTTTAAATCTTGAACGTCTTAAATATTTTAACATAAATGGGTGCATCAAACTGGAAACCCTGAATCTTGAAGGCTTGAGATTATTGGAAAAACTAAGCATGGAATTTCGCTTAGAATTAAAGGCATTGGCATCCCTTTCAAATCTTGAACATCATAAATATCCAACATAAATGGCTGTGTCTTGAAACTGGAAACCGTGAATCTGGAAGGCCTGAGATCAATGGAAAAATTAAGCATGGAATTTTTCTTAGAATCAAAGACATTCACAGATCTTTCAAATCTTGATCATCTTAAAATTTTCAACATGAATGGGTGCATAAAACTGGAAACCCTGAATCTTGAAGGCCTGGGATCATTCGAAAAACTAAGCATGGACTTTAGAATTAAAGGCATTCACAGATCTTTCAAATCTTGAACATCTTAAATATCTCAACATAAATGGGTGCATCAAACTGGAAACCCTGAATCTTGAAGGCCTGAGATTATTGGAAAAACTGTGCATGGAATTTTGCTTAAGATTAAAGACATCGACAGATCTTTCAAATCTTGAACATCTTAAATATCTCAACATAAATGGATGCATCAAACTAGAAACCGTGCATCTTGAAAGCCTGAGATCATTGGAAAAACTAGCATGTAATTTTGCTTAGGATTAAAGACATTGACGGATATTTCAAATCTTGAGCATCTTAAATATCTCAACATAAGTGCGTGTATTAAACTGGAAACAGTAAATCTTGAAGGCCTGAAATCATTGGGACATTTCAAGTCTTGAACATCCTAAATATCTCAACATAAATTGGTGCATCAAACTGGAAACCGTGAATCCCGAAGGCCTGAGATCACTGGAAAAACTATGAATGGGATTTTGCTTAGAATTAAACACAT
Organism: Pinus albicaulis; assembly: GCA_034641835.2. Lineage (NCBI taxonomy): Eukaryota > Viridiplantae > Streptophyta > Pinopsida > Pinales > Pinaceae > Pinus > Pinus albicaulis. The sequence goes on from CM076580.1 coordinate 893,723,963, forward strand.
TGTCAGATCTTTCAAATCTTGAACATCTTAATTTTCCCAACATAAAAGCGTGTGTCAAACTGGAAACCCTGAATCTTGAAGGTCTGAGATCACTGGAACACCTGATATGGTATCTGATCTATGAAAAGCCAAAGCCAAAGTCAAAACTGCCAATTAGCCACTGGATTGGAGAAGAATCAGATCATTAAAAGACAAGTGACGATCATTAAAAGATATGTACAAACCGTTCAAAAAAGGTTAAAAAACAGAAACTCAAAATCAAGAGTTTGAATGCTGCAAACAAACCATTAAAAGAAAAGAAATTACGGAGCATAAAATCACAGGATGTGATGTAATCTCTTACCTGAACAGATGAAGTTGAGAAAAGACACTTAGATAACACTTGGCCTGCAAAACATAAATGAAAAACTAAATCCTGTTTCATTTTTGGTATTGGCAGGGTGGGGTATGCGAGCAAGCTAATGCTTTCGGGAATGCAAAAACAAAATTCAGGTTCGCAGAGGGAACTCAGTTCAGCCCATGGTATATGATATGATATTTGAAGCCGAAGCCGAAGCCAAAGCCATGGCTACCAACGATCTCTGCATTGATTCATAATTGATTCGTTGCTGGTAAACCCAACCGGAATGGAGAACCTGGGACTTGCATGTTTTCGGCAAACTGGACATTCATGTTTTGTACGCAACCAAGGCAGAAGGCAATCTTTACAAAATATATGACCACACTTTGTAACAAGTGCTTCTGGTGCAGCACTATCCAAACATATACCGCAATCAGGCGGAGAATCTTCTTTGGCGCTGCTGCTATAAATTGGAAAAATCATTTTTTCACAGACATGGAATTTGCATATCGGACATTGCCGTGGAGGGTAGACCAAGGTGTCGATGCAGGATGGGCAAAATAGATGGCCACATCCTGTGATGAGCCATGCCATTGTCAAACACGCATTACATTTTAGCAGCAGATATTGCTCTGCATCTACCATTTCCACGTCTTGTTGTTCTTCCATCTTTATTGTCTGTGTCGCAAGGCAAAAGAAATAGTTTCTCTCAAGGCAAAGGAAATACGATATAGGTTTTACCCAAACTGCTCCCCGCTCTCTGCTATATATATATATATATACACATATGTATTGCGTTTTGGCTGCTCTGTTGTGGGACTTGGAAATACCATAAGTGACAACTTATTGTGTTAGTGACACGTGGCAAAAAAAAAATATAATTCTCCAATTTAACACTCGGTTTGCAACTTTGCATCGTGCATGGCTGCTTTGTGTTTGTTGACGTCCATATTCCAATCTGCATAGTCTAAATAGGTCGCGTTTTTCTCAAAATGGCAATGATTTTCAGAAAATTTGGCAAAGATTTGCCCAGAATCTTGTTTACAGTTGTTAAATTTTAGTATTTTGAGTGCCCTAGAGGTGTTTGATAGTGCTGAATCCATTTTCACTATCAAAAATAGATTCCAAACACTCTAAGTCCCTGATTTTTTGAATTTTAGTTGACGAAATTTCAGCAGTTTTCTACCATACGAGCTATTTCACGGGCTCGGTAGACAACTCCTTTCCAATCATCGAAGCTGCAGAGGACCACACATGCTATAACAAACAAGTTGTTTAAGGTAGTGTTCATCTAATCTAATCAATATAATCACTTCACTTTCTTGACTTTCCACATGTACTTGTTGCGTCGAGAGGCGCATCTACAGCCCAATATGACCCGATCTCAGGTGGGTCAGGTCCTCATACAAAATGTCGGTTTAAATTAAAAAAAATAAAAAAAATCGCATTGTGCTAGAACATATATCAATTTCTAATACAATTATGTATTATTTATATAATTTGAATGGATAGTAAATTATATAAGTGAATTTGAATGGATGATAAATTTACCTTTAACAAAAAAAATTACCACATTGAATTTCCAAATTAAGTAAAATTTTAAACATCTTTACTCTTTACTAAAGTCAATACCATTTCCTAAATGAAAGGAAAAGAGTTAATTCAACACAAACAATCAAAATCCAAAATCTTTTAATATTTCTTTTAATTAAATATTTGTAAAATGAATTTATACTTACTCCAGAGTTATGGTAAATAAATAAAAATATATATAAAATAGATGTATGGTAAATAAATAAAAATTCTTTTTATATTTATTCCATAAACCTTTTTATATTTAAAAAAACTTTAAAAAGAGTTTTTATTTAGATGAAGCCTATGGAACGAATACCATGGGACAAATTAATATTGATACCATGGGCCAAATACCATGGGTAAATAAATAAATATAAAAGAGGTATAAACAAGTATGATAAATAAATAAATAAATATAAAATAGATATAAAGAAGTATGGTAAATAAATAAATATAAAAGAGGCATAAAGAGGTAAGGTAAATAAATAACAATATATCAAATAGGATTATAAATAAAAATCTAATTATATAGCGAGCCTATGGGCCAAATACCATAGTAAAGAAAAGGGGTATGGTAAATAAATAAAAATATAAATAAACTAGAGGTATGGTAAGTAAATAAAACCTCTTTTCATATTTACGAATATTTATGTTCATTAGTTTACATAACTAAGAAGAAATAGAGAGAAAGAGTGATAAGGGAGAGATGGATAGAGAGTGTGTATGTTTAGGGGTGAGATAAAGAGACAAAGTAAGATGTATGGAAAGAAGGGGGGAGAGAAGAAGTGAGAAGGAGAGAGGGAGGGATATAGTAATGAAGTTGGAGAGAGAGAGGGGTGGAAAGAGAGAGAGAAAGAAAGGGATGGGGGAAGAGAGAGGATTAGAGAGAGAGAGAGAGAGAGAGAGAGAGAGAGAGAGAGATGGGGGAAGAGAGAGGATTGGAGGGAAAAGAGAGAGAGAGAGAGAGGTGGGAGAGAAAGGGAGAGAGAGGAGGAGAGTGATGGGGGAAGAGAGAGTATTGGAGAGAGAGAGAGGGATTTAGGGGAGAGAGAGAGGACTTGAGAGAGAGGAGGAGAGAGGGATCGATAAGAGAGATGGAGTTGGAGGAGGAGAGATGTAGGAAATAAGAAATATAAAGAGTGAGAAGTGGAGAGAGAGAAGGAGTGACAAGGGAGAGACAGAGAGAGAGCGTGTATGTTTGGTGCTGAGATAAAGAGACAAATAAGGAGAGATGGAGATAAAAGGAGAAGGATATAAGGAGAGAGGGAGGGATACTGTAACATGGTTAGTGGGCAGAGAGAGAGAGAGAGAGAGATGGAGAGAAAGGGAAGGAAGGAAGAGGATGTGAGAGGTAGGAGAGGGAGGGAAAGAGAGATGGACTTGGAGGGGGAGGGAGGAGAGAGAGTGAAAGAAATAGAGAGAGAGAAAGGTGGAGAGAGAGAGAGTGAGTGAGTGATAAGGAAGATGGAGAGAGAGGGAGAGAGGGGGAAGAGAGAGATATAGATGGAAGGTGAAGAGAGGGAAGAAGAGAGAGATGGGGAGAGGAGGGGATTGACAAAGAGATTGATATATATGGATTGTGAGAGTGTGTGTGTTTGGGGGGGTGAGATAGAGAGACATAAAAGAAGAGATGGAGGGGGATATAGATATGGATGGAGGGTGGAGAGAGGGAAGAATATTTCTCACACTAGATGGATTGATATAAGTGGAGATGGTGATTTATAATCCTATTTGATTATTTGCACTATATGCATCGATTTTGGTGTAGATATTTATTTCTAATGATATTTGATTACTTGCACTAGATGCATTGATTTCAATGTAGGTGGTGATTTCTAATACAATTTGATTGCTTGCACTAAATTTGTTGATTTCAATTTAGATGTCAATTTATAATTATATTTGATTACTTGCACTAGATGAATTGGTTTCAATGCAAATGATTTCTAATCCTATTTGATTGTTTGCACTAAATGCATTTATTTCAGTGTAGATGGCAATTTCTAATGCTATTTGATTTATTTCAGTAAATGCATTGATTTCAGTGTAGATGTTGGTTTCTAGAGAGAGAGAGAGAGAGAGAGAGAGAGAGAGAGAGAAGGAAGATGGAGAGAGATGGAGAGAGGAAAAAAGGAGGAAAGAGAGATATTAATGGGGGAGAGGGAGATAAGGGGAAGATAGAGATATAGATGGAAGGTGAAGAGAGGGAAGAAGAGAGAGATGGGGAGAGGGGGTGGTTGAAAAAGAGATTGATATATATGGAGTATGAGAGCGTGTGTGTTTAGGGGGTTGAGATAGAGAGACAAAAAATAATAGATGGAGGGGGATATAGATATGGATGGAGGGTGGAGAGAGGGAGGAATATTTCTCGCACTAGATGGATTGATATAAGTGGAGATGGTGATTTCTAATCCTATTTGATTATTTGCACTAGATGCATCGATTTTAATGTAGATATTTATTTCTAATGATATTTGATTACTTGCACTAGATGCATTGATTTCAGTGTAGGTGGTGATTTCTAATACAATTTGATTGCTTGCACTGAATGTGTTGATTTAAATTTAGATGTCGATTTATAATTATATTTGATTACTTGCACTAGATGACTTAATTTCAATGTAGATGATTTCTAATCCTATTTGATTGTTTGCACTAAATACATTGATTTCAGTGTAGATGGCGATTTCTAATCCTATTTGATTTCTTTGAGTAAATGCATTGATTTCAGTGTAGATGTTGGTTCCTAGAGAGAGAGAGAGTGAGTGATAAGGAAGATGGAGAGAGAGAGAGAGAGGATGAAAGGAGGAAAGAGAGATATTAGCAGGGGAGAGGGAGAGAAGGGGAAGAGAGGGAAGAAGAGAGAGATGGGGAGAGAGGGTGATCGACAAAGAGAATGATATATATGGAGTGTGAGAGCGTGTGTGTTTAGGGGGGTGAGATAGAGACAAAAAAAAGAGATGGATGGGGATATAGATATGGATGGAGGGTGGAGAGAGGGAAGAATATTTCTTGCACTAGATGGATTGATTTAAGTGGAGATGGTGATTTATAATCCTATTTGATTATTTTCACTACTTGCATCGATTTTAGTGTAGATGTTTATTTCTAAAGATATATGATTACTTGCACTAGATGCATTGATTTCAGTGTAGGTGATGATTCCTAATACTATTTGATTGCTTGCACTGGATGTGTTGATTTCAATTTAGACGTCGATTTATAGTTATATTTGATTGCTTGCACTAGATGCATTGATTTCAATGTAGATTATTCCTAATACTATTTGATTGTTTGCACTAAATGCATTGATTTCAGTGTAGATGGAAATTTCTAATCCTATTTGATTGCTTTGAGTAAATGCATTGATTTCAGTGTAGATGTTGGTTTCTAATCTTATTTGATTGATTGCATTAGGTGCATTGATTTCAATGTAGAAGTTATTTTCTAATCTTATTTGATTGCTTGCATTAAATGCATTGATTTCAATGTATGTGTTGATTTATGATTTGATGTAATTGGATATATGACGGTACATTAATATTAAAGTGATTGGATTAACAATATGCATTGATTTTAGTGTAAGCACAAAAATTTATTAACAATGTAGATTGATTTTTGTGTTATAGTAATTTAAGCTATTAATATTGGAGAGAAAAAGAGACAAGGTATCATGTTTACTACAACAGATCAAGCTAAAGATTTAAATGGTTTACGATTTAAATTTTCTTTTTCATATAATCGATGTGAAAAGATAACAAAACTAACAAAGGGGGGAATAAGAATAGTAGAAGAAAGTAGTTTGAGATTGATTGTAACATGAGTACGTTCTTATTTTTCACATTTTCTATCTTTCAACACTATTATTGTCACTTTGGATTTAAAAAAAATATTTCATCATTTTTCATCATTATAGTTATTAACAATAATTATCATCTCAACGAACTGAGGTAACTAAGAAAATTTAAAATTAAAATGACCAAGTTAATCTCAGAAATATTTATCATATTTAAAATGATTATATTAATATTTGATATATTTACATATTACTGATAAAATTAATCATATATTTGATAGATTTTCCTTGGCAGCACACGACTGAAACCAGCCTAGATCCATCTTGCATCTCAAAAATATACAAAAATTTTAATAATATGAAAAATGTGACGTTGATGCCTCCGACTAGAACCAGCCTAGATCCATCTAACTCTGGATCTATCATGCACCGAGAGGGATCAAATCTCTCGAGGTGCAAAACTTTCCTCAAGTTTTGCACTCAAAAAATAGGTTTGCACCTCGAGAGATTTGATCCTTCTCAACGCATGATAGATCCAGAGTTAGATGGATCTAGGATGGTTTACTGAGAGCGGGAGTTGTCACAAAGCATGGAGGTGGTGGATATAATATGAAGGGAGGATCTTAATTTGAATGAGAAGGGCATATATTCATGTCTTTTTTCTATAATGAAAAGTTTAAAAAATATATTATTTTTAAATTTTATTTTTAGAAAAAAGAAATCATCAATTTTTATATTAATAAAAAACTTTATTGGCAAACTTATACATTTATTGTGAGATCTGTGTAGAGTTGTTGTTGGTATTAACACACTATTCCACTCTCAACCAATACTGAGGGAAATATCTTTACTTTGGTTATGGCCCTGTAGAGTTTGTGTTATTCCCTACTTTGGTTCTGGAACTGCAGAGTCTAGTGTATTTGGATCTGAGATTCAATTTATTTAAAAATCCTAGTTCTTTAACAAGAAGGAAATGAATGTTATCTTTGTGAACAAAAACTATTTTGAAGATAAGATACCAGACAACGTAAGAAACTCTGCCTATAAAAAATTGATTAGAAGCATTCCTTCTCCTAATACCATCCCAGATCTACATAGCAAAGAATACATAAACCTTCACCAATGAAAATACGCAAAGCCAACATTAACTTTAACATTATACCCTCTGAATAAAAAACAACGCAAAACATAATAGTGATATCATACCATAAGAAGGTTGGGCAAAAATAAAATTAAATATGCACTCAAAGTGAATTTGAATCAAATCAAAAAGTAAGGAAATGAGAGGTCTAGCCACTTCTTCAATTAAAAAATAAATATCAAATCAAAGTGGGTTTAAATCCAATCAAAACTAAGGAAAAGAGAGCGGAACCACTTTTTGGTATTGGAATTTTCCATAAAAGTGGAGTTCTCCATAAAAGTAGAGGTTTACCGTTAAGAGAGTCAAACTTTTATTTGAATTTAGTTAAAAATTTCTATTCGAATTTCATGAATGAGAAAACTTTTAGGAGGTTTGTGTTTGGATTTGATGTTCACCAAATTGAAGAAAACTTTATTTTGTGATATTTGGTAGATTTTGACATCAGTTGTCAAAATTGTCGCGTTTTGCCATTAAAGTGAAGCGATGGATTTGTAGGACAAGAAATATTAGTTCATCAAGGTAAAACTGAATGCCAACCAAACCTGAAGTGAAATATTAGATATGGAGTTTCTTGAAGAGTTTCATGATTTGGTTTTCTCAATCTAAATCTATGGATGTCATTTTTGGTGCAGTCAATTTTATGGAAAGACCATGCAAAGTTCACAACATTTGCTTAAGAAGTACTTCCTAGCTGTATGAATTATATAGTTTGTCAAAGCTTCATAGTGACAATGAATATGTCTGCACTGTCCATTGTGAAAATGCTACAGGGATTTATGATTCCAATTGTGAAGAAGAAACTATTTATGAAGAAAAAGGTGACCCACTTAATAGGGCGAGGCTCATGAATAGGTCCTTCAATAGTTCTGTAAGTTCAATGGAAGAACATAGAAATTAGGCATTTGAGGAGGTCAAGGAACCTTACGTAGAATAAGTTCACAGTCATAATTTGGAAAAACTTGACAAACTGAAAGATGGGATCCCACATAACATGTTGCAGAAGGATGTGAATGAGTTTCCAAAACATATTACTAAAGGTGAGTCTCCCAATAGTGACGAGGATAGTTGGGTTGGTGTAAAGCTTTCTGATTCCTTTGGGTTGGATTCTTCTTGTGAGGTGGGAGCTGCTTCTTGTCTTGAAATATTGAATGATATTGAAGGTAAAATTAACAAGAAACTAGAAATGTCAGTTAATGAGGATCATTGGAAGATCAAAGATATTAAAGATATGAATCACCATAAACATCCTACTAGTAACAAATATTTTCATGTGCATTCTCTAGAGGAGAACATAGGAACTGTTGAGTCAAATTATATGTTTATAATTTTTCAACATGAATTGTCAACCCAAGAAGGTAAACTGATGAGATGCAGTGCAAAGTATATGCATGTTGATTACTTCAAGTGTTAATAAATTATACACACATCAACTAATTCTTCTTTCCTATGTCAATACTTGGCAGCAATGGCTATGGAGTGTCATATATCATCCCTCTACAACACTTAGGATTGCTGGTATTGACCATGAAAAGATAAAGATCAAACAACAATCAACAACTCATGCTTCTTTCCTGTATCAATACTTTGTAGAAATGTCTATGGAGTGGCATATATCATCCCTCTACATCACTTGTGTTTGCTGATATTGATGCAGGGAAAATATAAAAGATAAACCATAATCAAGAATCCAAATTAAAGAGCATGAATCCAAACATTGATCAAATGAAAAGAACTCATTGACATAACTAATTAAATCACTTAACCAATTAACAGTTTGTTGCAGGAAATGCAGAAAGAAAGCACTAGCTATGTACAGGAATTATTAATGCATAAATGAAACATAAATAAAACACACACTATGCTGTGGGAGTTGTAAGCGAAGGGGGCCCTCCCTCGCTCACAACTCCTTCAAAATTCGAAGAAGCTGGTCAGAAAGGTAAACAGAACATAGACTATTTTATTAATTTGGAAATTACAGTCAAGTACAGTTTGATATCTTGCTATCAATAGCAATCCCAACCCAACCTCCTTACAAAGCGAAATACATCCAATTTATACATTTCTCGAAGCCCATATTTGGTTTGAACAAAGTAGATCACTAATCTAAGCCTACAACCAATGATACATATACAAATTGACAATTATGCTAAGTCTAATCCATGACTAGAAGCATGGATTAGATGATTTTTGTTGCGCGGCTGAAGTTGTTTCTCCATGTGGGCACGAGAGAAGATATGGAGGTTTGGGTGGTTGCAAAAGAGGATTCAAAACAGTGAATAGGACAACTTTCATATGCAGCAAATTCCCTTCAAAACCCATGCCTTTACTTGATCTGGAGATGAGTGGAACATGGTAAACCATCGATCTCGCTGCAGGTAATTGAGATGGTTGCAGGAAATTGACGTATCTGCAGGAAATCCGAAACATCTGCAGGAATCTTGATTGCATGGGCTGTCTGCAGGATTTGCGGAACTGTTCGAATCTAGCAAATCTATGCACGAGTTCTAGACTAGTTAGAGTGGTAATGAAATAAAGACACAGCTAGATCAAATAATATTCGAATTTAGATAAAATGACACTTCTTATGATAATTTAACATACTTGGGCTTATGGAACCCTTTTTAGCCAAAACTACATAACATAGCCAAACTAGGTATAATTAAAGAGCGAAAAGGGTTCAAAAATAGGGGAGGCAAGGCCTAGGATAGGTGTCAAAGATGGGTAAAGTTCAAACTTAACATCTCCGCCACACCAAAAATCTTGCATGTCCCTATGCAAGCAAAACTGAGGCAGTCCCCAAATATAAAATCAACCTTTTTTCTGGGCTGCAGCTACTACAGCCAGATAATCTAGTTGGCCCCGACTATATTCCCTTTGAATATGTCCTATGTATGCTTATTTCTTCCTTTTCAAGTGGTCGATCTAGGCCAGCTTCTTTTTCATGATGCGGGCTGCCTTCTCATGCCACTCTTCATGTTCTTTCTGCATCTTAAGGCTATTTTCCTTCAGGGCCGCGTTCTTTACTTTCAAGGCATGTTCTGAAAGGGTAAGTTCCTTAATGGTCTCTTCCATCATATGTAGAGACCATTTCTTCAATGGAGTCACATCTCCCTCATGATGCCCCTATGAAGATTGGGGCACACTCAAATCCTCCTGCGATTTCACAACTTCATTCTAACTTTCCTGCAGTGAAGGATCTTGAAAGGACACAGTGTCCTTGTCAATGAATGTAGTAGGGTTTGCCTTCTCCTTTCCCTTGGCCTGGCCATGAGACTCCTCTGTCTTCTTGGTAAACTTTTCAGGTGGTGTCCCTTCTTTTGCTGTATCCTTAATGGCTAGTCGAGCATCCTGGCTTCTGGTATATCATTTAGCAAGGGTAGAAGGCTTCTTTTGCTGGGAGCCCTCCACAGTAGTTTCACCGGTACCATAAATTCGTCATCCCCATCATCTTCTTTCACCTTTGGTCCATGGGTCTGTTGTTTCTTCTTCGATTTATCTGTGGGCTTTCCCTCCCTGACTCCTAAGGAGTCAAAATCTCCAACATTCACAAAATGGTTTTCTGTCAGAAATTCCTCCCATGAATTTTTCTATTTCCGTAGGAATTCCAGTAGAATAATCTTCACGAGCCCATGATGGAAGAGGTTTTCCTCTATGTGGGCGACTCTCTCTTTCACGGCCGTGGACATTTTGATCAATGACAATTTTAAATAATAGGGAAAATTTAGAGGCTTGTCTTGGAACTGTCCAAGAAGCCTAATATGAAACAGGAATGCAAGGCTAAAGCGACCCTCACACATAACATACTTATGCAAGAAAAAAAGTAACTGAAGATACTTACTCCTTAAAAACTCCTTCAGAATCCCCTTACTCCAGTCACGGTTTGAGTGATCTTTCTGCAAGAAAGATGTGCACATTTCTTTGTTGAAGCGGCAGTTTTTAAACCATCGCTCTCCATCTTGCGAAATTCCACATGCCCGCACCACCAAGTCTTTCATCAACCTGAACTATATGTTTCCAATATGTGCTTTATCCCCATTCAAGTTCAAGGTGAAATATTTTGTTACTTCAGCGTTATGTCCATTGAACCTATGGAAGAAAGGCAACCATCTTGCCTTTTCTATTATCGTCATGCTACGAGGATCAGCTTCAAGCAGCGCAAGGCTCTATGGCTCGAATTAGATGGGGGATTAGAGCTTAGACATGGCAGACTAGAAAATGGACAGGCAAGTGAGGAAACGGATAGGAAAATTGAGGACAGAAGGAATAGAGAAAATGCGGGTTGCCGGAATATAGTCTGAGACTTATGCAATGGTTTCGACAACGGAAGGGACTAAATATGAAATACGAGGCTTTTTCGGCAGCAGGTTGTGATCATGATTTCCATCATGATCCGACCTGCAGGAAAGACCTCGAAAGTACAACCACCATCGGCTTGATGATAACAGGTCATGGGACTAATGCCACAATGGCTCACGACCACAAGGGTTATGAAAGCCTTAGTTATGTGAAATTTTAAAAATTAAAGCATCATTATACCTTTACCTCGAGCATCTTATCACCGGATGTTCTTTACCGCTTACCTCCAACGGTCTTGTCCTTGATGACATAGCTTGCTCTTGCAATGATAACCTATTAAATCAGATATATAACCCACGACCTTAACCAAATAATGATTGTTAGTACTTTATTACATGATTTTGATCTAATGTTCTGTTTAATGATTTTTCTTTTCTTTTTTCTTTTTAGGAAACCCAGGTTTTACTGTGCCTAACAAATGTTCTGCAGGAATTTAAAACTGGCTTTCAAATGTTCTGAAGGAATTAAAACTAAAACTGTTGAAAATTTTGCAGACATAATTGTTAAATACTCTTCAGGAATTGAACAACAACTGATGAACATTCTGCAGGAATTAAAATAACTGTGAACATTCTTCAGGAATTAAAAACTGCAATTGTTGAACATTCTGTAGGAATTGAAGCTAAATCTGCAGGAACTGCTTTCTCCACCCATTGTGTACAGTCCATTGCAGATGAATGAATGTGCCGATGTCAAATATGAAATGGAATCATTCGATTACCAACCATTGAGGTCAACTGTTAACCAATGTGAGGTCCATCACCATTAATGAGAGTGAGGACCAATGTACCCTAATGCATCCTATCAGGTGTGAATATATGAGTTGTTGTTGAACCCCCTGTAGGATCCAATAGTAAATAAGCCATTATGATTCTCCATTACCACTAGCGAGATAGACAGTCATCAGGGCATACAAGCTTCAAGGCATCACAAGGCTTTAATCTTGCACCTAGATAATTTGCTGATGTCAATGGGCTAGAATTTTTGGAAGGAGGGCCTTAAGAAATCCCACATTTGTCCAACACGAGAAATCCATAGATTAACTAAAGGAAAACAAATTTTATTGAGAGGATCCAAAAGGATTTACTGACTTGTGTTTTTAATGAGCCCAGTGGCAGTCTATGCTCGCGAGATTTCAATTTTGGAGAGTCTGAAATACTGAAAAAGAAGACTCCAAGGGGTTCCTTTTCCGTAAGTAGTCCATTGGGCTCGGAAAAAGGAATAAACCTATACACAATAGAAATTACTCTCATGGTTTATTGAGCATGAGGAGGAATAGAGTGAGCTTATTGTATCAGTAGGGAAATCAGGAAGAGACAGTGGAAGGAAGGATCCCTTTCCTTACCATCTCCAGCTCTTTCTTCTTCACAATTTCTTCCACAAATTCCTCCTTAGGTTGGGGTTTTTGATATAGCTTGAGTCTATTCCCATTCACCAAGAAGGTAACATTATCATCATCAATAGTTTTAATCCAAACAGATCCATTATCAAAATATTTTTCAATCTCATAGGGGCCTAGCTAATGTGTGTTAAATTTCCCTTTGAAGTTTTTAAATTTATAATCATACAACAATGACCAGTCTCCATCTTTGAATTGCTTCTTCTTAATGTATCTGTCGTGCCATTTAGCCCTTTGTTGTTGGATCAAGTCAGTATGCTGAAAAACATCTTTCCTAATCTCATCTAACTCATTGAGCTGCAATATTCTCTGCTATTGTGCTTCATCAAGGTTTATACCCAAATTTGATGTCGTTCTAAAGTGAAATTCGATGGGTAGCAAACTTGTTTTCCATACACTAGTTCATACAGAGAGAAGCTAGTGGTACTCGTCCATGTAATCTGGTAAGCCCACAAGGCCTCAATAAGTCTGTCAGACCAATCCTTTTTGTGTAATTGCACTATCTTGGTAAGGATTGTTTCCAACACCTTGTTGGTTGATTCCACCTGCCCATTGGCTTGTGGATGATAAGGGGTGGACTTTCGGTGGGTAATATGATATTTTTGCACCATTTCCTGCATAAGATTAGACACAAACTGAGCACCCTGATCAGTAAATATTTCCCTAGGTACTCCAAGTCTTACAAAAATATCAGAGAAAATAAAATCTGCCACTGCTTTTTCCGTTGCTCTAGGTAATGCTCTTGCCTCCACCCACTTTGTCACATAATTAGTACAAACCAAAATATACGTCTTACCTTTGGATATATGATTGATGGGACCTACAAAATTAAGAGCCCACCTCTCGAATGGTTCTATGAGAACCTGTGGCTGCAAAGGCATCTCATATGATTGTACAGGCCGCCCCATTCTCTGGTAGCTATCGCACTTCTGAACATACTCCTTTGCATCCTTGAAGAGATTAGGCCAATAATAACCTGTGCGAAGAATCTTATAAGCTGTTCTCTTGTTTACATAGTGTCCTCCACAAGGTTCATCATGACAAGCTCTCAAGATGTCATAGATCTCATCTTCTCTAACACACCTGTGGATAATCAAATCAGTTCTAGTGAAAGAGATCTCCCCTAATCCAAGAATAATCAACACTTTTCCTAATGATTCCTTTTTATGACTAGACGAAAATTAAGGTGGAAACTTACCTGTAGCAAGATAATTGGCCATGTCTGCAAACCAAGATGTTTTAATAGAGATAGCAAAAAAAATTTCATCGGGAAAGTCATCATTAACAAGAACATCCTCACCTGCATGGTTGAGCCTAGACAAGAAATAAACTACCTGATTTTATTTTCCTGGTCTATCCAATACCTTGATGTCAAATTTCTGCAGCAGCAACAACCACCTAGTAATTCTGCCATTAGTGATTGGTTTATTCATGAGATAAAAAATAGCAGAATGATCTGTGTGTACAAAAACTTCATAACCCGTGATGTAGTGTTTAAACTTGTTAATAGTATAAATCACAACAAGGAATTCTTTTTCAGTTACCGTGTAATTCAGTTTTCCAGGAGTTAATTTTTTACTAATAAAATAAATGGCATCGGTTACAAGATCTTCCTTTTGACCCAATACTAATCCTATGGCTGAATCAAAGGCATCAGTGGAAATATGAAAAGTCAAATTCCAATTTGGGCCTCTCAAGACAGGTGCTGAAGAAAGATTTTCCTTTAGTTTATCAAATGCATCTTAACACTCATCAATCCAATGAAATTCAGATTCTTTGGTCAATAATTTAAACAATGGAGAGGCTACCTTTGTAAAATTTTCAACAAACCTTCTGTAGTAACCTGCATGTCCAAGAAAAATACAAAATCCCTTTTTATTGGTTGGTGGAGGCAGCTTTACAATAACCTCAATCTTTGCTGGATCAACCTTAATTCCTGTAGCGGAAACATGATGACCCAAAACAATACCTTCAGTCATAATCATAAAACAATTTTTCATTACTTAACGAAAGATTAGTTTATCTACATCTCTGCAAAAAAATTTCAAGATTATGTAAAGCTTCTTCAAAAGTATCACCCATTACTATAAAATCATCCATATAAACTTCTACGCAGTCATGCAAAATATCAGAGAAAATACCAAGGACCGCCCGTTGAAATGTGGTTGGTGCATTGCATAAATCAAATGGTAATACTTTGTATGCATAGGTACCCCACGGACATGTAAACGTTGTCTTTTCCTAATCCTTAGGGGCTATACTAATCTGGTTGTATCTGCTGAATCCATCTAGGAAGGAAAAGTAACTTTTCCCTGCTAGAGTATCTAGTACTTGGCCTATAAATGGTAAATGGAAATGGTCTTTTAATGTAGCTTTGTTTAGTTCCCTGTAATCTACACACACTTGCCATTTACCAATTTTATTGGGGACAATTACTAGTGGGGATACCCACTAGCTATTTGAGATAGGATAGATGAATCCTACATTTAACAATTTTTGCAATTCATCTTTTACAATTTCCCTTAAAGCAGGGTTCATCCTCCTTTGTAGTTGTCTCACAGACCTATCATTTTCTTCTATATAAATGTGATGAATGCATGTGTTTGGGTGAATGCCTCTCATATCAGTATATTCCCATGCAAATGTATTTGATTTTTTTCAATGTTTGAATTAATTTCTTTTCTCGTTCATGAGTTAAGGAAAAATTAATGTTTAAAGATTTTTTAGGAAAAATTTCCATCACCGTACTCCCCCATTCAGACATTGAATATGCATGAAATGCATATAAGAGGGTTGAATGTAATTGAAAAGCTAAACTATGTTCATAAAAATCCCGCAGATTAGTAATGATATTTAAATTATGACTAGACTGTCCTTCTAAATGCTATGGGAAATTAGGATTAGAAGTACAACAATTTGTCAAATTTTCCTCAGAATTTTCCTTAAGACTCATGGCTTGGGCTATTGTTAAAACTGGTTGGGTACCTTCCGAATCATGTTCTTCTTCTTCTTCAACACAATGCGTATTTTTTTATCTCAAGAGGGGTTTAGCAGGGGGATACAAGTTGATATGTTTTGTTTCAGCCCCATGAGTGATAGTCATGTTTCCATATCTACACCCTATGTACGCATCAACCATGGCTAGCCACGGTCTCCCCAAGATCAATGGATGCCCTCCCAAGTTAGTTTTAGGTTGAAGAACATAAAAATATGCAGGGTACTCCCAAGAATCTAATGAGATGACAATGTATTCTAAAACCCCTTTGGCTTTACCTTAGACCTATTTGCTAATTCTAACATGGTAGGAGTGGGTAATAAGTCAAAGGATCCTATATGAGTTAAAGTTTCCATAGTCATCACATTGATGGCTGAACCTAAATCAATCAAAGTGTTCTTTATGGGGTATCCAATGATGAAGGTGGTCACCACATGGATTCTGGGATCCACATATTTTTCAGTAACAAATCCGGTATACATTAAACTTGCAAGCTTTCCACCTACTTGAATTGTTGAGGGTTCTTTCTTTTATCTCCCTGGTTTCTTGGTACATAGTTCCCTCACCATTTTGGCATATATTGGGATGTCCTTTATTGCTTGCAGTAATGGGATCTTGATGCACATATTTCTCAGTTCAGACACAAGATCAAATTCAGGTTGTTTTGTTTTAATTTCCATTTCCAACCTTTCTGGAAAAGGAGGTTGGACTATATGAGACGAGGAAGGTTCTTGTGGCCTTGAGGTGGATGGTTTTGCTAGTTCAGGTGTGGTTTCCTCTTCAAGCATCTCTAAGGTATCTTCCTCTACAATCTCCTCGATTCTTTCGGGATGAGTCACCACTTTTCCTGACCTAAGGTTGATTTCCTGCAGCTGCACAAGTAATTCCCGCAACTATACAGGAACAGACATTTCCTGCAAATACGTAGGAAATTCCTGTAACACAGGGTCAGAAACTTCCTACAGTGGCTAAGGTGCAATACAGTAGGTAGGAAAGGTGGAATAAGTGACCAATCCAATTTTGTGAGCGGATCGAACGGTTTTATTGTTGGTATTAGACACTGGTTGAGCAGGAAGCTATGTGGGACAAGGTTGATTTGGTGGGGTAGTAAATTGGAGCTATTGTTGCGGTTGTATCATTTGTTGTGGTGTGGGGTGTGACTAAAACTTTTGAGTAGGGAAACTTTGTATAGTAGGATAAGAATAGTTCCCTTGCCAAGGCTATTGAGGAGGCCAAGGCTACCAGGGCATTGGAACATTCCACATCTGATTTTGACAATAAGGAAATTGAAAATTTGACTATGACATACCTGCAAGACGTGGCTGCCATGGTCTCTGAGGTGCCATTTCATAAAGTGCATTGACAACTCCTTGATCTGCTATGTATGCTGCATTAATTTCAGGCAGAGAAGGACATTGATCAGTGGAATGCTTAGCCTAAGAAATTCAACATACCTCGATACTATTAGCAGGGCATTCCCTTAGAGCATGTTTCTTCCTGCATTTGGAGCAGAACATCGCCGAGGATTTTTCCAGTTCATTCTGTTTCTCCTATTCCTTCTTAGCCTGCAAAACATTCAATTTTGAAGATAAAGTGCTAAGAATATCAGTTTTAAAATTTTCAAATAAATTACCCATTTCACCTTTGGTTACTCCAGCTCTGGCAACTGATTTGACAAGCTTGGAAGAAGGATCTCTTGGTCGTCCTCCAATATTGGAATTTCCTCTTGAATATCTTTTACAAAGCTCACACACATCATCATAACTCATCTTCGATACATCACCTTCTCCCATTAGATTTAAGATCTCCAAATATTCTGGTCTGATTGCCCTAAGAAAAATGGTTCTCTTGGTCTCTCTATCCAATTGATTCATATTAGATCTCTGCAAATTGTATTGGAATCTTTCTACCAAATCTTCAAGACTCTCCCCTTCCTTCTGAGTCATTCAAAAAATTTCTTCTCTGAGGTATCTAGTCTTACAGTAGTCTTGGTACTTTCTTAGGAATACTTTCTTCATTTCATCCCAAGTTGCAATGGAGTTTGAACCCAACCCCATAACCCACCTGAGAGCTGCATCCTTCAATGTAGCAGGGAACAAATTCAGCTTCTGAGCATTGGAAGAATAGTCATAACTCTGACACAACAAATCAAATTAGAATAGGAAGGCATCTGGATCCTCACTAGAAGTACCATGAAAATTAGGCAAGGCTGAAGGAAGGATATTTTTCATCTGAGTAGCTCCACTATCTCCCTAATAGGGAATTAAAATGTGACCAGTTTCTCCTCCTTATCATCAAATCCTCCATTGGTATTACCAGTGCCTTCTTCATGAGCCATATTAGTCGAAGAAAGAGTGGGACCTTTGAAGACTATAGATTCCTCAGAGTCAATGGTATAGAATTCTGGTTCTTTAACATGGTTCACAAGCAACTCTTCTCTGGGCTGACCACTGAGCAGAGATGTTGTCTTCCTTGAAAGGGGAGATTGTAGATGGAAAACAATGGAGGATTCTCCAACAGAGTGTTCTTCTATGGAAGTGTCAATCTGTTCCGGACTACAGACCTCTTGTTCAGATTCTTCTTCCTTTACTGCCTTGTTTCTTGCATACTTCCTTTTTCTTACTAGTGTATTAGTAAATGAAGTGTTTCTCACACCACCACGAAAAAATATACACTACAAGGAAAAGACCCTCTAGCGGAGGTTATAAAAGAGGTTTTTAGTGTTATAAAATTGGCCAAAATGGTTAAAAACACATATGCTACAACATCTGTTTATGGTTATGGAGGTTTTGGCGAAGATTTTAATGGAAATTCAACACAACTAAAAAAAAATGGGCGGCCAGAGGTTATTACAGATGTTTTCTCATCGGTGCACTACTCTTACTGTAACGCACTAGTGCATACATATAGAAGGTGCCTCGGGGTGGTCAAAGCAAAATGCACCGGACCGTTAAGGTATAAAACCGCACTGGGCTTAGTGTTGGTGATACAACGCACTCGACGGTTCTAATTGGTCTTGGGATTTGTGCGGTGCCCAAAGGTCGTATCAACACACCGGTGCATAGACGTATAGAACCGTACCGATGCGCAGTATCACAGAAAGGCACCGAGATTTATAATTGGTAACGATATTCGTGCAGTGCTGATAGGTCGTACCAAATACATTGGTGCTTATAGAAACTTAAACACCCCGATGCACAGTATCACACAAACGCACTGAGATTTATGATTGGTATCGGTATTCGTGTGGTGCCCATAGATCGTACAACGACGCTGGTGCATATAGACACATAAACGCACCGACGCGCTTCTTAATACAAACGCACCAGTGTACAATTAATGACATGCACTGGTTTTCATTTTGTATTTTTTAGAAACATCGAGCTATGACAGTGCAATTATTGTGATTGTTTTAAATTCATTATTCATCAAAAGTCGACACATTATAAAAATATTCATATTAATTAAATTATTATTAATGCATTTAAATGTGATGCTTGGATTAATTTGTTATATCATATCATAATTATTGTGGTTTTTTAAAATTCATTATTCATCAAAAGTCGACACATATACATCTCATAACAATATTCATATGAATTAAATTTTTATTAATGCATTTGAGAACGACAATGGAGAACGCAATAGTGACAATGGAGAATGCAATAGAACAAATTAAAACATATTTTATGATATATAATATATATGAATAAGACGGTCTTTATCATACAAAATGGGACAATTATTGGTATCCCTTTGTCTTTCAATTGGGACACCATGTCCATTACATTAAACAAAATGTCTGATTTCACAGACATATTTCAAAAAATACAACGCCTTGATTTGATATCCAAACATAGTGATCATCATTCTTCGCTTGAACTGTTGTCACTGCTAGAGCTACTTCCATGAATTGGGTTACTTTTAGGAATTTTTTGTTCACGGTGTTGATTGTTTGCTTCTTCTTCACTTTCCATCTACAAACATAAAAATAAACTGAAATGAGTGTATATACATTGGTGAGAATAATGAAAATTGCAATATTAAATAATATACATCAATGTAAATCGAAAAGAAAAATGACGTACCATAGCAACAATTGACTCATAAACTATATACATTCTTTCAAAACCATGTACCATGCCATCTTTCAAAATTTCATCTGTTGGCGCAGTTCCATACTTTGTTTTCTGCAAGTTTTATACCCTATAAAAAATCATATGTTTAATATAAAAGATGTTTTTATTCTATTAATTATAGATGGAGCTAAGTAAAACAAGATCGATAGATGCTTACAAATTCCACAATTAAATTTTGATATGCCAACATATACTCACAACCCATATTTAACCCCAATCTCAATCAATTCATCTGATGGTTCTTCTTTGTATGTTAGCACCTGCTTGAAGACATTCAATGATGATTTTTTTAAAACAACTTAAAGAATACAAAATGAAATCTAGTTAAGTTGTTATAAGGAAGTAACAACTACTCACAAACTTAGATATCAACCCTTTTCTTCCTTGTCGTCTTGTTTTATGTGCTGAATGGGTTCCATTTTCTTTTATTTTCTGCAAGAAAATTCTCGAGAATTAATATTTAATGCTAAATTGTTTATTTATTGTACCTAATGATCGAAAAATTCAATGATTACATATTACATTTGAAGCACGTTGTTGTTGACATGGCTCTTCATGCGATGCAATTTTTTCCATTTCTTTGACCATCTCCTTGTACACCTTTTTGGAAATTCCTACTGGCATATTTCTGATATCAGCTCTTTCATCTTTTGAGATTTTCATAATCTTCCTGAAAATATAACGTGGCAATAAAATATTTAATTTTTATATTGATATATGAAAAGTAAATATAAAAAAGTGATATTTATAAATAATTCTAGAAAAACATTTAAAATAATATTGCTTTTTCATTACTTTTTTTTTTTTTGTACGTTTTTGCTATTAAAAGTCTAACATGTCTCATTGACCAATTCTTTGGAAACTCTTCCTGTAGTTTAGATCAAAATTGGTTCTTGAAATCATTAGATTGATTTTTGTATTGTAAGTGGAAAGAACGTCTATACATTCGTTCCACTAGATCCCTCAAACTTTTGTAAAAGTTTTCCCCCCTTTCATTAACTTCCAGCACCACTCCAGATGAGCTAAGGAGCAATTGATTTTCATTTGCATGTTCTATTTTTTTCTTTTCTTAGAACAACATTCATTTTCTGAGTTGTTGGTCCCTGTACAACATTAAATAGATGTGAATTAGTAGACTGTTTGACACATGTTATCTAATAATTTTAAGTATATTATTAATGATAATTAAAAAAAGAAACTCATATTGGATCGATAGTATTTTTTTCATTCACCTGATTTATCCTTTTGCAATTTTTCCAAGATTTTACGCTCTTCTGGTCCTAGATCAGAAATAATCTTATTGACCTTCATCATTTTGTGGCTCTGCATGATACACAGTAAAAAATACATATTATTTAAACTTACATATAGTTCAAAAACAATATTTTTTATAAAGAATTTACAAAGAACTTGCCTTTTTTGATTTTATTGATGTGTTATCAGTATTTTTGTTACTTGATCTCTTGTCAGTCATTTCTTTATCAATCTGAAACATATGCTGTATCATTCATTAATATATTTATAAATAAATTGTCAAATTTTAGAATTGGTCTCAAAAAGCGATTGTGCCTTTTCTGATGTCACGCTTTACGCCCGTTGGTGTATCTGTGATAATAAAAAAGCATACCTTAAAAATATAATATATTAAAATAAATGCGATGTGTGAAATTATTATAAGCACTAATACAAACATGGTAATGAAGTGTATGGTGTTATCCTTGTAACATAGGCACCGATACCCTATTTCGGATGTGGCGCATTGATTTAAAAAAAAAATTAAAATTTTGTCCCAAATTGCTTGTCGCGGATGCCTTGTATAATACAACGCACCAGTGCGGTAGGGTACACAGGGCACACCGATAAAGAAAAATCCATTTTTTCCAATAATTCACGGAATGGCCAAATGGATTGGGATCCAACTATGCAAGTCGTCTCATGGGTTGGACGTCAATCTAAAATGAAAAACCCTATTTCTAAAATCACATAGAGAGGGAGAAGAAAGGGAAAAAAAAAATGAAGGGTTTAGGGTAAAAATGGATAAAACTGAAGAAAAACTAGAAAAACTGTAGAAAAAAGTAAGAAAAATAATCAATTTAATCACAATATGGTTTGAAATTCTATGATACAGGATTTGAATCACGGATGTTCGATTATTTAAATATATCTTTATTAACGATATTCAGCCAACTCTATGATTGCCCTTTCATTACCCTCATACAGTATATTCATACAAATATTTGGCTTGAAAATGTTAGCAAAACAAATGAAATAATAGAAAAGTCAACAGCTATTTATGATTAATTTGTAAATTAAATTTCAAAATATAAAACTTCATTCAATTTGCCGCTTGTATGCTTAATAAAATAGAGTTTTGATTTTTTTTTGGCTAGTTTATTTATCTTAGATGGATCACTTAATAACACCCGCATCGATTATTAATCGTTTTGTAACGACAACACGATTGGGTTATATTACAGTAGCACCGATTTGAGGTTAAGGCAATGAAATTACTTTTAGGTATGTACACCAAAATTCAGTGAATTCCAACCATAGAAATTGAGAATTATAATTTTGTTTATTCTT
Organism: Pinus albicaulis; assembly: GCA_034641835.2. Taxonomy (NCBI): domain Eukaryota; kingdom Viridiplantae; phylum Streptophyta; class Pinopsida; order Pinales; family Pinaceae; genus Pinus; species Pinus albicaulis. The sequence continues at coordinate 893,746,287 of CM076580.1, forward strand.
GAGAATTAGAATTAGAATTAGAATTCAGAATTGGAATTGGATAAATTCTTGATGGAAATAACTATTCTTCCAATGCATTTTGTTTATAAGAGGAGGTCCCCACTGATTATGTGGAGAGAATTCAATGTGGGGCGTGTGAAGATGCAATACTACAGGGCCCAAGTGGGCAATTGTGGCATGTGAACCTGTTATAATTGACACTTTACTATTTGCAACAAATATGTTTTAGAATATAATCTACAGATAGACGGATGGCCTGCCAGCAATTAGTACATATAATCTGCAGAAGGGTAATGTTCTGGGAGCAATGACAATGAGTCCTTCATTCTGCATTTGTTAGCAGAAGAAGACCGATTTTCGACTAGACGATGCAGTTATTACATGTGGAGGCAATGGCTTCCCATAGAAAATGAGTATAGGGTTGAGCAAAGGAAAGACATTGCCAAATAATCTATTACATTAGCTTTTCCAATGGAAAACCGATTTGCAGGTGGAAATATGGTAGTTGCAGGTATCTATGCTTTTATTCCCACAGAAATGGTCACTGGATTTCCATTTATAATAAAAGTATACTTTACTAGTTTCATCCACAGGACCACATCTTAGACAAGTTAGAGATGCCATTTAGGTTCAATTGAAAGCCGAAGATGTGATTTTATGCGACGTCAGCTTTGCCAGTAAAAGTTTATGTGAGCCAACTGAAGCTCGGACAATACTCCCAGCTACTTTTGAACGCATTCTGGAGAATATTTCCCTTCATGGAACCTACCAGCCCAATCAACAACATCAATTGATCTTTCTTTGTTGTCCTTAAGGGAATAAGAATCCTTCCCTTCATGGTGCCTCTTGGATTTATTGACTGCCACGATTGATCTTTCTCTACCATCAACTCTGCTCTCCATTTCTCCATCATGGGACCTCTTAACCCTATCGTCGGCCTCAACCGAATGCTCTCTGTCGGTCTCAACCTATACTCCTTTTCTCCTTTTGTACTATGTCGAGCTCAGTAGCCGTATGCATCCTTATAAGCGTCTTTGTACGTCTTTCTGTTTGAATCACTCATTTTCTCTGCTATAAACTTCTCAGCTGAAATTCGAACTCTCGTCTTTTCAAACCCTCATCTCCTCAGAAAAATTCTTGCCCGCGATTCCAACCCTCCGCTGCTCCAATACTACACTTTACAGAATAACCCTATTTGATGCGTGCTATTTTATAAGCCTTTTGAAGTAGTATAAGATAAAGAGGTTTTGTTTTTGCAGTAGTGATGTTTTATAGCCTTGCAGTGCGAGCGTTCTAAAGCTGCGGTGCATTAGGTAATAAAGAACCTGGCAGTGCGTGTGCTGATGATAAAGCGCCTGATTGTATAAATTCTTTTTTGTATGTAGATCATAATAAATAAGCAGTAATTCTAAAGTACATGAATTTATTTGCATTACTTTCTAAACTTTATTATGTTACAAAAATTCATATTATTCTAGATTTATTACTTAACAATTATTTACAAATTTGCAAATTTAAATATTTTAATAAAATTATTTCACATTAATACAATTAAAATTTTCATATTAATACAATTAAAATTTTACAAATATTTTACATACAATTACAATTACAATTACAATTTTACAATTTGTCATATATACAATTACAATCATTTCACAATAAATTAAATATTACAATTACAATTAAAATTTTACATTAAATATTTTACATACAATTACAGTTAAAATTAGAATTAGAATTAGAATTTTACAATTTCACATACAATTACGATTAGAATTATAATTACAATTTTAATTTTACACACAATTACATTTACAATTAAAATTTTACAATTACAATCATTTCACAGTAATACAATTAGAATTTTACAAATATTTTACAATATACAATTAGAATTAGAATTAGAATTACATTTACAATTACAATTACAATTTTACAATGTTTTACATAGAACTATGAAATTAAATTACAATTACAAATACAAGCGCAATTAAATTTTACATACGATTGCAATTATACAATTACGATTTACAATTTTACAATTTTATCATATATATAATTACAATTAAAATTACAATTACAATACTTTCTGAAAGTAAATTAAATATTACAATTACAATTAAAATTTTACGATAAATATTTTACATGCAATTACGATTAAAATAATTACATATACAAAAAAATTTAACATACACAATTTAAATTTAAATTTCAATTACAATCACGACATAATATTTAATAAAATATATCATGGTCAATTAATATTAAATTAATTAATAAACATCATCTTGATCATGATAACCATCGTACAAACATCATATTCGACTAAAAAACACATTCAAACATCAAATTAACATTATATATTAACATCATCACAACACAAACATCAAATATACATCTCATGTCAAATAACTCATGCTATCGCATATACACATCTATCTGCAAGCTAAACATTAAATGAACATATCTAACATGACCTAAAAATATACACATCATGATGATCACCAACATGTAAATTAAGTACAACTGCAACATGAACATAATATATATATATAATTGAATAATGTTAAAAATATACAACTATAATATAAATTTCATGGATCAACTGGTGGTAGTACGTCAACATCAATAGCAGTACTAGTGGAGGCCTGCTCAGTCAATGGTGCAGCCTTGATGGTCAATGGTCGAGCCTGCTCATGATCATTACTAGTACTGTTGGATGGATCAGCTGGTGGTAGTACAACATCAATATAAGCAGTACTAGTGGAGGCATGCTTAGTCAATGGTGTAGCCTCAATGCTCGATGGTCCAGCCTACTCATGATCATGACAATCTTGATGGATGTTATGAGAGTGGTTATGACTAGATGTGGCGATGTGGTCGACCTCATCTCCATGATGATTGCTAGATGTAGTGAACCTCATACTCGTGGTGTGGCACGAGGTGAGCGATTGATCATGAACGGAAGTCGGCACTCGTGTTGTCCATCATGTCTTGCGGCTCGTACCGCCTGCGTGCAACGGTCCTCCCTCGATCGCGTAACAAGCGTAAATAGGTCTACGACATGCGCATTAGGATGTACATGTCTGTCTTTCTCTCATCCGTATTAGCCTATCATCGGCCTGTATGTCTCTATAATGAGCAGGCCTGATGCCCGCCTCAAGAATTAATGCATTGAGTTGGTCGCCCAACTCCATCCTATATCGAGTATCTGGTCGACCACACCTAGAAAAAGGCAGTACCGATGCACCAACATGAGGACCATGTCTCTCTCCACCGACCTCCTGATCATGAGCCTCGGCATCCGCCATGTCCTGATCGTCATCAGGATCCACACCTGGATCATGTGGTGGTTCTGGCATCTCCTCGCCATCAAAAGTGCCAATGTATGCAAAATATATATAAGCACACAACAATAATTAGACAATTTCATTACACAATTTAATAAAAACAAGTTAAAGAACATGCTAGAATAAATTTAAATATATAAAATAGTAATATTACCTCTATCATCTAGCGGCTCATTAGCTGTGAGGAGGATGTTGGCACACCCTCGCCAATCCAATCCAACATATGGACAAGGGACCATATTGAAGGGATTCAGCTCGTTAACACTGGCTAGTAAGTCCAGTGCATCATGCGATATCTTGGCTGGAAACATAGTCTCTCCCCTCTTGGGCATCATCTCCCCGCACATGTGCATCCGGGCCTCCAACATTGGCCTATGAGACTGCCAAACAAAATCCGGCCTCATCTCTGGAAACCTCTCAAAAAATAAACAAAAAAACTCTGAAGCAAAAGGGAAGTTGACCCTCCCTTATACATGAGCACAACATCTATCTAAGGCCATACAAAATTGCTGCAAGAAAATGGCAGACCACCTAACAAGTCGTGGCTCCTGTACTAAAGAATCAACATAATATAGAAGCAGAAAAATAATTCATTGCCCATCACTATTTTTATGTGAAATGGTCGAAATGAGAAGTGAGAGACACTGCACATATTGTCTACCAAATGCACCAATACGTAGCTGACCTCCAGGGACCTGAAACTCTAAAAGAGACAATACATTTGCTCCAATGTATCTTTGGGAGTAAACTAACTAAATCCCTGCTACACAACGAGCTGGAACCTCTGGGAATGAGGGGAAATCCACCCCTATCCTCGAGAACCCTGTAATGAAATAAATATCCTCCTCAGTGGGTGTGTACCACTGGTCAGGATCAACCTGGAAAGCCTATCGGTGGGTATTCCACCTGCGGATAAGATGTCTCAAAAAGACACTATGGGCCTTTGGGGAAGTAGCCTCCTCATAGAGAATTGAGGGAGGCATAATTTCCCTAGGAGACCACAGGTATCTGTTGTAATAGGGCGAGGATACATCTCTCCTCTCTTGTGCCTCCCCACTAGCGAAGCATGTCCTAACTACTCCTCTGTTTTTCATTGTTCCTCCTCTTCTCTCTGAATCATTGACATATTAAATATTTTTTTTATTAAATCAGACATGTATTTAGGAATATACATATATAACTTTTTTTGGAAAAAAAAAACAGACCAGTCGGTGCGCCACAAAAACAGTCATGCACTGGCGGTGCGGCTATTTTTTGTAGAGCACTGGAGGCGGTGCCCCAGATGACATAAAACACACCGTATGTGGTGCACCTGAAATTTTCTCAAGCCCCGTTGACTATATATGGTGTCAGAAGAGTGGTGCAATGACTAAAATATACCCCTCGCCGTGTATAGTCATGTCAGCACATCGACTTCCTGACAAATTTTATAGTCAACGGTGCGGTCTTTTACCTGGCCGCACCATTAACCCTGTTGGAATGCCGAATGCGGTGTATTGACAGAAACCGGGGCGGATATATCTGTCAACGCACTGCGTTGCTATTCCCATGGTCAACGGTGCGCCCAACTAAATGACCGCACCACAAATGTTTTTTAAATTTTAAAATAATTCGGGGCGCCTTTCGGTACCACCACAGAAATGGTGCGGATACCGTTAACACTGGTTACGGTGCGACCTGTAAATTTTACAGGCAGCACTGCTTACTGGTGCGGGCCGAACGATTCATGCGCACTTCACGACAAATTTTTTTCATTTTCTTTTTTAATGGTTAATTTTAAGGTTATTTCAAATTTTAATCTGCTAGAAAGCTTAATTATGGAAAAACTAGAAAAATACTTGTACATTTTTCCGTCGAGGAGGCATATTGGCTGTATAATTTGCAAAAGAAAATTTTCCCACCGTTTTGCAAAATGCAAGCAGGAGATTGGTGGCCAATGCACAACAGCAATGCGTGTAATGGGTGTAATGGGAGTACCAATGTAAGGGCGGCTCAGAGAAGGAGAAATTGCACCGATGCTTGAGAGCTCTAGAGTACTGAGAAAAGTGAAAAATGTGGTTTTTTGGCCGTAATTTTTTTTTATTTAACCTTGTTCCGGTGCGCGGGGTTTTATAGGCACACCGGTGCAGTTTCTTAAGAACACACTAGACTGTTTCAGATTTGGTGTGTTGTTTTATGATGCACCGGGGTGGTTACTTAACACCGAACCAGGCTGTTTCAGTTTTGGTGCGGTGTTTCATGACGCATTGGGACGAAATAGTGTTGAAGCCTTAGTGCTTTATAGTAATAGGACGCACCGAGCATATTTGTACAGAGCACATGGTGTCCAATGTGCCAATTTTTTGTCCGACCAGTGCTTTCTCTTGTAGAGCGTACCAGTGATTGAGAGAAGAAAAGTGAAAAATGCGATTTTTTGGCAGTAATTTTTTTTTTATTTAACCCTTTTTCGGTGCGCTTGTTTTATAAGCGCACTGGTGTTGTTTTAGACGAACGCACCAGTCTGCTTCTGTTTTGGCGCTGTGTTTTATGACGCACCAATGAGGAAGAGTTTGTGCGCACTGGTTCCTTGACTTGTAGAGCGCATCAGTAATTGAGAGTTCTTGAGCACTGAAAAAAGTGAAAAATCCAGTTTTTTTGCCATAATTTTTTTTAACCCTTTTTCAGTGCACATGCTTTATAGGTGCACCGGTTTTGTTTCTTACGAATGCACCGGTCAATTTGTGTTTTGGTGTGTTTTTTTATGATGCACCGGTGCGGGTTCTTAATACCGCACCGGGCATTTTTAGTTTTGGCGCGGTGTTTTATGATGCACCGGCGCGGAAGAGTTTTGAAGCACCGGTGCTCTACAGTAATACAACGCACCGGGTGGATATGTATGGAGCACATGGTGTCCGTTGTGTCAATGTTTTGTGCACACCAATTCTTTCGCTTGTAAGTAGTACCGGTGCAATGTTGAATGATAAGCGCACCGAGCTGAAAACATCTGCAAAACCCTCCACCCACCAACCTCCTCTAGGAACCTCCATTAGAAACGGATGTATGGGGTATTTTTATAAGGGGTTCCTCAAAAACATCCATTATAGGGTATTTTCCTTGTAGTGATAGGAAATATTGGACTCTATTCATATAGTATTCAAACAAAATTAAAAAATTACCAAACAATTAGGACACGACTTTGGTGAGTGTCTAACCTCTGTGGGTGTGTGGCCTTTGCCCTTCGTCTTTTCACTTAAACTCCCCTAGTCCTGAAAAAAATCAACAAAATCAAAATAAAACACTTTCGATATCGTCCCTTAGCACCTCCCCAGCAACGACGCAAAAATGTTGAGTCAAATTATATGCTTATAATTTGTCAATCATGAATTGTCAACCCAGGAAGGTAAGCTGATGAGATGTAGTGCAAAGTATATGCAGGTTGATTACTTCAAGTGTCAATAAATTATACACACATCAACTAATGCTTCTTTCCTATGTCAATACTTGGCAACAATGGTTATGGAGTGGCATATATCATCCCTCTACAACACTAAGGATTGTTGATATTGACCATGAAAAGATAAAGATCAAACAACAATCAACAACTCATACTTATTTCATGTATCAATACTTTGCAACAATGGCTATGGAGTGGCACATATCATCCCTCTACAACACTTGGTTTTGTTGATATTGATGCATGGAAGAGATAAAGGATAAACCATAATCAAGAATCCAAATTAAAGAGCATGAATCCAAAAATTGATCAAATGAAAATAAATCATTGACATAAATAATTAGATCACTTAACCAATTAATAGTTTGATGTAGGAAATGTAGAAAGAAAGAAGTAGCTGTGTAAATGAATTATTAATGCATAAATGAAACACAAATAAAACACACACTATGTTGTGGGAGTTGTGAGCGAAGGGGGCCCTCCCTCACTCACAACTCCTTCAAAATTCGAAGAAGTTGCTCAGAAAGGTAAACAGAACATAGAATATTTTATTAACATAGACTATTTTTTTTAATCTAGAAATTATAGTCAAGTACAGTCCCATATCTTGCTATCAACAACAATCCCAACCCAACTTCCTTACAAAGCGAAATACATTCAATTTATACATTTCTCGAAGCCCATATTTGGCTTGAACAAAGTAGATCACTAATCTAAGCCTACAGCCAATGATACAGATACAAATTGACAATTATGTTAAGTCTAATCCATGTCTGGAAGCATGGATTAGACGATTTATATTGCGCGGCTAAAGTTGTTTCTCCCTGTGGGCATGAGAGAAGATCTGGAGGTTTGGTTGGTTGCAAAAGAGGATTCGAAACAGTGAATATGCCAACTTCCATATGCAGCAAATTCCTTTCAAAACCCATGTCTTTACTCGATCCAAAGATGAGTGGAACATGGTAAACCATCGATCTCACTGCAGGAAATCGATGTATCTGCAAGAAATTCGAAATGTCTGCAAGAATCTCGGCTACATGAGCTATCTATAGGATTTGCGGAACTGTTCGAATCTAGAAAATGTGCGCACGAGTTCTGGACTAGTTAGAATAGTAATGCAATAAAGACACAACTAGATGAAAGAATACTTGAATTTAGATAAAATGACACTTTTTATGATAATTTAACATACCTTAGGCTTATGGTACCCCTTTTAGCCAAAACTAGATAACATAGCCGAAGTAGGTATAATTAAAGAGCGAAAAGGGTTCAAAAATAGGGGAGGCAAGGCCTAGGATAGGTGTCAAAAATGGGTAAAGTTCAGACTTAACATGAATAGTAAAAACATATGAATGTTGAAATGAAAACAAATGGGTTGAAGAAGCTGGACAAGAGGATAATTAAATCCCTCATTTTATTGCAAACAATTTAAGGCTAGAAAATACATTCTTCAAGGAAAAAATTGAGATAGTAATTACTAAGACGTGCATGTATTTGACTATTCGACGAATCAACTTCCATCTGCTCAAGATAAAAAACTTGTTGAAGTTGAAGAAATTTGTATCCATGCCATCCCTATTGCAGCAGTCATGGAAGAAATGGAACACATGGGTTCCAACAGTCATTTCAATCCTTTCGGTAGCTTAGTTGGAGGCTCTTTACTAGAAATTATTATTCCAAGTATTTTACATATGTCAATGGGTGGGTTTGGTCAAAGATAAGAAATTTTTTTTGTGAGCCCATTCAATGGCAATGAAGAGAGTGACTTGTTAGAATGTGAATCTTATCTGCCATGATCTTCAACTACCTCCCAGTACTCCATGACAAAATCACCAGTTTCAACAAGAGAACATGCATCTTATGGTAGGTATCTAGATGAAATATATTTAACCAATTTACTTTTATATCAAAAAGATCTGTTTCATTCTGTACTCAGTGCAGGAGCCTCTACAAATGAAGGTGGAGAATCTGTTAATAAGTTTGACAATATTGGAGGCATGTTGAAGGAGATCTTCTAAGTTCTAAACATGAAATATATGAAGATGAAATATATGGGAAGGAAAGTCGAGGTGTATTAGGTGGAAACTTTTTCAGAATCAAGTAAAAGGGAGGGAGTCAATGAACAAGTGAGACACAATTTTGTGAATCCAGAAATGGAAAACTACTCTCAAGAATGTAACTCTAAATATGTGGAGTACACAAATATGAATTAGGCATGTAATAGGAATTGTGAAGAAGATAATGGATAGAATATGGGAGATATATTTGAACATATAGACACGTTAGAAGCTTTTTATGAGAGAATCAAGGTTAATTTGTTGAAGGCCCTTGATAACATAGAAAAGAGAATTCAACTTCTAGAGTTATAAGAGACACTTCCTAGGCAGGTTCTTCGAATGGCCATGGATGGTGTGACTTCTAAGGATATGCCTCACATTATTTATCTTCATCCACTTTGGGGTCAATAATACCAAGTGATCAACTGAAAGAAGAAATTCCCAAGGGTGTGCCTTGTCAGTCATATCTAAAGATTCCTTTCTCAGTTTCCATCTCCAATATTTCTTTGTCATCATTTCCTTATTGTTCTCCATTCCTTGACATTTTGAGCTCTTCCATTTTCTCATCTTTAAATGGAGTGTATGAGAAACCTTCTTCTCCATGTGACATGGAGTTAGTGGAACCTAACTTTCCTATTTTTTTCTCATGTGCTACTCTTAATGCATTAGTATCTTCTCTCATAGACTAGTAGTGTTTCGAAAACCAAGGATAAGGTTGTGCACACAATTTATCAAGTAAATATGCACAATGTGTATCAGAGGTGCTTTGTAAAGCTACAATGTATGTAGACACATCCATTTGTGAGCACCCAACTCCATCCAAAAAGGAATTGGTGTCTATTGATGAAGCTTTAGCATCTTCAGTTGCAGCCTTTTCAGCTTCTGTTGCTACTCATGAAGAGAAAACAAGAAAATGCATAGAATCCCCTTGTAGAACCTTGCAAGTAGAAGATATAGATGAGGGGGGTATTTCTTACCATGATGATAAAAATATTTATTTAAGTGAGGAAGTGTGATACCAAAGTCAGGAAACCATGGATTGGGACCAATACATTGCATCATGAGAGAGTCAAGCTATAGGGTATATTGCAAATAGATTTACATTGAATGGTTTAAAGGTGGAGAAAAGGCAGGTTGAAACCAACATTGGATCAGATTATCTCACTCAATTCAATCATGAAATGAAAAATATGGAATTTTTATCATCCCGTATTTTAGATGTCTCATTTAGAACATATAATTCCTACCAAGCAGCAATTCCATTGGAAAATCTTATGCATGAATATACTCCTCATAAATTTGGAGAAATTATGGGTTTGAAGGAATGCACAGAAAGTAAAATCCCTGTGAAATACCTGTGAATTCCTCAAGGAACTGGACAATGGAAAAATTCCAAACCTGCCAGCCCCTGCTATAGCCATAGATTACTATCAGATTCCTAAGGATTCAAGACTCATAGATGTGGTGTATGAGTGGAATGCGGGCTTATTAACTCTTCCTTTAAGATGACAAGACAAAGAAAAAATCATAACCGAATTAGATTGAGTTTGAGGGCCGAAGTTGCAGCATACCTGTCATTTGTCAGCGTTTGATTGAAGAAGATGTTGAATCATGAGTCCAGAGTATGAATGTGCAATCAAGAATGGATCTTTCATTGCAAAAACGTCTCTTTCGCAGACTGCATTTATTCTCCGGTTAGATATGATGAGAAATTAAAATCCTTCGCACTGGCAAGGAATATCAGTCACTATTGAGCCAACCATTATGATTTTTGGGTTGGATTTGGCAGCACTCAACAACCTCCACACTCCAACTCTCTTACCATTACTGCTCTTTAATGTTGCAACAACCTCTAAAAACAACCTAGAGTCCAGAGTCCAGTCACCACTGACTAGTCAGACTACTGACAACTCATAATATATTATAGACTTCCGATAACTGACTTTAGTAAATTGGTAAATTGGTAATCGTATTGATAAATTGTAATATATAAAACTGAATTTTTAAAAAGTGTTCGTGGGGTGACAAACCTTGTTATGGAATTTCATAAAATTATTCAATTTTTTAAAACAACCTGTAAAATTAAAATTAAAATTTGTTTTTGACAAGTAAATTTTGTTAACTACTTCTGTGATGTGCTAGAGGCTTTTTGAAGGGCGCTGATGTGTTTGATTTTGAACATTGTTTGGTAGATGTTAAACTAGCACAATTATATTTATCAATGTGGTTAATATACTAGGGTATATAAAACACATATACAAGCATTTAATGGTTGATATATGTAGATAGACATTTATCAAAAACATTAATAATTATTAAATGTATAGTATTAATGTGGTTATTAGAGATTGAATATTTGTATTTATTAATAACTATATATATGTGTGTGTGTAACTATATAACTATAACAAAATTATAGTATAATGTCATTACTAATAACACTTATTTATCTCTCATAATTATGTTAATCATTAGCATTCAAATATTTTTAGGTGGATGGGTTTTTTGTCCCACAAATAAGGGGGTCTCATACACCAATTTGGTGTCTGTTTGGACCTCACCTTAAAATTGGATAATAATAATAATAATAATAATAATACATTTGTCAACATATTAATATAATTATCAATATTTTTATATATACTTAGAATATAATAACAATATTAATAATATTAACTTCATATATAAATAATATAGTACGTTAATAGTATTAACTATATTAATAGATATTAATAAATCGAAGTGTCTAATAATATTATAAACTCAAGGGATTAATATTATAAATCTAAGGTAAAATATACCCAAGGGAACAATATTAAACCCTAAGATTTATATTGTAAGCATAAATGATTATAAACCATAGCATTAATATTATAAATCCAAGTGATAAAAACCCTAGGATTAATATTATAAACCCTACAATTATAAACCTTAAGATTATAAATCTAAGAGATTAGGAAAATATTAAACATTAAGATTAATAAAAATAAACCCAAGGAATTAATATCATAAACCCTTGGGAATAATAGACCCAATGGTTTAATATCATAAACCCAATAAATTATAGATATTATAAGGGAAACAAATAAATATTATAAATATTTAGGATTAATAAACCCAACAAATTAATGATGATGATGATGGTTAACGCCAGTTAAGACCAATGTGGTCTATCAGAACTTAAGAGAGGAGAAAGAATCTAAGTTTGATTCTTCAAAATATTGTTTCTGTAGTCAAAGAGAAGAGAATTAAGCGCTCCAAGATCGCTGTAGGTGGGTTGGATTAATAGGTCAAGAAGATTGGAACTGTGGAAAATGGTAGGGAATTGAGATTGAATGTGAGTAAGAGTGAGGCAATCTAAAAGGAAGTGATTTTCATCTTCCACCTGCTTAGAATCACAAATATGACAGATTCTATCGTTCCAAGGGGTCTTGGGAATAGACCACTGTTCAGTCTCACTTTGAAGCTCATGGGAATTAGTTCTAATCTTAGCGATGTTCATTTTTTTATTATTGTTGGAAAACACAGAGAGATAATTCTGATTATCAAGGGTGGGGTTGATTACTTCCTTATAGTATCTTAGCTTCCTTTTACCCTCTAGCTCCTGATCCTCCCACAAATTTTCCTTAAACTTGGAGGTAATAGTATTCTTGATATTATCTTTGCTTCCCATACTAATCTCCTCCTTAATTTCCCAATGGTTGAGCCAGGACTAGGCATCCTTATGTCACCCATGCTTGAGGCGAAGGTGAGGGTTTTGACTACATTTAGAAGAAATTTTAGGGATCCTGTTTGATTTCATGTTGTAAAGCTTCTTCTTATACATCAGATATCTAAGCATAGTCGTACTTTCAATGGGGGACAAACCAAATTCGATCAAGAGGATAGGATAGGGAGTATTTCCCTTGATCTTAAGGTTGTAGGTTATGAATTTCTTTTGAATCATCTCAATCTTCCTCCATGAATCTCTGGATATAGTGCAACCCCAAAATTCACATCTGTATAAGACAACGGGGGTGACAAGGGTCTCAAAGAGGAACCTGTTTTTACTCCAAACATAAATATCGGTCGACTTAAAATTATTTTCAAGCTCATCATAAGATTTCCAGCGCTCAATAATCCTTTTCTCGATGCTATAATTCTAGTTGAGATGATGAGGCAAGTCAATGCAAAAATAATTATAAGAAGAAACCTTATCTAAGCACTGGTTATTATACATGAAACTACCATGGGTGATATTTTTGGATTTAATGATCATGACTTTAGTCTTGTCGGTATTAACTGTCATACCCATCTTGGAGCAGTAGTCATGAAGAATTATAAACCTAATGATCACTTACACAAACAATAAATAAAATCAAGGGATTAATATTATAAACCCTAAGGGTTAAAAACACATGGGATTATTATAATAAACCCAAGAAATTAATGATCCAAACTAATTATTATTATTATAAAACCAAGGGATTAGAAACCCAAGGGATTAATGAACCTAACTAATTATTAGTAAACCCACATATTAATATTATAAACCCAAGGGATTAGTATTATAGACCCAATTTATTAATATTATAAACTCATGGGATTAATATTATAAGCCATAATATTACAAATTCCAAATCCAAGAGGTTAATATTACAAAATATAAACCCAAAGTATTAATATTAAAAACCAGAGGATTAAAATTGAAAACCCAAATTCCTCGCTGGGGGTGTCCAATCACAGGGTGAAGTGGGACGTTGTCAGTTAAGGCTGGAATGGCCCTCAGACATGCGTCCACCGACTCACCACCCTCCCATGCTCTAATAGTAAGGGCCTCAGGGCATGCGATCCTACGACAACGATCAATGTAGTTAAGGGTGCAACGGATGTGAGCCAAGCCATTCGGTATCCGTGCGAAATGGTGAATCTTGGTGCTCTGGATTTTGAAAATGAGCAGAAGCAGGCTCTCAAGCCTTGGCTTGAGATTCGTCTGCAGAATATTAGGTGGGTGAAAATTCAGTTGGGTAGCAGTGGCAGGAGTTTGGAAACCGAGAGGACACTTGGCAATGACAAGAGCACTGTTTTGGGAAATGATACCCTAAAGGTATTGGGTTGATAACCTTCACAGATCAGGGGCATGCCATCACAATAAGGACTCACTAAAACAAATTTTATGCTAATAACTAGAAACTACAGGTTGTAGAACTTACCTAGATATCCCTCGGTTGAAGTCGATCCCGCGGGATGCAAACCCCCTGCAACACTTTGTGCTCCAAAATTTGTAAACCAGCAAAGAACGAAGACAAAACCCTAGTTGTACAGCATATATATTTTCTATATGTTAGTGGAAATAATGTATAACGTCATAAAAACAATATTAAATGTTCAATTAATGATCATTACACATGTATAAAAGATAATTGACACGTAAACATCAGGAACAAGATGGCTTCTTCTATTACTAATGACATGTACAATACATAAACGTGAAGAGATCACCTGAAATTTGCCACGGCCTTTGAGCATACCATCCAATAGATCTGCCCAGCCCTAGCCTCTCAAGATTTCTTCCAAGATGAGTGCACAATGGATGTCATATAGGGTGATAAAAATCTCAAGGAAACAAGGGTTTCCTGAATATATCTGGGAAGTGCAGGAGGCACGGGAATATATCAAACTTGGATAGGGCTCCAAAAGCGTATAATATCTATATTTCTCTCTCTCTTCCTCCCTTAGGCGATTCCCTTGAGGGGCTTTTATACTCCCTCAAATTAGTTTTTTATAGTTGGGAACAGTTAGGCCATGGGTTGGGGTGGTTAAGTTACTGGAACAACAGCAAACCCCACCTCAAAATAGGGAAAATATATATTTTTTAATGATTAAAATGGCATAAGCGGTTCTCTATAGATGGACTCAAATGTATACGTGGAAAAGTCTGGGTAGAGTCATGTATGGGTTTTAAGATATTGTTTTTTGATAAAATGTCCAAGTCTGAAGGGAAGGGGTTCCCAAGGCCAAAGCATAAATCATAAACTATGAGCTGGTGATAAATGATGCTATAACAAATGCCCCCTAATATATGAGGTCAGAAGGGGTACATGATGGCCGAAATGTATTATGTGCATAGAAAGAACCTTACGAGGACTAGAGAGGACTTCACCATATTTCAGCTTGCCAAAAAACCAGTGAGAGAGATCAGAAAGATAGCTCATGTCTGAGGTCGGCATACCCATGCTCAGTGAAAGAAAAGCATGTCAGCATATGAAGTATAGAGCTGATCCAATATGTATACAATTATAGCTGAAATGTAAAGTACATAGTGAATCATCTGATCACTGCCCAAAATTACAAGTCAAATCAAGTCCAAGTATCACATATAGAAGACTGATCAATGATGCTACAACAGTTATCTTATCACAAAAGTCACAACTGAATCTCCAAGTACCAAATCATAAGTGGTGGAACAAATGGTACAACACGCAACTCGGGAGCCAACATATAAGATGCTGCTGAGATGAAACTACAACATATAAGGGTGGATGGTGTCACTAGCAGAAAACTAAAGGAACTGTCAAAGTGAACCAACGCATGTTGATGCAAACCCGAGGTCTTCGCCGATCACTATGGCACAATTCTACACAATGGGAATAAATGAGCTAAAGTCGAGCATGTGAGAAATAGTTTGGTTACCGGTCATTGATGTATATCGTTAACAAATGTGAGACAACCCATCGATAATGATAATGAGTGTCAAGGTGCCCCAATACAATCTAGTAAGTGCGAATGAATGAGTTGAAGTCAAACACTTGAAAGAATATATCAATTAGGAGGCAATAATGTATCCTCACTATCGATAGCGAAGAGTCTACCACTGATGACTATAAACCCTAAGGTACTAACAAAGAGACTCTAGACCTTATTCCCAAAGCAATGAGTGAGAGTCAATGGGAAAAGATTTGCTAGAAGGAAGGCATTAAGGCATCCCACATCAGTCTAGCGTGAGTGTAACCCGCATGCCAAAATTTGGAAGGAATCATAAAAAGTAGAGTGAAGTAACCAACCCGAAGTACGTTTCCGGCATGCACAAGGTGAAGCTAGCACACGACAGAAACCCTCTAAACCAACCAATAATGAAAGATGACAAAGAGGTGAGATATCCACCAATAGGTTGAAATGGAAATCAAGGTACTGCACGAATCCCAGGTGTGATAATGTACGCTAACATCGAATACAAGGGGAACCACTCAGTCAAATACCCATGATGATGATCAAATGATGAGTACAAGGTCACCTATCAATGATGTAAATAGGGTCAGAGTGCGGCTCTAGGTTTACTCTCAGAGCAATATGTCATAGTTGATAAGAGACAAACCAGCCGACAAGAAGTCAATTGGGACCTTCTCAAACCAGCACGAGCAAAGGACCAAATATCTGATGTGATAGAACAAGATACTGACAAGACCAAGAAGGCCGACTGAAAAATTAGTCAAGAGACACTGCAGAAAGGCTGACTCAGGTTAACTTCCCTTGAACAAAAGCATGACTCACGTTTGACTATGGCAGAAAATGATAACTTTGTATAAGTTTGTCATGCAGGGGGAATAAAAAAACCCTCCATATGATTGGAAGAGATAACCAACTGGGGGAGTACTGACTCATGAAACAAGGTTATGGCTTCTCCTAAGTCAAATACTAAAACCATCCAAAATGGATAAAATAATTAGCTTTTTTTTGCTTTGTTCAAGGACAACAAAATTGACACTATAGCTAACATAAAGTATGGAAGAAATATCCCGTTCCCGCTCTTTTTCAAAATATTTGATTTTTTTGTCTTTTTCATATTCAAAGCCTAAAAAATAATAAAATAATGCTATGATACAATGGATAGAATGAGTGTCGTAAAACAGATGCACTAGTTCCTAGGATAGGAGAAATCCTATGCTCAATGCAAGGTGGTGAAAACTGGTAAGTGACACTCAGAGGAATGTACCATCCATGGGTAAAGGTGTCAAGTTGCAGAAGCTAAGTGATTGCATGGTTAACTTGTACAAAAAGACATGGGCAAAAGATGGCTTAAACATTGAGTCCAAATGAAGCCGGCTAAAGGCCAGGATAAACAAGTAGTCAATATGCAATGCAGTAATACAACTCGACAACATAAGGGAGCCTCTAGGGTAATGGCTAGAAAAATGATATTGAAGAAGAAGAAGAATGAAGCTTCAACACATAAATCATGGCGAGACTAAAGAGGACTCCCGAGCCTACAAGAATTGAAACATGGGCGAAAAATGCTAGTGAGGAACTAGCTAGGAAGCCCATGTAAAGGAAGGCTCTACCACCAAGTCATGATTAAAAAATCGGTGAGTGAAATGGGTAAAGTACTCATGACATGATTAGATAGACCCTATGGAATGTGATCATAATGGAGGCTAGTATGCAAAATGCAATAGAAAGTGGATTCCTTAACCTATATGCCAGTTCGAAAACATGTACTTGCCCTGACAGGTCAGCGGTCATGGATCCAAAGAAAAACTAAAAAATCTCGAATTCAGCAACATGTACCTGAAAAATACCTTGCCCAACACTTACAAGCCAAACGGTTATACAACCTTAATTAAATTCGAAAAAATAAGCATAAGGAAAATTTTCAAAAATTTTCAAATTCTGGGCATAAATAGACCATTTGACTCACATTTGGCTCATTTTCACATTGCAGAAGTGGAGAAGGAGTTTTTGGAGAAAAAATTCCTTTTCTCAAAACCGGAGCAATTAGACATCAAATCATGCCCAATCAATCAAGTAAGCTCTAAACTCATCTTGCTCATCAATTTCGTTCCATTTTAAGGTAAAATTTTTGAAATTTGACCGTAGGAAAGAGATTCTCTGATGAAACCCTCTGCGCATACGGGGGTTCATGTGGACGAACCTACGTATGATAAGTGACTGTGTATAAGCGAAGCCGTGTATGCGCAGAGCAAAAATTTAAAATTTGAATTTAATACATGATTTAATGATTTTTCAGGATGTCTATTAGCTAGAGAGAGCGTGAACATGGTGCCATCGACAATGAAGTGATGGAAGATAAATTTTTGCTAAGTATTCTTCGAAATTGTTGATTGCTCAAGTTCTTTAAAATGCCAAATATGAAGAGCAAAGTGCGGTTGCTTCAAATGTTGGTGAATTATTGGGAGCCGAAAGAGGACTGCTTCATAATTGACCAGATGCCCCTATGCATAGAAGTGGAAGATATTTATTTCATCACTGGACTTTCTCAGACAGGAGATCCAGTAGATTTATATGGAAAGCTTGTTGGAGGGCTAACCATAGAAGATTATATCCAAGTCTACTGTGTAGAGGATGCACAAAAGGTAGGAACCCAGATTCCTATCAGAGATTTGAAGGATTTATATATGAAGATCCTTATCTTCACCATTGGCAGAGTAGCAGGATTTTCTTCTCTGCATCAGGCTTCGAGGACACAAATGAGTATAGCAGTGGAGTGCCTGATACATCCCTTTCATTGGTGCACAAAATTACTGAGCAATATGAAGAAACATTTACCATAAATCCAGAAATAAAAAATCAAACATTTCGGGTATGGGACAATCTTTCTAACATTATTATTCGAGATGGTCCCATGGCTTCAACCCAAAGTCATCTCAACAATCAGCAACCCGAGAGATCCAAGAATAGCCTGATGGGTAGATCTGATGAAGAGATTAAGGGGAAGTGAAGTTCCCCGTATCACTTGGGATGATGAGTTATTCCAATGGTGGGAGGAACAAGTCATCGCAGTGGAAGATTATCCTTATGCTGGGATGGACTTTCGTGTTGATCCAGATCTAGTCCTACCACTCGGTGCAACATGGGGTGCAATCGGTGAGTTTGCAATTTTGATTTTTGATTATGTGATTTTTTTTTAATGTTTTTTTCAAAGTATGATAAATTTTTTTTTTTTTTATTGGACTAAAATGACTTACAAAATTATGATGATCATGATGCAGACATGGGACTAGTCAGGCCTGAGGGATACCTAAGGCATAAGCTCTGCAGAGGTGAGGCAAATGCATAATACCCTGGAAAAACACTCCATGCCGTCCAGAGGAACTTGGAGAGTTTGACTCGCCAAGTGCCTATGGCTGCAATAGAGGACCTACGAGAGGCTATCTAGAGACGGTTAGTCAGACTACCATGAGACAGGCTATCTAGAGACGGTTAGTCAGACTACCATGAGACTGGGTGCAGTTATTACGCTGAGTAGCGACTGCTATCGTGTTCTATAGGAACACGAATATTGGGCAGGGACATCAGGAGTAGATTTTATAGATATGATCAGATGACTGTAATATTTTTTTATGATAGACATGATCGCGTGCATAAGCCCTAATTTTGCAGGACATGTTGGTCCATATTTTATATATTTTTGCACACTCTGACTATATATATACAACGATTTATATGATGTGATGGCTCAAATGTATGAAAAATGTATGATGTATTTGATATATTGTTTAAAATACTGAATGAAAAATATGCCAATCAATTGCTTGATTAGCCAATAAGTCTGCCATCCAATTGTCAGCTCGAGGAATATGAATGATTGTTATAAATTAAAATGATATTTGTAACAAATGTACCCTAAAAAAAAACCGATGTAAAAATGGGTCTTGAACCCGATATGTGTTGTGCAACTGTGAAACCACCACTACGAATCCAAAAAAACTACTAACAAATCAACACCCAAGGATATTTCCTTCGAGAGTAGATTAATCATTGCAGTGTATTCTGCTACATTGTTCGAAGCAGGATCAATGTAGACACCTCTTGACACTAACAACTGACCGGATGGATAATGGAGTACCCAAGTCGTGGAAGCTAAGTTTCGGGTATGTCTACTAGCGCCATTGGTGAAACCAAAATGACTCATGACATTCAATAACACCTGCCAAAGCAGATCAAATTCATCAAAATCACATCACCAAATCGAAAACTCAGATATGTACAAATATATATATATATATATATATATATATATATATATATATATATATATATATACAACAAAGCAAGATGCTAGGCCAAAGCCTAGGAATAATACTTTTTCAAATAGAGCCCATTTCTAGGCTCTTCCCACTCATTCCCATTAAAACAAATCAAGGCATAAGCACCTTTATTTAGGAACTTTTTAGCGATGAAGGGGCCATACCACATCGATTTAAAATTCCTTGCACCCAAAGCATCCTTCTCTTGAGCATAAACCAAGACAAGGTCACATTCAAAGAATACCTTAGGTTTTACCACCTTATCGTACTAGAATTTTACCCATTTCTGATGCACCTTATTCATTTTAGTTTCATCTCGACGCTGCTCATCAAGATGTTCTAGATGGAAAAGGCATTCTTCAAGACTAGGAGTGTTCGAAAAAAGCTCAACATCTAGCTTAAGAGAGGGAATTTCACACTCAATCAGAAATATAGATTCCAACCCATAAGACAGTTGAAACAGAGAAAAACCAGTTGCAGTTTTGACTGACATCCGGTATGCCCAAAGTGCATGATACATCATAATATGCCAATTGGATCTAGATTTATCAATCGTCTGTAGAAGAATTGTCTTCAAGGATTTGTTCATGGCTTTGACTTGCCCATTGGCTTGATGATAATAAGGAGACGAGTGCTCCTACCAAATACCCAATTTCAGAGCCAATTCAGCCATCATGCTATTTTGAAAGTGACTACCATGATCAGTGACAATATCTTTGGGAATAACAAAGCTAGAAATGACTTGATTGAATAGGAAAAGAGCTGTTGTCTCACCGTCATTCCAAAAAGTAGGCATAGCTTCAACCCACTTGGTGAAGTAGTTTACAGTTACGATAATGTACTTGTGACCTTTAGCCGAAGGCAGGTTACAAGTAGTAAAATCAATACCCCACTTTGTAAAGGGTCCGACAGTAACGATAGGAAAGAGCGGAGCTGGATGAGCGAGCATCTTTCGAGTATAAACCAAACATGGATGACACTTCTTGACCGATTCCATACAATATTTGAAAATTGAAGGCCAGAAGTATCCTGCACACAAGATATTTTGGGTTGTAGCAAGCCCAGATAAATGACTGCCACAAGCTCCACTATGGAAATCATTTAGCACAACCTCAACTTCTTCGAGAGTTAAGCAATGCCTAAGGATAAAATCGACCCCGAGATGATATAAAGTGTCACCAATAATTAAATAACTTTTGGATAAGTGACGTAACTTTCGATGCTCATATTTCGAAAAAGTCGAGGGAAACTTCGCAGTATGGAGATAAACTATGAGATCTCCATACCAAGGATCTTGTGAAGAAATGAGAAAAAGATATTCATCAAGAAATGATTCATCACAAACAATCTCTTCTCCACAGGGCAACTCAGAAATCAATTCTGCAAAAACTAATGATTTCTTAGACTTGGAAGACATAAAATCAAATATCAAATTCCTGCAAAATCACAATCCATTGATTGTATTTTCCCCCAATCACTCGCCTACTGAGAACCAACTGAAATGGATTGACTGCTGCCAAAACATAAGTTTTGCATAGAAGAATGTAATGCCTAAGCCGCTGAACAACATGCACTGCTGCTATAGCAAGCTTCTCTATCGGATAATAACAAAGTTCAGGTCCTACCAAGCCTCGACTAAGGTATTATATAACATGCTCAGAAATAGCATCGTCCTATTGAACCAGAACCATACCAATGGTAGATTCTCCTACTGCAAGATACAAGAGGAAATCCCCGCTATAATCGAGTGGAATCAATATAGAAGCAGAGGTCAATGCATTTTTCAAAGCATCAAATGGGCATTGAGAAAATTCATCCCAAAGAAATGAAACTCCTTTCTTTAATAATCTCATAAATCCTTTTATAGTGCATAATTTATGATAAATCTCTGCATAAAATTAGCTTTTCCTTGCAGACTTTGAAGTTGATGAATTGAATATGGGGGAGGCAACTGAAGTATTGCCTCAACCTTGAAGGGATCTACCCAAAGCCCTTCCATAGACACTATGAATCCCAACAATCGACCAGATGTGACAGCAAAAACACACTTGTTCAGGTCCAACCAAATTTTATAATGCCCACATCGTTCAAAAACTTGACAGAGGTGAGAAGGATGATCCATTCTCTTGCGAGAATGAGCAGCTAAATCATCCAAATATGCCTCAATAATATGTTTGATGTCATGGAATGCGTAAGACAGGGCCCGCTGAAAAGTAGCTCTAGCATTTTTGAGGCCAAAAGGCATTTTATTGTAAGAAAAGGTACCCCAGAGAAAAATAAATGTAGTCTTATGCTGATCTTTAGGATGGATAGTAATTTTATTATATCCAGAGACACCGTCCATGAAGGATAAAATCTAATTCCCCGCACACTCATCTATAATTTGATCTATAAATGGTGTGGGGTAGTTATCTTTAGAACATGCTTTATTTAGGTCTTGGAAGTCAATGCAAACTCGAATTTTTCCTTGTTTCTTGTCCACAAGAACTGGATTTGAAACCCACTCAGTCAAAGGAATTGAGTAAATTAACCCTACCTTTAACAGCTTCTCCACCTCAATTCCGATAGCTGCGGCCTTCCTAGGTTTGATTAGACGAAGCTTTTTCCTGATAGGCTTAGCATTTTCTTATACCTTGATCTCATGCTGGACAATAGATGAATCTATACTAGGAATTTCCTCATAAGACCAGGAAAACACATCTCTAAACTCTTGAAAGAGATCGATGTAAATTTAAAATCTTCAGGGGAACATTCAGCTCCGATGAAGACATTCTCTATAATGTTGGGATCTCTGGAGATGTTCACCAGGATAGTAGGAGAAATCACAACCATGTTCCCTTCAAAAAAAACCTGTGCTGGTGCTAAAGGGTTCAGGACTGGGTGAACAGGGCCAGAAGACTGAGGGCTAGGAAAACTTGATTTAGCTTCGTTCAAATCTGGTACGAAGTAAGACCGATGATGAAAATCATCCCATGATCTCTCTACACCATTGATTTCTTCAAGGATTGCCTCTTCAGATGGAAAAGTGGTATCAAGGCAATTCTGAGCCAAAGATGAACTGAGAGTCCAAGCTGGAGCCACATCTCCATCCAATTCTTTCGGTGAAAGAGAAGTTAGAATGGAATCTGCAGAGTCAACAATAGAGCTATAAGCAATCTCAGCTGCAGACATAGGGAATACCATTCCACCCACTTGACCTTCTGCTAATGTGGAGGTAGGAGAAGGTAAGGTCCAAGGGTACGAAAAATAATGAGTTCTAAAGAAATCTCTTCGAATAGGAACACTGGAGGATAAAATTGCATTGATATGAACTGAAGGAGGCAGAAGATCAAAAGTACCCATCAAGGAAGTGTACATGCCAACCCCCAGATTCTCAACAGGCGGCTTGGTATCCTTCACCAAAGGAATGGTTGAGTCAGAGGATGCATTCGGATCTATAGGAGACAATCCAGTTGGTCAACTGTAACAATTCTCCCTTTGTGAGGGAAAAAAACGATGCAGAATAATGAGGATGCAATGGCATTCATTTCATAGATCTAGTTTCACCCCAACATAATGTTATAGTCTAAGCTTGTGTCAACTATCTCAACTTCAATATTAACAGTCTTGCCCCCAACATAGATGGGCAAAGATGGAACAATACCATGCAGTCTGTGAGAATGACCATCAAACGTAGTCAGAAGAGTGGCTGAAGGAATAGATGCGGGAGATCCAATACCCTTCCAGCATGCGAGAGACATCACACACGTGGAAGCACCCTTATCAACAACTGTTCGAAAGATATTGAATTTTCAATAAGTCGATCTGATATGAAAATCCATATGATGAGGAAGTATTTTTTTTAAATTTCAACATGTCAAATGTGATCATAAGAGAACTCTTTGGATTAACAATCCCAATAACAGTGAGCAAAGCACTTCACTGAGCCTGACAAGACTTGAGGACCTCTAGCATGGACACGGAAAAAGGACTTTGAGCCAGATATTCTACAATCAAGTAGTTATGTGCAGCCTTGGCATTAGGATTGATCGTCAAACGTTTTGAAGACCCTTTCGACATCCACGGTATAGGCTCAACAGTAGGCCTAGTAATATGAAGTGGCTCAGTACTATCAGGAGCACCCTTGGCTTTCAAAGACTAAGCTTTGCCATAGTCACGAGATATCATAGCGATATCTGTGTGAGCACTCATCATGTATATGTTTGATGTATTTTCCCCTTCCTGGCTACCCCCAGAGGAAGCTCCAGTATTTTGATTCGTGCTAGAAACTAATTGCTGCCCTTGGGGAAAAGGGTTTGTTAGAACAACCTGGGAACTAGAAGAACTCTGTTGAGCTAACAAGCGCTGCGCATCCTGAATTTTAGGGCAGAGGTGCGTAAGATGGTCTCCAATGCACAACTTGCATGGAAACTTCACTTTCTTTTTATTATCCTTTTTACCCTCTCCAACATGATCGTTGGATTTGTTTGCATTCCCCTTCCCATCCTTGTCATTTTTCTTGTTATTCCGTCCCTTCTTCTTCCCATTGGATTGTTGATTCCCTTTGGGATTGGAAGTTTGGACAACATTAATTTCCAAGGACTAGGAAGGAGTTGACACTGAAGGCACAACCTAACCAGAAGAAGCAGATTGTATAGACAACTGCTGCAATTGACTAAGCAGGCTAGCCACACCAGTATCGATTGAACCGATAAGTCCATCACCATGAGGAGCAGGTTTAGTTTTGGCTAAGTCTAATTTGGAGTGAGGGGCATCTAACAAAGTTTTATTAAGGACTCCTGACTGAGAATAAATCAGTTCCAATTTCTGAGCCCTAAAAATAGTCGGCTCTTCAGAAAATACCCCTGAAAGGAATACGTCCTTAGAAATTTCTGGCTATAAAGGTTTCAAAAACCTCTCAAGAAGGAATTCATTTTGGATTTGGGCTTTAATGAACCTCTTCCTTCTTCTCCATTCCTGAATATGGTCAGAAATGTGGGTTGCCTTGTCCTGCTGAAAATTTGCTAGGAGGTCAGTCCTGGCGTCATAACAGATAGGTAACTAAAAGTGATTTAAGAACATGGTAGAAAAATCTCCAAAAATAGCAAAACTACCCCCAATTAACTCAATATACCATTTGGCAGCATTTCCAGTTAAGGTTCTTTGAAATAATCTCAACCTAAACGAGTCATCGATCAGAGAGTTCGAGGAACACCATAAATGGAAAGTGGTGATATGATCTGCCGGATCCTCACCAGTCTTCCCTTAAAATTTTGGAATATCTGAAGGGAGCTTGGTGGGGACTGGAGGCCAACCCAGACTATACGAAATAGGATCATTAGTCAATTTTAATGTTGCCAGAAATGGTAAGCGTGGAGGAGCCTGGGAATTCCATCCTCCATAGGAAGGATTCCCAACATTCTGAAAAGAATAAACTGGATTTGTTGAGGCACCAGGTTGCCAAGTTTTGTTCATAGAGAATGCTGGGCCATAGGAAAATCCTTGTGACCCAACATTCAGAGAAGGAACCCCCCCCCCGCCCCCAACATAAAGTGACTATAGACATGAACATTTCCTCCAAATGAGGTAGTGAAAGGAAAGGAAACCCCTTGGTAAGGGTTCCACGCATTTGAAAATGGAGAAAAATCCTGAGAAGTACTCGATGAAGGGAAAGGAAAATTCCCTTGCTTACTAGCGAGAAACTGATTCCTTGCTCCTGACACTGTAAAAATAGGGTGCCATCCTATAAATACATTAGAACTTTGACCTCTCGAAAACATATTGAAACCTGAAGTCTGAGAGGTAAAAGGTAAATATCCTAAGGAAGGGTTTGAATGAGGGATGTGCCCAATTTCAAAGGGAAACTGTTGGAATGAAATAGATCCACTAACCATAGAAGGAATGGGTGTGGAGATAGCTGAAGCAGCAGAAAAGGAGAAAGAAGGAATCCCACTAGTGGGCATTCCAAAAGAAAAGGGACCAGATTGAGAAGCATGTGCTTGGGTGTAACCAGAGCCAAACACAACAACACTAGAAGTGATTGTTGATATAGCAATAGTGCCCCCTCCTTCGACTAAAAGAGGAGTTTTAACACTTACAGTGTTCACAGCCAAAACTATGTTCCCAGTAGTGGCCATCAAAAGGTATGAATATGACGGATAAGGATTTTCCGGTCTCAGAGACTCGGGTCTGATGTACTAAATAATGTAAGGATAACTAGAAGGAAGAGGAGATGGAAGAGACTCAGTAGGCTGAGGGGCTTCCTCTATTTCTACTTCTTTTGCTGGAAATAAAACTCTAGAGATGAGTGAATCACTCCTCTCTATACTGACACTGACACCAGAACCACCCACAAAAACTTCGAGCCCCGACGGAGGGTCTCTCTCCGCTATGTTTAAAACCACCGGGTGAAAATCACCCTCCGAATTACTCCTACGCATTCTTGGAGAAGGCTCGAAACTCATGGGAGACAACCCACGAAGCCTCCTCGATTGACGAGGCGATCGGTCATCCAATTTAAGTGATTAAAATTAGAATAAAAAATATATGAAGCTAAGAAATCTAGGAGCAAAGAGTAAACTCTAAAAAACTTCCTAAGATATAGCCAGGAAAGAAGCTCTCAAGTATTTATTCTCTGGGTGATTAGGACCAAACACGAAAATACAAGACAATGAAATAATAGGACCTTTCGAAAATAGTTTGGGGTAATTATGCCCCAGGCCTACTAGAAAAGGTAACAAAAATAGTTACCCTGACATCCTAACAACAACCTTTGCCAGTGCAAGTCCCCAAGCTTCGCAAGGGAACCCTCCAGAAGTACTGATGGAAGTGATGCAACGTTTGTATCAAGTACCACGGGTATTCCCCCCAGCAGTCACCTATGCGGTCCCTAGCATAGGCAGCTATGGGCACCAATACGTATTGGGAGCCGGGCGGAACGGTCTTAGGTCAAGATTCAACAAATATGAGAGGGGGTATCTCTCTTCTCTACCTGCACTATCCCTCGCATTTGACTCTCTAGAGGAGAGCTTTCCCGATCCACTTAATGGTGTTGGATTTCACTCATTAATAAACTGTCTATGTTTAATAATTTGAGCGGACTCGGAGAGTTAATGCTCCACTCACCTAATCCAAGGCCCTACAACCTAGCTAGTTGGTGTATGATTAATGAAAATTATGCAAAAAATTCTAGTTTCTTTTAATTAGATTGCTTATTTTAAGTTGGATTTTTCTTAAGTCAAGGGCTCACTGAAGTGAAACTGATGTTGTTTTATGACGCAGAAGAAATCAATGAAAACCTAGTTACATGCAAATGCAACGATTTCCTTTCGATGAAAAGTGATTTCTACTTGGGTTCTACGAAACTAATAAGAAGAAACTTTGTTTTTTCTTTTCAGACACTCACACTTCACATAATTCATAAAATTACAAAAAATACTAAAATTCTCATATGCACTTAATGCAAACTACCAATGATATGCAAACCCTAAGATGCTAGTTCCAAATAAGCAAAAAGAGTTCCTAGACAATGGTTCGATCGCTTTTTGACAGAAAACAAGGCTAGTTCCAAACGGAAGTCCTATGCATAACAATGCCAAACATGAAAAAAGAGTGAAAGCAAACAAAAATTCCTTCACAATCAAGCCAAGAAACACATATTTCATTAAATTTGGAAGTTTTTCGTCGATCTAGAATTTAGAAATTTTAACTAGATTAAGTTTTTTCAAAATGTGGAATTATAAAATCACTTAGTTTACTAATTTTAATGTAGATATTCACCATTTTTGGTGAAAATTTTGGCATGGTAAAGTATATAAAACAAATTTATTTAAACTTGCAAAAGCAAATATTTCACATCTTAATCTTGGTTTCCTTATATTATCTCTTTTAATATTTTTTATGGTTTATACTAAAAGCTAAGTTTGTTAAAGTTATCTTATGAAAATAATGTTGTGTATGTTACTATTATTAACTTTATGAAAATAATGTTTTGTATGTTATTATGATTAACTTTATGAAAAGAATGTTTTGTATGTTACTATTATTAACCCGTTTAATTATAATTTGATATAGTAAATATCACGACAAGGTATGTGTTAAATTACGATTATTACTAAGACAAGGTTGGCACAATTTAAAATTCTATCGCCTTTGCAACACTCGTAATATGGTTGAAGATGAAAAAACCTCTTAGATCATCCACTTTGTACTCAAATTTGGATTTAAATTTCAAAGTATTTGTGGCACTACCAACCTTCTTGATCTTTTAACTAAACAAAATTATGATGATCTTGAAACACTTATTTTAATGTTTTTTTAGCATAACAATAAAATTCTTAAGAATTTAGAGTAATATATTTATGGCTTCTTATATACCATATTATTTGGTCTTAGTGGATGATAATCATCATTATCACCATCATCATTACATACTATTGTAGGAAGTTTGAACCATTTTAAAGTTGACATGAGAAAATATTTTTTTACGATCAATTTAAATGTTGAATGAGAGTAGTAGTATAATTTATTTATTATTTGTTCTTTTGTGTTAAAAACTAACTTAATTGAGACTGACTTGATGAATAATAGATTAATATGCAAGATATATATTAAGTATAAAGTTATTTAATGACAAATTATCATAGTAATGTGTCCAATATATACTAGCATAGATCCACCTTAAATACAAATTTAACATGAGCCTAGAGGGATTAAATGTTGATTTAAATGTTGAATGAGAGTAGTAGTATAATTTATTTATTATTTATTATTTGTACTTTTTGTGTTAAAAACGAAGTTAAAAACTATTGTTTTTATAGACCAAGTTTAGAAGATGTTGTTTTAAAGTGCATTATTGAATTTGATTATGCATATTTGATATGGTGAGAAGTCATGTTGTTCAAACAAATATTTGAAAACTTAAATATTTTATGGCACTATCATGTAACTTGTATCATCACGTGATTACATTGAAATACTAAATAATATAATTACATTGAAATACTAAAAAATATAAAACTCCAAAAATAATATCAAGAGAATAGTTGATATACAACAAATATTGAAAAGTGTGTTTGAATGTATATTAATAGATCCTTCAAAAAAACAATTATAGTCGAACTTACACATCCCCTCATACTAGGTTTTGGAATGAGCCTTGCCTCTCGACTCAATTACTAATCATTTTAATTATCAAAATCAATCATGAATTAGAATAGTAACTGTTGTCGCTCCTAGAGACAGCCTAGAGTTGTGATAGACCAGTGCCTAGGACATCTTAGCATAGCAAGGAGCATATAATGTAATGTGTGAAGTTGTCAGCTTTAGCTTGCATGCTATCTCCTGTAAACAGGGAAATAAAATAGAATGGGACCAAAATCTCAGAAACTGACACAGGAAAAGAGATACTGCAGAGGCAAGATGCAGAACTCTAATACAAAAGCGACAGAAAATTCAGAGACAATTTACTGCAAAGCGGGCCGATTCAGAAATACTTCACAGAAATAAATTATCAGAAGGTGTATGTACTGAAAGAAGTATTGAGAAGATACTAGTTAACATTGAGCTGATACCCAGATATACAATACCACCATACATGGGCTTATCAATCTAAGAATCCATACATGATAATAGCATTTTAAAAGCACCCTCCCAAAGCAACTAATATAGCAGAAGTATGGTTAGCTGAATGATGGAACAAAATATCATGCATGAGCCATATTTAAAGCGCTTGACTGATCCGAGCATGGGCATCAACTAGGATGAATCCATACCAAAAATCAATGAGCCACTCGCATTCCAAAACGTGATACAAGAAAGATGGATGAAATGAAATGTTCTATTAATATAACACAATAAAGAAAGTTACAGATTGTGAAATACCAAAGATCAGAATCCTCTTTGACAGATAGAACTCCTCCTCATTGAGACCTTATGGGCTCTGTGCATTCATACTAAAGTTTTACAAGAAGTTTACAAAAATCCTTTCACTGCATAATTTTCTGATAAAATATGGAACCCCTACAATGCGTTTCTTCCTGGTTTTTATAGGAGAAACCAAAACCTAGTAAAAGAGGTAGGTGATGAACATTTAATTTGCATAATTAAGGAAAAATGGCGGAAACATTCGCACCCATACTGTTGAGTGACTGTGCTGTGCTGTTGGTACTCTGTGGCCTGGTCTCTTAAATAAATGAACTGAGTAGAAATCTCTCCAGGGACACGACAAAGCAGTAAAATCACATAAACATCCGTCCTTTCTTGGAAAGAAAACTCTGTCGAAACTAAGCCTTGAGGGCATTGTTTTCTGTGTATAGATCTTTCAAATGATGTGCAAGATCTTCAATTTGGTACTCTTCTTCAAAAGGTTAGAACAAGGCCCCAAAAATCTTCAGCTGCCTGTCTTTAATTCTCTACCGATCAATGATATTCTTTATCTTCCCCATTGATATCTCCATCTGTGAAATCGGTGCCTTGAATGTCCCTGCAGGGTTTGACAAATTTGAACCCTGCTTTTTTTAATTGAAGTCTTGTCGATTTGGCTCCCGAGGACTTTATTCATAATTCTGCTTTGAAAAATGGTCCTTTGACGTGTGCTCCATCACAGTAATTGAGGCCATGGATCATAATAGTTCTCCACCGCTGTAAACCTACAAAATCCGCAAACATGTTAGGAAAACCATATATGAGGATTTGGTGGATGTGGTGGTGTCAATGGAAATGGTGGAACAGTGCAGGGTGGTGGAAAATGCAATGTAATGATGGTGGATGAGTTGATGAATGCGAGCACAGCAAAAATTTCGCGAAAAAAAAACATTTGAATATGACCTTTGAGTGCATATATTGCGAGGGGTGGATGAATGTATGACAGAAAACACGTGGAGTGATGGCGTGGTGGGAGACTGGGTCCTAGGCGTACATGTGACTAGATGTGGGCCATCCGATCTCAGGGGGGAGATCGACAGTTGAAAGAGCATTAGAGGCGATGTACAGTTGGCTCGGGATGTGATTTGCTTATGATTAAACCTCGTGCAGCTTCAGAGCGCGACGATCGTCGAATGAAGGCCCTCAGATCGGACGGCTGTGATGAATATCGCCGCGTGACTTTGACCAAACATTAACGTGCGATGGAGGGCGGTATTCGGGCCATATGCGGGGACACGCGTCGGGCGATGAATGGAATCACTAGCCCAAGGGGAATTACCGCCTACCGCCGAAAGGCGGTGCGATATAAACCACCGGTTTTTGCAATAGGAGCAGGCGTGGGGACCACCAGGGTAGGCAGGCTGTGGGCCGTTGATTTGGTAGAATTATCGGATGGTGCATAAACGATTTGGGCGATGAATAGAATGGGTCACGAGCACAGTGCTGATTTGTGAAGACTGTTCGATCTTGCGAAGATCGACGACCAATATTTCACTCGGGTATTTGATTGATAAGCGCCTAGTTATTTTGCGCTCGGTTCTGGCTTTTGGTCCCGTGGAGGAAAGGAGCAGAGGCTTGGTTGAAGGGGCTAGGTCTGATATATTTTCGTTTGCGGGGTTTTTTCGGCCTTTTAGTGCATTTTGGTTTCAAAGGAGGGAAATGATAGATGGAGAATGGATTTATTAGGCAAAACCAAGGGAGTTTGCAAGGTTTTAAAGGGGATTGATTGCCAAAATTTAACAGGGGATGATATGATCAACATTGGCTCCACCTGGGGACGACACGTTCAACCCTGAACGTGTCGAGAACTTGCAGACCTTCTGATCATCATGTATGCAGACTCTACTCTCCAGCACCTCCACTTTTCACTTTATAATTCATCACAACATCAACATTATTCGAACAAAGATAAAACAAAAACTAAAATACAGTATAGTACATCAGGTTGTCCCTGCCTGGATTAGAATTGGAAATAGGGTTTAAGAAATTGACTGTTTACAGGGGCATTCAACAAGTCACCCTGTAAATTATCCAACCTGAAGGTATTATTGCCCCCCTGCTCCACAATTTTGAAAGGACCAAACCAGAGGTGGTCGAATTTACCATGTTTACCTTTTTCAGCTCTTCGAATATCCCATTTGAGCACCAAATCACCAATCTGCAACTTCCTATATTTTGCATGCTGATCAAAAATGTGTTTCATTTTCTCTTGATATTCTATTAACCTCTGATTCACCTGGCCCCGTGTTTCTTCTAACTCCACCAATTAATTGATTCTCCTGATCATATCATCAGGTTCCTCCTGGCTTTCTTGCATGAAGCGGGCCACTAGTAAAGTCAACTGTAAAGGAAAAACTGCTACTCACCCATACACCAATTCATAGGGAGATTTCCCAGTTGCTCTCTTGCTGGTGATTCTATTCACCCATAGAGAAAATTTCAATTGGGAATCCCAATTCTTCTGATTTTCATTGATAGTCTTCTTCAAGGCCCTCACCAGATTTTTATTTGAAGACTCTACCAAGCCATTTCCTTGTGGATAGTAAGCTGTACAGTGACTCTGTGTGATATTGTATTGCTGGCAGAAATTCACAAATTTTGCAGACTTGAAGGCCTGTGCATTATCAGTCACTATCCTAGCAGGACAACCAAACGTGGATATGATATTTTCCTCCATGAAATTTATGATCACAGTATCTGTAGCATTCCTTGCAGGTATGGCTTCCACCCATTTGGTGAAATAATCTGTGGCTGTTAATATCCATTTATGTTGTCCACTCGATGGAGGATGTATTTCACCTATAAAATCAATTCCCCATTGACGAAATGGTTCATCCACATGCACTAGAATCAGGGGAAAAGGTGCTGATTTCTGTCTCTCAGCAAATTTCTGACATTTATCACATGCTCTTACTCTGGCAAAAACATCTCCAAAAAGTTTTGGCCAATAGAAGCCAGCCTTTAGAATTTTATGAGCTGTGGCCCTCCAGCTGTAATGACCTCCACAGATCCCTTCATGAAATTATGCTATAATACTTTCGACTTCATTCTCTGTGAGACACAGGAGTAAGATGCCTGAGGGATCTCTCTAGTATAGCCGGCCATTGGCAACTATGTACTTCTGTGATTTCAATCTCAGTGCTCTTTATTTAGTTTTATCACAGTTCGGTGGACAGCTGAGTGTAAGAAGATATTCTACTATCTCTTTGTACCACGGACTGGTGAGGTACTTTAGATGTGTTTATGGAGTAGCTACCCCAATTGCATGTCGTTCTTCTTTTTCCTTGGATTCCTCACCTGCTATAATGGACAAATTTATGCCCAGGGCTTGATAGTTTGATTCAGATAACATTTTGGAAAGCCCCTATCCTTTGATCAACTTAGTAGGGTGGATGTCTAATTCATACTCCTGTATTTTGGCAATCCACTTGCCCCTTTTTCCTTCACTATCCCCCTGGATAAGGATATATTTTACAGTAGATGCAGGTACAAATGCAGTGATGTGGGACTGTAAGATATATACACGGAATTCTTTGAGGGATTTCACTAGGGCGTATGCTTGCTTTTCCAATATGTTGTATTTTAATTCTGCATCACGGAGCACCTGACTGAAAAAGGCAATAGGTTGCTCATATCCTTCCTCATTTTTCTGCAATAAAACTCCTGCTATTGTATGAGGTGATGCAAAAGAAAAAATCATGAAAGGTTTATCATAATCTGGTCCAGCCAGCACAAGGGCTTCTGCAAAAGCATTCTTTATCCTAGTAAATGCCTCCCGTGATTCTTGTGACCACTTTACCTCATTATCCTTCTTTAGCATATCTGTTATATGCCTAACTATCTCAGCATAGTTAGGGATAAACTTTCTTAGGAAATTAATGCGCCCTAGGAATAATTGTACCTCTTTCTTATTTCTAGGAAAAGCAATACCATTTATAACCTCTACCCTCTTAGGGTCTATTTTCACCCCATCCTTAGTCACTATATGGCCCAAAAGCTTTCCCTCTTCTAATGCAAATAAAAACTTTTGAGGATTCAGAGAGAGACCATACCTTATGCATTTCTCAAAATTTCTCCGCAGATGTTCAATATGCTCAGCATCATTCTCGGAAAATACAGTGATATCATCGAGGTAGATCACCAGGAATTTATCTTGCTCCCCCACAAAAGCAATATCCATCGCTCTCTGAAAAGTGGCCCCTGCATTAATCAATCCAAAAGGCATTCTGGCATACATAAATGTACCCCATGGTGTGGTGAAAGCAGTCTTCTTTTGATCCTCTGGAAGTATAGCCACCTGGTTATAACCATAGAATCCATCCATCATTGACATCCTAGAAGATCCAACCACTTTCTGTAGGATGTGATCCAACTTAGGCAGTGGATAATTATCCTTTAAGGATGCTTTGTTTAAATTTCTAAAATCCACACACAGCCTTATTTATCCATTCTTCTTGTGTACAGGGACAATTTTTTCCACCCATTTAGAGTACCTTAGTGGTATGATTATTTTGGCTTTTAGCATCTTCTTAATTTCTTTCTCAATAGAAGGCAGCAGCAGGGGATTTATTTGTCTGAGCTTTTGCTTATGGGGCTTTGCATTTGCCTTCAATGGAATTATGTGCTGCATAACACTGCTATCAAAAGTTTTCAAGTCCTGATAGGACCATGCAAACACATCTTTGTAAGACTGAAATAACTTCTGATATAGCTTTTTATATTCTCCATGGATCTTCCTGGACAGTTTTACAATCTTGGGATCAGCCTCAGTACCCAAATTCAGGTCTTCAACCTGATTTTCTTCTACCACTTTGCTTGGCTGTAGTGAGACATCATTCCTGTCAAATAATATTTCTAGAGGCACCAGCCCTCTAGGTATCGCGTTTCCCTTCAATTGCAACACTTTATTACTTGCCACTTTCTCCTCCCAATTTCTTTCTGAAGTATTTTCAGACTCGACCTCTTCTTCATCAGCATCAATCTCCATATTGGAGAATTCTCCCATTGTTTCTAGGAATATATTCATATTCAAATACCTGCCAGTTCTTGATGTTATCTGGGATTGATGGTCAGTAACGCACCTCTACTTCATATCTTAAGAGTGGGTTTTGAGGTGGGTGAAATGTATTAGCAGCTACAGCAAGGGAATCAACCATCCTATTCTGTTCTCGGGGCATGAAATGGATATTAAATGCCAAGAAGAAATTTTCTACCATGTCCCAAACTTCATTCCTATAAGCCCTTAGCCTAGGATGTTTGGTCTGACACTGATTCCTGACTTGTCTAACCACCAGTTCTGAATCTCCCGAAACTTTTAAGCTTTGTATACCCATGCTCCTAGCTATCTGTAATCCCAATAGAAGTGCTTCATATTCAGCCACATTGTTAGTGGCTTCATATTCTAGTTTGAAAGACAGTGGAATCCATTTTCCTGCAGAAGAAATCAATAGTATTCCTGCTCCATTACCTTCTTTTTAATTTGCTCCATCAAAATGAAGAGTCCAGATTTTTGCTTCCATGTTCTGTGAGGGATGCTCAATCTTGATATGGCAGAAGGATGGTTCATGAGCATAATCTTGATCTTCTTCCAGCATCAAGCACGAGAAATATCCTTCTTTAATGTAGACTGGTGAATTTACAGAATTGT
Source organism: Pinus albicaulis (assembly GCA_034641835.2). Classification (NCBI taxonomy): domain Eukaryota; kingdom Viridiplantae; phylum Streptophyta; class Pinopsida; order Pinales; family Pinaceae; genus Pinus; species Pinus albicaulis. The sequence continues at coordinate 893,781,704 of CM076580.1, forward strand.
CAGCCTTAGTCACCATCTTGACAAATCTAGTCTCCCTGTACAATCTCCTCTCTTGGCCACCAAAAACTAGGATGGTGGCATATGTTAGGTCCATCTTGAGTGATCCACCGATTTTTGTTCCCCAGGACCTTGATAGCAACATACCAAAACGAGCTGGGACGTCAACCACCACGATGTCCATTACCACACTTTTTGCTGGGATTTGGGCCAAATTGACCACCAAATCCTTGATCATCCCCAAGCATTTAACTCTTTTGGAATCAAATGAATAGAGGTCCTTATATGGGCGTGTGATTTGTAATCCTATTTTTTCCATGACTGATAGAGGCATAAGCTTGTGGGAAGCTCCAGAATCTAGCATACAGTTATGTAATAGCAGGTCATGGATTACTAGAGACACATAGAAGGGAGGAGTAGAGGGATCTATCTCCTCGACGTGTGGGCCAAAAAATACCATGGGTCTTTCTTCTTGAAGGTTGAGACTATCTGGAATGATTGGTGCTTTTGGAGGGAGCATGAAATATGTGACTTGAGATTGATATGCTGGTTGTTTCAGCAGTTCAGTCAAGGGGACTGGGATTTTGACCTTTTCAAGTTCCTTTTGCAGACTGAAAGTAGGAGGGAATTTCTCTATTACAACCTCTTTTGACTCTTTATTTACCACTGGGGGTTTGACTTCCTTTGACACAGGCTCGGCATTAGGGGGAGTGACTAATTTTGAAGAAGAAGGAATTTGATCATTAGATTGCAAAGGTTTGTTCAGAGGTCCCTTACCTTTGTCTGTGGATTTCTGCATTGTAGTCTCCTTCTGAGCAGGTGCTTCCTTCTGGGGTAGCTCTTCTTCTTGATCTTGGGTACGAGTCCTCTTCCTAGAATATCTGAGATCATATCTTCTATTGAAATGTGCTTGCATGAAATCATCAAATTGTTTACAATAATGATCAAATTCTGCTTCATCTGTGTCCCTGGTTTTTTCTTCTTCTTGCAATGAGCACCCGGCTTCATCATTCCCTTGCAAAGGGCATTCTTCTCCATCACTATTTGAAAAGGCAAGATTTGCATCCTCTAGTCCATAGGCAGCATCTTCAGTGGAGTCATCTACTGGACCTTCCAGGTATAATGGGTGTGGCACTTGATCCTGTTTCTCCTTTGCTTCCCTTGGAAATATTTGCAAGGGTGGTTTCCTATACTGAGGATTGTAGCCTCTGTTTGGAGCATTCTGGAAATTCCTGAAAGCTTAATTCTTGGCCTCCAATTCAAGCTTAACCATATTCTTAATCAGTTTTCTCATTTCTTCCACTTTGTCCGAGTCTCTGTCCTGACTAGAAGTGGATTCCTCCTCTTTGCCCCTTCTTCTAGTATCTTGTTCATATTTTCCTTTTGATTTACCAGTGGAGACAAAGTTTGCTTCCAACTCTAGTGCATCTACCTGGGCATCATCCAAAGTAGCAGGCTTTCTTTCTCTGAGAGAGAAACCAAATTCTGAGTCAAAGGCTGCTACAAAGACAACCTTAGCGGCAGTTTGATGAGGCTTCACATCAGCAGGGAGACTCAGATACAATTTATTAAATCTCTTGATAAATTCTGATGCTCCTTCATTGTGTCTTTTCTTTAGTGTATTGAACTCAATGAGACAATTTCCATGATCTTTCTTCTCTCCCCATTTTATGAGGAAAGTGTCTTCCATGTTATCCCAAGTAGTAATAGAATGGCCAGCCAATGTCTTAAACCATTTTCGAGCTTCACCATCTAGAGATTGCACAAAAAGTCTTAAGACCACATCCAAATGTTAAACATTAAAGTTCTCTGCAAAGGAGCAGAAAGTCTCAAGATGTTTTTGAGCATCAATCTCATTTTCCCCATTGAATCTGGGTAAGATCTTTAGATAATCCTGGGGCATATCGTTCAACACTTGGGGTAATTCCAGGGGAGCATATTTATTCATCAAGAAGGCCGGAACATTAGCCATTGGAGGAGGTGGAGGTAGTGCAATATTTTGATGAGTAAGAGGAGGAGGAGGAGGGGGAAGTGGAGTATGAATAATAATAGTAATATAATCAACCGCAGATTGAAGGGTTGAGGGGAAAAAAGGTCTATTAAAAACAGATACTTCGGTTACTTCCTTGACCTCTTCAACCTCAGGAGTAGGATGAAGACTGTTTTTATTTCTGACACCCTCTCGAGGTGGACTATCTGAATAACAATAATCAGTATCTCCCACAGTGGAGTCGGGATCTGGCACTTGAGATTCTTGAGAAGAAGAGGATGGAAAGTCTTCTATAGACCCTTCAGGAATTTCAGAATGGGCTGACTTTCTTTCCCTCCAATTTCTTCTATGTATGATATTTTCAGGGTCAGACTCTAAATGTGTCTTGGGCTTAGACGTATCTGACCTCAGGTGTGGCTTATGAGGAGCCAGGACTGCAAATAGATTTACCAAATAACAAATGTAGAGTCGCCAAGGTGAGGGATCTACAACTCTAAACTCTTTGTGCTCACCTACTTAGAGAGTGAATATGTTTTTTCGAGGCCCAGGGATTCTGATTTTCTTAAATTCATCCCCATCAATGGTGCCAGAAAGATGTTGTCGCTCCTAGAGACAGCCTAGAGTTGTGATAGACAAGTGCCTAGGACATCTTAGCATAGGAAGGAGCATATAATGTAATGTGTGAAGTTGTCAGCTTCAGCTCGCATGCTATCTCCTGTAAACAGGGAAATAAAAAAGAATGGGACCAAACTCTCAGAAACTGACACAGGAAAAGAGATACTGTAGAGGCAATATGAAAAACTCTAATACAAAAGCAATAGACAATTCAGAGACAGTTTACTGCAAAGCGGGCCGATTCAGAAATACTTCATAGACATAAATTATCAGAAGGTGTATGTAGTGAAATAAGTATTGAGAAGATACTAGTTAACATTGAGCTGATACCCAGATATACAATACCACCATACATGGGCTTATCAATCTAAGAATCCATACATGATAATAGCATTTTAAAAGCACCCTCCCAAAGCAACTAATATAGCAGAAGTATGGTTAGCTGAATGATGGAACATAATATCATGCATGAGCCATATTTAAAGCGCTTGACTGATCCGAGCATGGGCATCAACTAGGATGAATCCATACCAAAAATCAGTGAGCCACTCGCATTCCAAAACATGATACAAGAAATATGGATGAAATGAAATGTTCTATTAATATAACACAATAAAGAAAGTTACAGACTGTGAAATACCAAAGATCAAAATCCTCTTTGATAGATAGAACTCCTCACTAAGACCCTATGGGCTCTGTGCATTCATACCAAAGTTTTACAAATTTTTTACAAAAAGCCTTTCACTGCATAATTTTCTGATCAAATATGGAACCCCTACAATGCGTTTCTTCCTAGTTTTTATAGGAGAAACCAAAACCTAGTAACAGAGGTAGGTGATGAACATTTAATTTGCATAATTAAGGCAAAATGGCGAAAACATTCACGCCCATACTGTTGAGTGACTGTGCTGTGCTGTTGGTACTCTGTGGCCTGCTCTCTGAAATAAATGAACTGAGTAGAAATCTCTCCAGGGACACGAAAAAGCAGTAAAATCACATAAACATCCGTCCTTTCTTGGAAAGAAAACTCTATCGAAATTAAGCCTTGCGGGCATTTTTTTCCTGTGTATAGATCCTTTGAATGATGTGCAGGATCTTCAATTTGGTACTCTGCTTCAAACAGTTAGAACAAGGCCCCCAAAATCTTCATCTGCCTATCTTTAATTCTCTACCGATCACTGATATTCTTTATCTGCCCCATTGATATCTCCATCTGTGAAATCGGTGCCTTGAATGTCACTACAGGGTTTGACAAATTTGAACCCTTCTTTTTTTAATTGAAGTCTTTTCCATTTGGCTCCCAAGGACTTTATTCATAATTCTTCTCTGAAAAATGGTCCTTTGACATGTGCTCCATCACAGTAATTGAGGCCGTGGATCATAATAGTTCTCCGCCGCTGTAAACCTGCAAAATCCACAAACATGTTAGGAAAACCAGACACGGGGATTTGTTGGATGTGGTGGTGTCAATGGAAATTGTGGAATAGTGCAGGGTGGTGGAAAATGCAACGTAACGATGGTGGATGAGCTGATGAATGCGAGCACAGAAAAAATTTCGCAAAAAAAAAACCTTTGAATATGACCTTTGAGTGCATATATTGCGAGGGGTGGATGAATGTACAACAGAAAACACGTGGAGTGATGGCGTGGTGGGAGACTAGGTCCTAGGCATACATGTGACTAGATGTGGGCCGTCCGATCTCAGGGGGGAGATCGACAGTTGAAAGAGCATTGGAGGCTATGTACAGTGGGCCCGGGATGTGATTTGCTTATGATTAAACCTCGTGCAGCTTCAGAGCGTGATGATCGTCGGATGAAGGCCCTCAGATCAGAAGGTTGTGATGAATATCACCATGTGACTTTGACTGAACATTAACGTGCGATGGAGGGCGGTATTCGGGCTGTATGCGGGGACACGCGTCGGGCGATGAGTGGAATCGCTGGCCCAAGGGGAATTACCGCCTACCGCCGAAAGGCGGTGCGATATAAACCACCGGTTTTTGCAATAGGAGCGGGTATGGGGACCACCAGGGTAGGCAGGCTACGAGCCGTTGATTTGGTAGAACGATTGGACGGTGCATAAACGATTTGGGCGATGAATAGAATGGGTCACGAGCACAATGCCGATTCGTGAAGACCGTCTGATCTTGCGAAGATCGACGGCCAATATTTCGCTCGGGTATTTGATTGATAAGCGCCTAGTTCTTTTGCGCTCGGTTCTGGATTTTGGTCCTGTGGACGAAAGGAGCAGAGGCTTGGTTGAAGGGGCTAGGTCTGATATCTTTTCGTTTGCGGGGTTTTTTCAGCCTTTTAGTGCATTTTGGTTTCAAAGGAGGGGAACGATAGATGGAGAATGGATTTCTTAGGCAAAACCAAGGGGGTTCGCAAGGTTTTAAAGGGGATTGATTGCCAAAATTTAACAGGGGCTGATATGATCAAATGTAACAAAGTAATACAATTTGATTATTTTCAAATCCAAGAGGAAAGAGAGAAAATTGACTAAACTATTTACTACAAATGTTTAGTTTTTATTCCTGGAGTGTTTAAGGATATTATATTGAAAATAACATATTGACATTCATCTAAAACTTAGATTCCAAGTCACATTATTTCTGTTATCATTAATATTTATATTTATGTATTAAATTTGACTCGTGAATAATAGATTTTGTAAAAAGATTCTTACCTATAAAGTTATTTAACAATATATGAATATTGTGTTTCTTACTATTATTAGCCATTTTAAATTGACACTAACTACTTTTCCTATGTTGAGTACAAATTTATTATACTAGTACAATGTTGGCACCACTTCAAAGTCTATAAGAGGAAATATTTTATAAGTCTAGTTGTGTTGTTCAATGATCAAAATCATTTAAAAAAAAAATTAGAGTGCAACAAAACAACAAATTTGATTTAGATCAATTATATTAAGGAATATTAAGGAAAAATCACTTCAAACATTATTATAGATGTCTAACATTTTTTCATTAAGTGTTTAAATGGTTTATAGTAAATAGAATACTAATTAGCTACTCCATTATTGTTTTAATAGACCAAGTTTAGAAGATGTTTTTGTTAAGTGCATTATTGAATTTTATTATGCATATTTGATATGGTGACAAGTCATGTTGGTCAAAAAAAGCTTTGAAAATTTAAATATTTTATGGCACAATCATGTCATTTGTATCACCACATGATTACATTGAAATGCTAAATAATATAAAACTCCTCCAAAAATAATATGAAGAGAATATTTGATATACAAAAAATATTGAAAAGTGTGTCTGAATGCATATTTAAAGATCCTTCAAAAAAAAAAATCACATTCATGAATCATATAAACCTAATCTTAAGATATTCGCCCAAGTAGGTCAAGAACAACTTCTAGACCATATTTATCTATATTGGTCTTCTTGCAATGTTCTTTCTTTGGCAGCCATGCCCAAACTATGGTATTAATTGGAATAGATCCAAGTTCTGTGTCATCAGGATTTGGTATCCAATATTGCTCTAAAAATTTTCTATTGTATTTCCATGAAATAGGCTTCCACCAATCAACCTTTACATGAAGATTCTCACTTTCATTATCCCTAAATATATCTGTGATGGAATTTTCGATCCAAATCATCTTTCCTGCATCCTCATTTCTTGATCTAACTAGAAAAATCTTTCCTTTCTGAACATCAATCTTTGGATTGAATGTTGGCTTTGGCTTGTTGCATTTGGATCCAACATATATGGGTTCTTCTATTGCATTATCAAAATTTTCATCCATAATACTTGAGATTACATGGAGTGCATTACGATCAACATCAACAACGTGCCTTGTCTTGGGCCAGAAATCCTCAAAATATGGATCACTTCCATCTATTATTCTATGATCATTATAGATTCCATCTGTAACAACAATTAAACCATAAATTGTAATTAAAATTTTGAACCATGTAAAGTGTGATTTTATATTTTCGTAAAAACAAACAAATTTCAAAAAGTAATATAGATGCAATAATTCAAATAGTATGGTAGTCATATTGTATCTAATCAAACATTTTTCCCCACCATCTAGTGCCTACTACCAAAAAGTACTTTACATGCAAAATACACAAAAATCATATATGAAGACCATACAATTAGAGATGTAGATAATATCATAGAATGACAAATATAAGCTCATATCAAACCACCAAGTTCCTATTTAAATTAAAAAATGACACTTGTAGTCTTAATGCATGTGTATGAATAATGATCATAAGAAATTTGTAGAAGTTGAAGAACCAAAACATGGTCCATTGTAAAATCTAAGAAATTCCAAGATTGATGCTACATAAGATTTCTAAAAGCCCCATGAAAAGGAGAAATTATTTTTTCACTTAGTGAGGATGTTTGATGTTTGAACTTGATAATCAAAAGCCAAACTAGAGGTTTTCTTCCAAATAAAAGTTTTCAATGACAAATATAAGCTCACATCAAACCACCAAGTTCCTATTTAACTTCAGAAATGACACTTGTAGTCTTAATGCATGTGTATGAATAATGATCATAAGAAATTTGTAGAAGTTGAAGAACCAAAACATGGTCCATTGTAAAATATAAGAAATTCCGAGATTGATGCTACATAAGATGTCTAGAAGCCCCATGAAAAGGAGAAAATATATTCACTTAGAGAGGATTTTTGATGTTTCAACTTGATAATAAAAAGGAAAACTAGAGGTTTTCTTCCAAATAAAAGTTTTGGTACTGTAAATACTAGATAATTCTCATTTTTATTCTAAAAGAAAAGAAATTTCATTTTACAAATTTTTAGTTCCAATGTTAGCACTCCCTACCTATACACATTAAGGACATACTGTTGAGGATGGATACAAAGGGATGTTAACTTTAGGTCCTCAAAAAGTGTAGATTTGAGTTTTCCTATATTTTTATGTTGATGAGGAAGAGTCTTGTCTTATACATACAAAAATTAGTGAAATTGTTTTTGGAATTTCATAACTATACAAAAAAATAGAGAGAAAAACAATACATGTTAAAAAATTATGCTTGATATTTTAAAGTTGCATATATTTGCATTGGAAGAAAAATATAGTATACCTCAATAATACATTTATTCATAAACTTCAAAATTATACAAAGATCACATTATTCTCCATGGATCAAATAATTATGATTGGATTATTGTGTTTGTGCCAAAATGAAAGCTATACCATTATCTTTCCTTCCAACTCAAGCACAAATGTAGTGCCAACAACAACATATATCTATATACAATTCTTTTGCACTATCATTGATCTCCATAAATTGTTCCAAATTCAATAAAAGGGCACATCAAAAGCTATAACTCTAACCATTGTGATTATTGATACATTGTCACCCCTAGAGCATTGGTTGCATAAGTGTAATGGTGTCTAGAAGAAAGCTAGTAATCACTAGGTATCCTTCTTGCATAATCACAAATGCATTGCCAAGAATAATTTCAAAGCACTAACCTTGGTGAGGGTGAAATATTGATAGTTTTCCTTTTGGAACCAGAACAAAGAAATCTAGTGCATTTTATAACTCCTTCTAACACAAATACAAGCACATTTCCAACAATAATGTTTCATTGTGAAAAAAATTCAATGGATGTAAGATTTACTTCTATCACAAACACAAACACATTTTCAACAATAAAATTGCAAGATGAAGGAAATTTAACACATTGTAACCTTCCTTCTAGCATAAAAACATACATATTTCTAATAACAACATGACATTATGAAGGAAATATAATGTGTGCTAGCTTTCCTTCTATCACAAGTAGAATCCCATTTCGAACAAAAACATTGAACCTTAAATGAAAGCTAACAATCAATATCATTCCTTCTACTACAAACATAAGCATATTGCTATAAGCAACGCTACATGGTCAAATAAATCTAGCACATGCTAGATTTCCTTCTAGCACAAACACAAGGACATTTCCAACAACAATTTTGTAAGGCATTTGAAATCCAGCACATGCTAAATCTGCTTCTAGCGTAAATAGAAACATGTTACTCACAAAAACATTGCAAAGTAAAAGAAATCTTACACATTCTAGAGTTTCTTCTAGCACAAACAAAATCACATTGCCAAAAAAAACATTGCAGGGTGGAAGATATATAACCTATGCTTCATTTACTTCTAGCACATTTCCAACAATAACATTGTAGTGAAAACAAAATCCAATGCATGATAGAATTCCTTCTAGCACAAGCACAAGTACATTTCCAATAATATTACATTGCAAAAGAAATATAATGCAGGTAATATTTCATTCTAGCACAAATACAATAGGTTGCCAACAACAGTATTGCATTGCGAAACAAATCTATTGCATGCTATATTTTATTCTAGTACAAACATAAGCACGTTTCTAACACCAATATTGCATTGCAAAAAAAATTAGGTGCATGCTAGAATTCCTCCCACCATACACAAACATATTGGCAACATCAATATTGTAGGGTAAATGAAATCTATATCATGCTAGATTTTCTTTTGTCAAAAACATAAGCATATTTCCAATCACAATATTGCAAAGTGAATTATATCTAACATGCTATTTATATTTTTATCTTAAACACAAACATGTCACAAATAACAACATTGCAAGGTGAATGAAATCTAACACATGCTAGATTTCCTTCTCTCCCAAACAAAAGCACATAAAAATATTGTAGGGTGAAAGAAACATACCACATATTATATTTTCTTCTAGAAAAAACAAGCATATTGTCAAAAATACCTTATCCAAGACAAAATAAATACAGTGTGGTAGATTTCCTTCTAGCACAAACACAAACACATAACATTGTAGAGCTTAAGAATCTAGCACATGCCAGATTTTGTTATAGCATGAACACAAACATATTACCAACAACATTCTAGGGCAAAAGGAATCTAGCACATGCTAGATTTCCTTTTAGCACAATCACAAGCACATTTCCAATAACATCATTGTGGTGAAGGAAATATGGCGCATACTAGATTTCCTTCTAGCAAAAACAATTGAATTTCCAACAACAACATTGCAATGTGAAAGAAATCTAGTGCACACTAGATTTCCTTCCAACGCATATACAAACACATTGTCAATAAACTCATAGAAGGGTGAAAGAAATCTAATGTATGCTAGATTTCTTTCTAGCACAAACAAAAACACATTACAACATTTCTAGATAAAAGAAATCTAGCACATGGTAGATTTACTTCTAGCGCAAACAAAAGCATATTGCCAACAACCACATTGTAGTGAAAAAAAATCTAGTGCATGCTAGATTTCTTTCGAGCCAAAATTGAAGCATGTTGGCAATAAAAACATTGCAAGGTGAAGAAAATCTAACACGTTTTAGATTTACGCATAGCACAAACACAAGCACACAACAACATTGTAGGGTGAAATAAATCTAGCGTGTTAGATTCTCTTCCAACATAAACAAAAGCATATTGCCAACAACAACATTGCATGGAAAAATAGATCTAGAACAACTTCTATCACAAACAAAGCACATTTCCAATAACAAAATCGCAAGGTAAAAGAAATTTAATGCATGTTAGCTTTACATGTAGCACAAATACAAGCATACTACCAACAACATTTCATGCCAATCAAATTGACAACAACATTATTGTAGAGCAAAAGAAATCTAGCACAACTTCTAACCCAAACACAAGCACATTTCCAATAACATTTCCAAGGTGAAGGAAATCTAACACGTGCTAGATTTCCTTCTTTCATAAACAACCAAATAGACAACAACAATATTGCAAACCAAAAGAAATCTAGCATAGTTTCTAGCCCAAACATAATAATTTTTCCAATAACAACATTGCAAGGTGAAAGAAATTTAATGAGTGTTAGCTTTACATGTAGCACAAATACAAGCATACTACCAACAACAACATTGCATGCCAAAAGAAATCTAGTGCGTGCTATATTTCGTTTTAACACAAGCACAAGCACATTGCTAGTAAGAACATTCCAAGGTGAAGGAACTCTAACACATGTTAGATTTACTTCTATCATAAACAACCAGATTATGAACAATAACATTGCACTATGAAAATTCCTTCTAGCATGTCAATAAAAATATTGCAAGGTAGAAAAAATGTAAGGTGTGCTAGTGTTGGAAGTATTGAGAGGGAGGTCGAACCAATATTTCTTTACAATTTTTATATTATGCCATTTAAAATAACTAATTAAACCAAAACACAAGATGTGCAACAAGAAAATAATTTTATTAATAAATTTGAGGAATCTAAAAAACCAAGCTCCAACTTGTACAACAAAGTCCTTAACTCCTTCAAGGGTTGAACCCTGAATGAGGACTCTAAAATTCAACTACAAATCCAAGCTCCAACCTTGTACGACAACTTCAATCCTCCACAGATCCAACCTTCTCAGTTTGCTTCAATCCCTTAAGGTGACTTCAATACTGCTTCAAGCCTCTATCAAAAACTTCAAATAATTCTAAAAAATGTATCCAAGATAGGTCTGGAAAGTGCTCTCAAATCTACCTCTACAAAAACTTCATGTCTGCTTTAGCAAAACTTCTATGGTTGCACCGACAAAAAATTTCTTCGAGTGTTGATCTTCAACTATGATCCAAGGATGACTACTCCAACAAAACAAGTCTTTAAGTGTTGGTCTTCAACAATAATCCAAGGGTGATTGCTTCAAAAAAATAACTCTTCAAGTGTTGGTCTTCAACTATGGTTCAAGAGTGACTGTTGTTTCAACAAAGGCTTGAAGAAAGCTCAATTACTGTCATGATCAATGCACTCTATTGTCAACTCAAAAGATGCTCAAAGTATGTTATCATTTTATCATTCAATGAAGGTGTCTCCTAGGCTCTTCATGTGTGCTTGAAATAATGTCCTTCGATCTATAAGGATTACTTTAATGTTGTTTCAAATATGACTTGATATGTTAATCAAGCCTCTCAAGGTATAATATTCCTAATGGAAAAATTAACGGTGATGACAAAAACATGCAATAAACCCAACGCAAATATTTTTCAGCAAACACCCATGAAACAGAAATGCTCCAAACACACCAAAATGGGAAAATTTTATTATAAGATATTGCTGGAGTACAATATAAAAAAAAATGCGTTCCCCTGGCTTTCACAAGGCAAGCTACAAGCCTCAGGTGGATGTTTTATCAATGCCAAATTGTTGCTGGAATTTTCCCACTAAAAATCTGCATTGACCTTGTGATTTTTGCACTGTTGGTTGTGTTGATACCCTGATTATCCCCCTCCTAACTGTGAAAATCTATGAATATTACTTATGCAGAAACCCTATTGTTAAATCACAATTTACTTCTCCTACTTATACAAGTTATTAATCTGAAATGTTCAGTATTAACATCAAAGTAAACACTTTAACGGCCTACACAGATCCAAATCTAAATTGAATACATGCACATAGACAAAGTGACACACAATATTTTCTGGACAACTGTCCTCGAAAAAACCCAATGCAAGAAAACCAGTCTTCTAGCTGCTGGAGGGTTTTTATTATTAAGTAGATTCTAAGTACAACAAATATGGGCACCTTATTGGTTAACCTGAGAGAGAAAAAATCTCTAGCAATACCTCTGTTTCAGAGATGAAAAAATGGATTGATTCACACCCTCAAACGGGATTTATATAACTCAACCCTTTTTTGTCTTCAGAAACCCCAGCGCAGCTCTGAAGTCCTTTGCGTCAGATATTCTAGCCTGCGTGTGCCTCTGCGTTGCTCAGGAGAGGCCTGCGTAACCCTAGACTGGGTTACTTTGTCCCTCTGCTACCATAGTTAGGCCTGTGTAAACCTTGATGGCCTCCTACTGCTTCTACACTGCACTTTCTGGGCCTGCATAGCACTTGCGTAGCACTGAGCCCTCTGCGTTGTGCAGTTGCTTCTCCCTCTGAACTACTCTGACTGCTACTGCTCTACCTCTTACTGAATCTTGGCTTGGGATTAGATCATCCCTCTCGCCAATACTACCCCTCGTTGCAACTAAAACACACATGGAAATTATTAGCAAACCACGCCCTAGAATTCCAGCTTAGTCTAAGTGCTCTGCCTCAGTGTGTTTTCTCCAACTGACCCCAAGCCTTTCCTTTATACTTTTCTCGTTGGGAAACCAACGTATGTCATCTAATCCTGAATCGACGGCTAAGATTAAAAGAAATCTTGATTCGTGTGACTTAAGTAATTTCCATCACATGTTTAAATTGATTACCTTTAATCTTTTAATTTTCCTAAGTCAGACTTAGGGTCCTTAATTAAAAAGATTAACTAATTAATTATCTCTTAAACTGGATGGAATTTCTCAAATCCCTTTCTGGGTCTTGGAGATCTCATGTAGTCTAGTCTCTCCACAAAGTTTAGGAGCTAGAGCACATCCAATGCTACCCCAACACTCTAAAATATCAACATTAACTGCTTAGAAAATTATGATAAATTAGACATGGAATCCTTGTCAAAATCCTAGAAAAACCCAGAAAGAGTTTGCCCTGGTTTTGATGCTAAAAAAATGGCTCCAAATTGCTTGACCCTCCTCTAATTGTAGAAAAACTAGAACTGTGACTGATGTTAGAATCAATGTCCCAAAATGGCTGGAAAAATCTTCTCAATTGTACCCCAAACCAAGCCCAAGAAACCCAGCTCTCAAAATCCCTTCACAAGCCACCTCACAATTGTGCCTCCACAATGATTGCGCAGTTTCTAGGTAGGATGACATAGTTTCTCCTCTGGAAAATCAGTTTTATGTTTTGTGTTAAATTCTACCCTTGCAAATCTTCCTCCTTTTTCCTAGAATTGACCAAAAATTACTTCGACAATTCTATAACTCCCAACTCTAGCTCTTCCTCCTCAACTCTTTGTGTGGCCTCCTGAATGTGTCTCAGTTGCCCAAAAACCATACTACATGTGTGGCCCTCTATCCAACTCCTGAAACTTATGAAGAATCCTTCCTAGGGTGGTACTCAGAGTCCATCGAAGAAAGCTTGAGCTTCCTCCTTGGGAAACTCTTGTGTTGAACAACACTATGTAACTCTGCTAAACAGCTAGAGAATCACTTCAAATGTCAAATTATCAAAAGGCCTCAAATGTTGCTTCCTCTCTCCTATTTATATTTTATGTTCGTTTCCTCCATGTGGGCCCCTCACTAAGTAATTCAAACCTCTTCCCTTGGCCATACGATTTCTCTCTCCTCAAGGAGTGCATATTAGCTGGGGAGGTGGCCCCCACATTCCACCAAGGCAAACATTTTGACCGCCTTGTCCTATGTTTCCTCTCCAAAATTATCTTAGGCCCCCCAAATTAGAAAAATAGAAAATTTGCAGTACTATTGAAAAAATTATTTCGGAAGGGATATTACAGTTCTCCCCTCCCAAATGTTGCTTATCCCCAAGCAACTGTAAAGCTGGGTGCTGCAAACTCAACTTTTTTTACTACGTGGCATCCTATTAATTTAGATTTAACATGTTTTTATCTTAGGTTAGTTACATCATTTTCCCATCAATCCATTAGCAATCTCATTAATCATAAGTGTAACTAATGAAAGAACATAAGTAATAAAAGCTGAAGATAAGCCAAGACAGAAGAACATACGAATATGGCTCAAGCCAGGGAAAAACCCCAAGATGGGGGAAACCCTTATAAATTCTTCTTATCATTAATGTCAAATGTTCTGCAGAGAGAGAATACAATACTACAAAGTCAGAATGATTTTGAAATGAGAAGGTTTAATACCACTGCCCTTAGACAAGAGGATGGTTCCAACAAGGTTGCAAATCTAATGTTTGGTGTAGGCTCCAAGGACTTGTGTCTTCTCTACAATTCTGGTAGGACTGACTAGGGCATAAACACAATCAACAACTACCCCATTCACAACCTTAAATACCTTTACTAGACTGCATTTACCTTTAACCATAACCTTCAAATGCTGGTATCCCATAAGCCTTCTTATAGGCTTCAAAACCCACTACACAGCCTTGTGATAAAGCAACCCTGACTGTGGCTTTCTTGCTGTGGGTTCTCGGCCTCTAGGACAGGGTTCTTAAGCCCTGTGGCCTAGTTGTAGGTGACCTAAACTAGTGCAGATGGCTTCAAGTAGAATGACACCTTCACAACAATCCCAAACTATCATCAAAATCACCCTTAACAGGTGTGACTTCTATATACTTGAACTCAGACCTATGATGAAGATAAAATGCCCAAGACAAATCATAAATGTGCACAAACCAATCTCGTCCTCCATCCTGTGGAACTCTGCCATTGAAGATGACTAAATTGAACCCAACCTTGCCTTCATATTCCTTGTTGGAAATAACATTTTTTTGTGGCTACTTCAGAGAGAAGAATGAATATCAAAGTGCCTAGGATAGGTTATTTATATCCTTCTTGGGTAGGCTGACTTGATTACTCGAGGAGGGAAATTCAAATTTTCAATTTTCAAAATTTCTCACCTAAATAAGGTCATGCCTTATGAAATTTCATTTGAGTGAATGAATACTTTTCCTTATCCAAATTTAGTGATCTTTAGGTCAATTTTGATCCTCTCGGAAAGAGGAATCGAATGCTGCAATCATCTTCCTCATAGGAGCGGTCCAAAGGGAATTTGGATATAGTTGTCAATTTTAACACTCCCTCTCAACTAGGGAGAATTACACCCGCCAATCCATCCATCATGAACCGTCTCTAAATCCCATCTCTGCTCTGCTCTACTTTGCTGAACATTGATATGAATAATAAAGAAGAATTGATCGAAAGTGAGTCACAAGACCTTGCCACTCTCTATTGACAAAAGTTAGTTCGGAGTAGAACCTCAATTGGTCCCAGATCAGTTTGTTGAACACCATACATCCTAGCATAGGGAGTACGATAGTACACGATGCGTCCATCGGTAGTGCTATGGTCCCTATCCTCATTTCCCAACTCATTGGTTAGATGAGAGGTACTTCCCATGTGTCCCAGACTTCATGGGTAGGATGATGTAAGAAAATAAACAGGGAAAGAACTTATCACATCTTTCTCATAACCACTCGTAGGGAAAGTGAAACCACATCCTAAAAACACACATCATAATCACACGTAGGGAAAGCATGAACCACTTACTACAGTCACACATCACAATCATCATAGGGAAAGGACGAACCACCTCCTACGAGCATGCAAAACACCGAGAGTAGGGAAAGGAAGAACCACATTCCTACACACATGAAAACCAAAAATAGTAGGAAGAACCCTACACATGAGGAAAGGGCGAACCACATCCCACCGACATGTCACCCATCAATCATAGGAATGAGCATCCTACGTGTGGGGAAAGGATGAACCATGTTCCACCGACATGTCAACAGATGCCTATATGCAACTCTCACTGGGGTACCCACAAGAGAAGGTGAACCACTCATCTTGTTCATATTCCATAGGATAAGGTGAACCACTCATTCTATGCATGTCATTAACTGTAGGGGAAGGTGAACCACTCACCCTACACACATGTCCATAGATGTAGGGAAAGGTGAACCACTCACCCTACACACATGTCCACAGACGTAGGGGAAGGTGAACCACTCACCCTACACACATGTCCGCATACGTAGGGGAAGGTGAACCACTCACCCTACACGTGTCAACCATCATGGGGTATCACAGGGAAGGTGAACCACTCACCCTGTACATAGCGCACCACTAGGGGAAGGTGAACCACTCACCCTATGGTCACTTATAACTCAGTAAGTACCCCAAGTCCCCAGGAGTTCCTAGAGCTCAATTCTTCAACCAAGAATCCCTTCATATAGGGAATAGTGCCAAGTTGCTTCCTAGAAATCAAAACTGGATCAATGGGAGCCTCATCGCTCCATTTAGTAGTGTACAAATGTATAGAAAACATATTTATTTACAACAAAGACTTTGATAATACTTAGTAATCCTCTGCAACTGTTCTTACTCCTTCGTACTCAGGAATACTACAGCCTAAACTGGTCTTTTCAGGGTGCACAGTGTCCATCAGATAACTTGCTCATCATGAGATATGTTTGCTCAAAAAATTTCTTACAACAGTAATTTCCTTTGTTGTACCATATGGAGAGGTATGTGAAATACTGGATTCTTAGAAAATTCTTTTGCAATGACGAAGTGCACAAATGGCTCAGTGAAGAGCTTTTTCAATAGAGTGGCTTCATAGTAAGTCATGCATTCTGCTTTAATGGAGCTCTCAAAAGAATAGAATCAAGTAATGTATCATCATTCTGCTAATCGATACAATATCATAATATCTTAGCAGCTATCAATAAATGAGGCACAGGAAAACCAGGGATCAGTGGTTTTTCCATTTCATCAGGCCATGAAAGAATTATAACAGACATTATTAAAAATTCATTTTCAATCATTTCTCCCCAAGTCTTAGCTACTTTTCCTGTCATACTTCTTGGGTCATTGTCATCTCTAAGGCCCCCTCTGAAGCCTTGCTTCAGATAGATATGTAGACTTCATCATTAGTTGCGTATTAGTAATCCAATTATGATGGATTTTCCATAGGACCCTCTGAATGTAGGTATATTGAACTTCCCAGAACATAATCATCGAGCCACTAGAAACCTGTCCTATATTATATTATGGATCCTTTTGTGCTCATAATCAATACATAAATAATCATCAAAATGATTTGCTGACCCTGTCAGTCTGCAATACAAGGTTTTCATCATCTATAGAAACTTCCTCCACTTTTGCTCAACAGACCATTTGTAAATATCTCGTGCTAAAGTTAGCTTTGCAACATATGTAGAAACCATCATGTATTCCACATAATATTTGTACTGATGTTTTTCAATTTGCCAATTAGATCACTGAAGAAAATACTAAGGTCATTGAGAACTAAATCCTTCAAGTCATTGATTCTATTATATTTGGAACTGCTCTGCATTTCAAAACTATAATCTATGATTCAACTCTTAACAATTTTTAGTGACAAACTAGAAATTCCCTTTAGAACTTGGAGTATTCAACTGTCTCTGTCCATATATCTTAATTGAGATATTTTATTGATGATGCAATAGACCCGCCTTAAGATGATAAGGTTCTGTCCTTCCAGGCATTAATACAAAAGCACTACACTATCATGAAATAGATACCAAGACTCTGATTTAAACTATCATCCCCAATATACTCCAGCATTGATATATATAAACTTGGTTAGTCATGCAGTGTTATTACTCTGTTCACTGGTTGTAAATATGTTCATACACAACAATATAATGAAAAATCCTAAGTCTTTCTTAGAGAGAAAATCTCCACAGACATAATCATTAGCACATGGATGCATTCTATAGGCAAAAGGGATGTTGATCAGAACCTTGGCAAGTTCAAACAAGGCTCCCAGAAGTTTTAGAAAGGTCATAATGCACTTCAATTATTTTGTTGTCATCATCATGCACAACTGATCAGGATATGATTCACTGCATTGTGGACAAATCAAGGCCCAGACAAATGATCAACACATCACATGGATCTTATCATTATTTTTTATGAAAACCATACTAAGAGTGTATTCCAGGTCAGATTCTTGGTCACTAGATTGATGTATGTATATTTATTATTAACTTAACATAAAAAATAAAACTGTTCAGAATATCTTTAAGAGGGCTAAAATTTCACTCAAACAAATATAGATATCCTCCACGGGCTTCTTAAGTTATTCCAGATTTCTATTGAACAGAGATGCTCACACAGTGCTTGTCACCGAGCTCAGTATGCTATGTAGGTTGGCTTGTAGGCAATTACCGAAGAAGATATATGTATATATATGTGACAAAGGATATGTTCGTTACACAACACTTTTACATCTTGAATTTGCACGCAATGATCTGTTAGATATCACTGTAACATATGTATCGAAATTCCATACTTCAGGTTGATTGTGTTAGGTCTGCAAGCTTCAAGACTGACACTTCTTATCAAGAACAAGGCCTAAAGAAAAAAATAATAATTTGTTGACTTCGGTAGCTGCTTTACACTTTGTATAGAACTGAGATAAGGCTGCCCTTCAAATGGAGTTGCACAAGTTTGCATAGGAAGAGTAGGTATTCGTTGTAATGGAGGAACTGAGGTTCTATTCAACTTTGTTGTCCTCTTACTTCCTGAACCTTTAGATCTTCTTGTGGCACTTTAATCACATAATATTGCAGAGATTTGTTTGGACTGGTGCCCTAAGAGGGCCACAAGAATGAAGGTCTTAAAAACAAGAGCTGAGCTAGACCTTTCATTGACATGTAGTGTCTTGAAACAAGGGCAATTTTACCAAAATAATTTGTTGTTTTTTGATGAAGATCACAGAAGATGGTGAAACTTGGAGCTCGGTCTTGCAGAGATCAACTGCCTTATGACGTCCAAATGGAGTCATAATCACTAGATACAAGGCTTGTGATTTGATTTCCTAATTGTAGGATAAGGTCACTATTTCTAGAGCTCCACACATCAAAAGAATGCTCAGAGTTTTGCTGTAAAACAGAGGTCGAGATTAGCATTTTATTCTTTCAGTGTTACTACAATAATTCCAACAATACTTCTTGCTTCTTTTTTAGAGAATAGGAATCAAGTTACTCAATCTTCCATAGTACTGATGAATTCAGATCATAGTAAACTTTGAGTTGTCTTAACTCCACCATGCCAAGGGATTAGGATTTCTTGACATATAAATTATTTTATGTTGCTATGATACCTCAGAGTCCAGCCAAGGATATTGAAGGGAAACATCTCCTTCTGAATTTTTACTGCTAAATATACCTTTGAAAATATCTTGAAACCACTTAAAAGCATACCTCATAAATTCTGAAACATACCTTGATGACCTTTGAGTTGTCTTAACTCCACAAAGCCAAGGGATTATGAGTTATTGACATATAAATTATTTTATGTTACTATGATACCTCAGATTCCAGGCAAGGATCTTGAAGGGAAACATCCCCTTCTGAAGTTTTACTGATAAATATACCTCTGAAAATATCTTGAAACCACATAAAAGCATACGTCATAAATTTTGAAACATACCTTGATGACTTCCAACTTTTTTTTGTAATGACTGAGCTGCGAGTCTTTGAATTTGTGCCTAAGTTCACTGATTAGGGCTTGTAGAAGGCCTTAAGACAATGTCACACATTTTCCTTTTTTAACTCGGACTTGTACTACCACAGAGGTCTGAAGGAGAATTCCGCTGAAATTCTTTAGGTGCTTATTAGAGATCGCAATATCTTAAGCTTGAGATTGCCCTCACCCGGATCTGATACCATGTTAATTTTGAGTTAACATGTTGTTAGCTTAGGTTAGTTATATTATTTTCCCATTAATCCATTAGCAATTTCATTAATCATAAGTGTAACTAATGAAAGAACATAAATAATAAAACCTGAAGACAAGCCAAGACAAAACACACGAATATGGCTCAAGGCAGGGAAAAACCCCACGATTGGGAAAACCCTTGTCAATTATTCTTATCATTAATGTAAAATGTTTAATAGAGAGAGAGAATACAATACTTCAAAGTTAGAAGGACTTTCAAATGAGAAGGTTTAATACCATTGCCCTTAGACAAGAGGATGGTTCCAACAAGGCTGCAAATCTGATGTTTGGTGTAGGCTTCAAGGACTTGTGTCTTCTCTGCAATTATGGTAAGACTGACTAGGGCATAAACAAAGTCAGCAACTACCCCATTCATAGCCTTAAATACCTTTACTAGATTGCATATTATCTTCAACCAGACCCTTCAAATGCTGGTAGCCCATAAGGCTTCTTCTAGGCTTCAAAACCCACTTTTAAGCCTCATGATAAAGCAACCCTGACTTGTGATTTATTTCTGTAGGTTCTTGGCCTCCAGGATAGGGTTTTTAAGCCCCGTGGCCTAGCTGTAGGTGACCCAAACTAGTGTGGATGGCTTCAAGAGAATGACACCTTCACAACAATCCCAAACTGTCATCAAAATCACCCTTAACAAGCGTGACTTCTATTTACTTGAACTCAGACTTGTGATGATCATAGAATAATAGATGGAAGTGATTCATATTTTGAGTATTTATAGTTCCTAGGCTTATATCTACATTCAAATATTTGGTTGTGGCTATACAAGAAGCAGACAAGTGTCTGCGAGGATCTAGCAAGAGAAGAAAGGAAGCATGCAGGTGATTTGCAAATATTTGCTTCAAACACTGAGTATGGAGTAGGGACAGAACATGGTCAAAAAACATAATTTACAAAGGCTGTAGCTAATGATTTTGATGGTGCATGTGTTAAAATGGACAAGGAATTTTGCAATAGAAATTAAGAATTCTAAAAACATGGAAGAAATTGCACAACCACCTGCATTATTGAAAGATAATCTGTCACACAAAGAAAACTGTCCAAATCAACAAATAAGAAGAGAAGGCAGCGAGTGTATATCTACTTGATGGCCTTTCATCATTATCCCAACTTCATGTGGATCGAATTTGAATTCACAGAGGGGTCCCAGTTACATGAAAAATGTGGAAGAATTTTTTGCAACTTTTGAATGTTAGAAGACTGCAGAAAGAATAATGATAAAATGGAGGGGAGAAAAATCACCCGTTTGTAGCCAATCTCTTAAGACAAAGGTAAGGTGAAAAGGGACAAGCAGTAAAATAATGCTTAGGAAATATGAACTGAAGTTGCTTGGGAACACTGGAACAATTATGGGATTAGATGAAGAAAAACTGGTGATAGAGGAGGAAGAATGCCTAGTGTATACTTTCACAAGTTCTGAAGGATAAGCTTGTGAATTGATAAATGAAGCTCGTGGAAATATAGAATCTCTTCTTAAGAGTGTTGTTAATGAATTGTAGTCCCAAAAGGATACTCAGATGGATAGCAACTCGCAGAGATCTATGCACACTCATGATCAACATAGTATGGTGCATTGTGCTGATGACCTCCAACTAGGATCCATTTCAGAAAAATGAATCATTTCTACATTTGAAATTGAAGAAACAATCAAAATACCCTCCAAAAACTTTTTTTCATCCTTTGAAAATTCCCTGGGAAGTGCTTTTCAACAAGATTTACATTTTATGGCAGAGATGCGCTAAAAAGTTAAAACAAATGAGACAATTGTTGAGAAAGAATTCCCATCTATCTATCAAACAACTCGATTTGGAAAATTTTCATATATAATTGGTGATCTTCCTGCTGGAGATTACTATATTCACTTAGCAGAGATCATATTCACAAATGGCCTATCCAGGATGTGAGGTTTTAATGCCTTTATATAGCATGATAAGATTATTTCTGAGCTTGACATATATGCTCGGGTTGGTTCAAACATTCCACTTGTTTTGATGGATACCCCAGCACAAGTTATTGATGGAGGAACTTTAACTCTTAAATCTGAAGCAGTCACTAGTAGCCCTATTGTATGTACTAGCTACATTAGAAAGGGCGTTCTTTTCCTTGATTTTCCTCCTGTACTATAACTTCAGTTGAAATGATCTGAATATGATTTCCTACGAGATACAATGATCTAGATAAATGATCAATATGAATTTCCACTTCAACTTGACTTGGACAGGCACAACGATGAATATCTTTCTCCAGATGCAAGTGACTTGTTGAAGTTGTTGGATGTATCTTCTGATAAAAACAAATTACCAACTACATATGGTGAACTTTGACGTCCTCTTGGAAAGCACTGTTTAAAGATAGTGGATTTCATTACAGTCCCACTAAGGATGGGCAGTGAAGTTTCTTAGAAGGAATTAGTCAAGTTGGGTGCTATTCAAATGATTATACATCTTCTTTTTTATTATCATTTTAACAATTCCTTGCATCATCAAGTGAGAGATTCATAGTGTCATTCTTAGAGAACAATAATACATCTCCTATCAAGCATATCCTTTAGGATTGTAACTTAATTGAAAGTTTTTTGGCAATAGAAAGAAATCCCATTGTCCCTGTTGATCAAAATAAATCAAATAAAATCTTACCCAGGAAAAGTTACAATAAGAATATGGAACATTGGTCGCTTTACACAAATTGCAAAAAAGCTTACTCAGTTGGGAATAAATAATATCTTGATACAATCATTGTTGCGAAGAAACGACGAGTGGACTAATTGGGAAACAAATGTTCCTTCAAAATGTAATGTAGTGGGGAACATTGTCCAGTGGACATGCAGATGATCAACAGTACACAAATGGACTATAGCTAGTGATGAAGATGATTTCCGTGGCAGAGATTATGATAAGTCAACAATGGCCAATAACCCGAGTCAAGTATTCTAATATGGAATGTTTGACAGTGAAGATGGAGAAGAGGCTCGTGGAGCCACTGGTAGAGACAATGAGGATGCCTTCTTTGATGATGAGTCAACAGAAGTGGTTGTCTTCTCTCTCAGAATGGGCAGAAAATAGGATGGTGTGAGGCTAATAGAGACAATGTTCACCACTACAAATTGGTTTTCCCTTCAAGATGACATGCATACTAACTGTTCAGTGCCGACATCTCTTGTTTTGTCATCTCCCAGAGTAGAGGATGGTCAAACAAACAAAATAACAACATCAACTAATACTAGTGGTAATAGTAGTAGTAATGATGAAATTGTGTTAAAAGATGATGGGAAGTTGGTAGATACAAAAGGAAGACTAGTGCCAAACATGAACTTAGGAAAAATGGAGTTGAAGGATATTTAGAGAGTTGGAATATATTTGAATGGTGATGAGAGATAATTTTGTTACAACATGCTAGGATCTATCTATGAATGCTATTTCAGATTGCAGAAAATTAACTAGAGGGCCCTTCCAAGGGTGCTCCACGTACATATGTATGGAAACAAAGAGGCGACCTTTCTATAAACTAGGATCTACCCTACCTTTCACTTAGATGATAGCAATAAATCATTCAATTTAATAACAAGAATTAGCAAGGGAAAAGCATAGGAAACACCTCAACAGACATCCTTGTTTAGATGGCAGATTTTTCCCTTTAATCAAAGCCCTTTACAATAGAATTTAAGTGTAATTTCCAGTAAATAGAAACAACAATATGGATTGTAGCCCCTGTTGATGTGGCATGCCTCCACATATTTGCTTGTGCCTAGGGAGATGTGAACTGTTCTGTCAAGAAAACAAATATGCATGAAACTGTCTGGATAAAGGCTTCAAAAGGTGCCCCCAAATATGTGAAGTAACACCACAAAAGTGCCCCAAATATGTGAAGTAACACTTCAAAAGATGATTCATAATAAATAAAAGGCATAAAGAGCAAAAAAAATGGCTATCAAGCCAACCTCCTCCATATGGACGCTGCTTGGGTAGGTCTTCAATGTGGATCAAGGCCTCATACAACATGAGGGGTAAGAGGCTCAATCAAAAGAACAATAGGAAGAACCTGGCCAGTTTAGGATCTGGAAGATTACATTTATTATTGGAAAGGAAATGTGTCATGAGGTGAAGGAGATCTTGGTAGGCCTGGGTAATGATCTCTATGATTTGTATGGCTATGTCATGGATTTTCTAAGTGGAATTATTTTTTAAAGGAAATGGTATCGTAGGTTTTACTAAGCACTTTGATATTGATACTCAATAAAGTAGACTCCTCATTGATAAAATGGGAAGATATGGAAGACATCTATATTCAGTAAGTCATTGGATTAATACTTGCATATTCAACGAGAAGCATTATTTTTGGAGTTTTAATACATCATAGGGAATCTTTCAAGCATATTTACATTGAGAAATATGCATTATAGCTGTACATAATTCCATATGGCTCAATTTGTATGGAGGGCTAGACAATGTCCAAATTTGAATGTGGATGGTGTGGTACTGCAATATTGATTTTGGGGTTTATCGCCTTGGTTGGTATTGTAAGTCATAGTTGGACTCTACCATCTTGTGAGAGAGTCTAGCATGATGAAATACTGGCAAAGCTGGTTTTTCCTTTCTTTTTTGGTGAAATAATAAGACACTGGGAATCCATGGTTAACTTGATTTCTTGAGGTGGAACATTTTTCTGAAGGGGCAGAGGTAGCCAATATAAAGTTGATACTTCTAGTATGGGATATCCTTAGTTTGATGTATTCATTATGTGTACTCGATTATGTTGTTTTATTTGTTTTTCAACTCACAATTATATTCAAGGTGTATGTTGTATTGTTTGTCATCTATTTGTAGTTACATGGAAAGCACTTAATTTCATACTAAATTCTAGTGATGTAATCATATTATTAAAAATAAGTCCCCAAGGTACGCAAATGATTTATTCTGACAATTTTCAAATTACAATTTTGAACCATGTGAGGCTTGCCAAGCTAAAATGCATGGTATTCAAATGTCTCTTAAAATTCAGAATAATAAAATCAGGGCTCTGGCTTTGACAGGATGAGTAGCTAAAACATGAATGTTAGAAATAAAATTTTTCATAAAGATATAGTTCCTAGTGGTTGATGAATTTGCGTTTTCAATCTCGATCTCTCTATGTGTAGCTTGTAAAAAAAACCCAAATTGAATAGTGTTGAAAGCAAAAGAACAAATCACAACAATAAACCACAGACAAAGATACCCTAATTCCTCACTGTCATCAGAGAAACAACAACAACTCTGATATTCATGAAAAGATTAACTATTCAGGCACTCACACTAGATGTCAACTCCATCTCCATCCCAACAATGATGATTGCAAACCATTCTCCTAATCCTCTGCAATACAACTAATCATAGGGTCGAATCCAAATTGGGTATTTCAATGTGAACGCACTAAAACAGAGAAAGGAGAAAATGTGGAAAAAATGTATCCAAAATGCAGTGTAACAATGAAACTAAGTTTGGAAATTGATAGTTGAATTGTTACGTTGCTGAGAGATTGTTGTTGCACGCTGCCTGTTAAAGCCGCCTGTGAGCCCACGCACACCTGAAACTAGGGCTTCCCTCGCAGCCATGGAGGTTCTAGGCTCGCCCTAGGTTCCTCCACACCCTCCTCCTCTGTCTGCTGCTGATGCATTCAACTTAATACTGGCTTCGATGCCGAAGAAGAAGAAAACTGAAGCAGCCAAGTTTGTGAAAAAGCTAGATGATATTACAGAAATCTCTCTTCTCCCTGAGGGTCCGATCCAGGTAGCTTTGTCTCTGGCATATCACGCTCTCATGGGATAGTTCACAGGTCTCTGGCGCTCCCCAAAAACCAAGGAGAACTGGGTCGTCAAGAACTGGATGTCATTGATCAAGAACAGTGTGACCTCGTATTTCTTAGGGAGAGGCTATTTTCTGTTCAAATTCATCTCAAAAGAGGATAAATATCTGATATGTCAGAATGGACCCTACTTCATGGGTCCTTAGGGCCTGTATCTGAATAAGTGGATGTTGGATTTTGACCTAGTAGTTGATGTTCCAACTATTGTTCCTGTGTGGGTTAGGTTGCCGAATCTCCCAATGCATTGTTGGAACTGGGATTCGCTGAAGCACATAGGCAATGCCCTTGGTAGATTTATTGACCAAGAAAATAAAAAGGACCAATACAACTATTCTAGAACATTCTTTGAGGTAGATCTAGAGGTGGGTCTTCCAAAATCAATGTCGGCAGTTGGACCCATGTGTAAAAGCTGGATTATGAGAAACTTCCCTTCAAGTGCCGGAAATGCCATGTCTACGGTCACTTTGCTAGGGGTTGTCCGAGTAATGGAGTGGCGAAGAAAGGGAAGGAGGAGGGCTGGAACCAGGTCAAGCAGATAAATACCTCCCATAAAACCCACAAATCTGGCATCCCAAATGGTAAAGGCCCTCAGCCGGCTTCTATTCTTCAAACCCCTCCCACGAATGTTCAAGAAAACAAATTCGGGCCCCTAAGTTCAGCAATAGAGGACACCCAGGAGGTCGAGATGCATAAGAAAGGATCCCCAGACAAAGGGACCCCTTAAGGCTCGAAGCAAGGAGAAAATGCCACAGATAGATCTAAAGAAAAACATGCAGAAGTTGAGGAGGAATAACAAGTATCGGAGGATTCAGAGGAGGAAGGAGAAATAGGGGATTCACAAACTTCGGCTAGAAGATCCACAAGAGGCTATAAGTCTGCCTATGAAAAAAGAGAATAGGAAATCTACAAAGATAAGCTCCAGGGCAGTCAACCAACCCTCGAGAAACCCTTGGAAAAAACGCCGAAGATGACAAGAAATCAGACTCAGGGCTCCAAGGGAGCTCATCTCACGCAAAAAATTAAGTGATGAAGGTTGTCTCCTTAAATTGCAAGGGTATGGGGAGCAGAGTTAAAGAATAAGCCATAAGAAGTCTTCTAAGGATAGAAACCCCAAACATACTTCTCATTCAGGAGACTAAAATGGAGGACAAAGACTTCCTCCAAATAAGTAAGAAATTTTTGATTAAAGGTGGAGGATAGGTAGTCTTTGCTCAAGGAGTCTCGGGCGGGCTGGGCACTCTCTGGAATTTTAACAAATTCTCGATGGTCACTGAGATCCTAAACACTCACTGGTTGTTCTTGAAACTTCAGCATCTTGACACAAAATATATCATTTTTCTCATCAATGTGTATGTCCCAGTAAATGAAAGGGAGAAAAAGGCCTGCTGGGACTCCATTAAAAATCTAGCAGCAATGGAGAATCTGGAAAATACAATCATTGTAAGGGATTCGACGAGGGAATGGGTGGAGGACCTCATGCAGGACTGGGACTTTCTCGACATCAAGCCCTTTATTGGTAAGTACACCTAGTGAAACAAAAGAGTCGGTCTGAGGCATATTGCTGCAAGGTTAAATAGATTTCTCATTCAAAGTTCTCTTCTCCTTTTAGGATTAAAGGCTATAATGCACATTCTCCCTTGCAGCATTTCTGATCATAAACCTATCAAACTTGAGCTGCTAGCCCATCTTGATCACGACCCTATCCCATTTAGATTTAGTCCTTTATGGGTTAAGGAACCAGACTTCATGCATATGGTCAAGGAATGTTGGAGGCAACCATTCAAGGGCTCCTCCTTCTATGTTTGGGAGGAAAATATTAGAAGAGTGAAAGTTGTTCTGAAAATTCGGGCCAAATCCCTTCCAACACTACAACTGAAAGAAAAAAAAGTCCAAGGAATCCTTGATCTCCATCACTTGCAGTCGGAAAATTTAGAAATTACAAAATAATTTCTAGACAAGGAGGTAGAATTACAACAACAATTTCGTAAGGCATGTCTGGCAGAGGAAGAATATTGGAGACAAAAATCTCTTAGTCTTTGGCTAAAAGCGGGAGATAGGAACTCCTCCTTCTTCCCCAAGCAAGCCCGAGCGCGGAAATGCTTCAATTCCATCTTAGAAATCAAGGAAGAGACCATTACTCATAACGATATCATTAGCATTAAAAGGGCAACCTTCTCTCATTTTAAAAATCTGTATAGTGAAGAAGAGGTGATGGGCCAGAATTCTAAATTTTTCTATGTGGTTACTCCAATGATTACCTCCAGGATGAATTAGCAATTGGAAGCAGAGGTCTCTATAAAATAAATAAAGGCTGCTCTCTTTGCTATGGAGCCTAACAAAACCCTAAGCTCAGAAGGATTTACAACCAGATTTCTTCAATCTTGTTAGCAGAAAATGGAAAAGAATTTGTACAAAATGGTTCTGAAATCCCAAGCCTTCTAGAAAATTGGGGGCAGCACTAACTCTTCCTTTCTTGCCCTCATCCCCAAGGAAAAAGGAGCCAACACTTTCAACAGATTTCGCCCTATTTATCTTTGAAACATAGGCTACAAAATAATAGCCAAAGTGATTGCCAATAGATTGAAAAGTATCCTTCTTAGCATTATTCCAGAGAATCAAGGTGGCTTCGTTCAAGGAAGGCAAATTGTGGACAATTTCATCTTAGTTCAAGAGGCGATCCATTCAAGCTTGCATCGAAAATAAAAGGGTATGGTTGTCAAGCTTGATCTAGCAAACACCTTTGATCGGGTTAGACACAACTTTATTTTGGATGTTATACATAAGCTTGGGTTTGGGATCAACTTCATCAACTGGATTCGGGCTTGTATTTTTGAGCCTTGGATCGCCCCTCTGGTGAATGGGAGAGCTGTTGATTTCTTCAAAGCTATGAGAGGGCTTAGGCAGGGGTGTCCTCTTTCACCCCTCCTATTTTTTATCCGAGCTTCTACTCTCAGCTTTTATTTGGACAAGAAGTAGCAAGACCAAGAGATTATGGGTCTCAACATAGCAAGAGGAGTAAAAAATATAAATCATGCTCTATTTGCTAACGATTCTATGTTGCTGGGAGCAGCCACTATGATTTTAGCATCAAGGTTTAAAGATGTGTTGGATGACTTCTGTAATGAAACGGGCAACAAAATTAATAATGAGAAATGTCTTATATTCTATTGGAACACTTCAGCCAGTACTCTCAGTGCCATTTCTAGATGTTTTGGCTTTGCTGCCTCCTCAAAGTGGTCTTCGTTCAAGTATCTTGGACTCCCTATATTCCCCAAGAGTGCCTTAAGCAGAGATTGGCTCCCCTTGTTAGAGAAATTCAAGGTCAAGATTTAGGCCTGGGGTTTCTCCTGGCTCAACCTTGCAGGTAAGTTGGTGCTCATCAAGGTTGTCCTCAACAGTCTCCCAATTTTTCAATTATCTATTCTGTTGGCTTCTTATTGCATTCTTAGGAAAATGGAGGATTACATCCAGAAATGTTTTGGGAAAAGGGACAAAACAATGTTACCGATGAAATAGGTAACCGCAATGTTACCTACTTTTTTTTGGTAGCATAAAAAGCACCCGATTTTGAAAAGTGGTGATGCAGAATCACCATTTTTTTTTGGTGCACATTTTTGACACTCTAAAATTTTTATTTATGAAGTATGAATATTTGTTTTAAAATGTTAGTTGATTTTCATCTTCAATTTTGAAATGTATTGATACGGCATCAAATTTTTCTGATGTGATTTTCATGCTAATTTTGGAAACGTATGATGTTGCATCGACCTTTTTTTAAACGGTGATTTTTCATGCTAATTTTGAAACGTATTGATCTTTGCATCAACCTTTTTTCTAAATAGGTGATTTTCCTTGCTAATTTTGAAACGTATTGATCTTGCATCAACCTTTTTTTTTTTTTTAAGAGTGGTGATTTTCATGTATGTAATAAAAAAACACAAACTTAGATTAAAAAAAAAATATATAAAAACGATTAAAAAAACCAATAAAAATGTAAAAAAAAACAAAAATAGCTCATAAAAAGAAAAAATTTAAACAAAAATAAATAAAAAAAAACAAAATATTTGAAAATTATATCCAAAGGAAATGACAAAATTTGAAGAAAAAAAACACATAATTTAAAAGAAAAAAACAAAAATTCACCAAAAAAAAAAAAAAAATCAAAAACATTTTTTCGAACTTATTAAAAAAACAATATATTTAAAATATATATATATATTTAAAAAAATTTAAAATAATTAAAATTACAAAATTAAAATTTAGGAAAAAAAAAAAAAAAAAAAAAAATAAATTTAAAAATATAAATTAAAAAATAATAATAATAATAAGGAAAAAAATACAACTTTTAAAATTTAAAAAAAAAAAAATTAAAAAAAAACAAATAAAATTGAAAAAGAAAAAGAAAATAAAAATTAAAAAAAAAAAAAACCTATCATTAAAAAACAAAAAAAATGAAAAAAAACCACGTGCAAATAATTAAAAAACAAATATACATAAATTTAGTGTTTTTTTTTTTTGTAGGTAAAAAACATATTTATAGATTTTAAAAATAAAAAACTAAATAAACGAAAAAAATAAGAAAAACAATTAAATTAAATTAAAATTTAAAAATTTTAATAAATATATTTTAAATTTTAAATTTAAAAAAAAAATTATTCTATAATATTAAATATAAAAAAAATTAAACAAATTTAATTTAAAAAATAAAAAAATTGAATTAAAAAAATAATTTTAAATTTTTTGAAATTCAACAAAAAATCAAAAAATTAGTAAAAATATTAAAAATAAAAAAGAAATAAAAATAAAAACAAATCAAATAAAAAATAGATGTAAGTATATATTTAAACTTAAAAAAAAAAAAAAAATTTACTTCAAAAAAAAATATTAAATTAAAAAAAAAATTTATTTTTTGAAAAAAAAATTTATTTTTCAAATTAAAAAAAAAAAAAAAAATTAAAGAAGCAAATTAAAAAAAAATAAAAAAAAAAAACAATTTAAAAATTTTTTTTAAAAAAATCAATTAAAAAAAAAAAAAAAAAACAATTAAAAAAAAAATTTTAAAAAAAAATCAATTAAAAAAAAAAATAAAAAAAAAAAAACATTTAAAAAAAAATTTAAATAAAAAATCAATAAAAAAAAGTTATTTACGGGGGCGGCCCGCCCTGGGCGCCCGCCGGGAGGCGGCCCGGCCGGCCTCCCGGGCCCCAGCGGGCGGAGGCCGATTCCGGGGCTCGGCCTCGCGCAGTGGCTGGGCAAAGCCTAAACGCCGCCGGCCCAGCTCTATATGTGGGCGGGCCGCCAAGTAAATGCTTTTTTATTGATTTTATTTAAATTTTTTAAATGTTTGTTTTTATTTTTTTAATTGATTTTTTAAAAAAAATAAAATTTTAATTGTTTTTTTTTTTGTTTTTTTAATTGATTTTTTTAATTTTTTTTTTAATTGTTTTTTTAAATTTTTTTTTGGAATTGATTTTTTAAATTTTTTTATTTTTTGTTTTAAATTTATTATTATTATTATTATTTTTAATAATTTTTATTAAATTTCGCCCATTTTTTTTTATTTAATTGATTTTTTTTTTTTTAATTTCATAATTTTCATTGTTATTAACTTTTACTTTTAGTTTTTTAATATAATTTTTATAAAATTCAATAAATTTTTTATATTTTTTTTTTTTTTAATTTATTTCGATTTAATATTTTTTTTAAATGTTTTACTCTCTTTTTTTTTTTTTGTTATTTATGTAAATTTTTTATATTTTTATTTCAATTAAAATTGTGTATTTAAAATTAGATTTTTTAAAAATGTTTAATTTTTTTAAATTATTTTTTGTAATTTTTTTTTATTTAATTTTTTTCTTTTTTCTTTTTTCAATTTTCCACTTTTAATTGATTTTTAAAGTTTTTAAAGTTTCGTTTTAACAATATATATATTTTTTCTTTTATATTTAAAATTTATTTTTTCTTTTTTCAAAATTTATTTGTTTATTCATTTATTTATTAAAATTTAATATTTTTTGTTTTTAAATTTAATTTGTTATTTTAATATTAACCTCTCTTTTTTTTAATTTAATAAAATTTGATGTATATACCTATTTTAATTTAAGTTCATATATATATTTTATTTTTTATAATTTAAATTTAATTTATTTTATAGTTTATTTGTTTTTTTAATATATATTGTTTTAAAATTTGATATTTTTATTGTATTTTATTTTTATTTTTTATTTTAATTAATTTTTTTTTTCCTTTTTAATTTGAATAGTGTTTTTTTTAAATTTTGAATTTTTAAATTTATTAAAATTTAATATATTTCCTTAAATTTAATTATTTGTTTTAATTTTTTTTTCTTTTTTTTAAATTTAATAAGCATTTTCTTTTCTTTTAAAT
The DNA here is from genome assembly GCA_034641835.2 of Pinus albicaulis. Taxonomy (NCBI): domain Eukaryota; kingdom Viridiplantae; phylum Streptophyta; class Pinopsida; order Pinales; family Pinaceae; genus Pinus; species Pinus albicaulis. The sequence goes on from CM076580.1 coordinate 893,813,901, forward strand.
TTAATTTCTATATTTAATTTTTTCAATTTCCTTCCTTTTTTTACTTGTTTTTTTTTAATTTAATATTTTTTATTTTGTTTTTTTTTTATTTTTTAATTTCTATATTTTTTAAATTTTAATTATAATTTTTTTGGTTTATTTTTATTTTATTTCCTTAAATTTTAGGTTTTTTTTAATGATTGAATTAAAAATTTTTACTTTGTTTTTATTTTATTTTTTTATCTTCATATATTTTTTAAATTTTAAGCTTTTAAATGTTTTTATTTTTTTAATTTATTTTTTCTTAAATTTTAGGTTTTTTTTAATGTTTGAATTTTAAAAAGAATTAAAAAATGTTACTTCTATTTTAAAAATGCCAAAAGTATGACACAAATTTTTTTTTGTTATTCGGCCTCAATGGTTTTGTTTTGGTGTTTTTTTCAATCCCTTTTTTCAAGAAACAATTTTTGTTTTTACCATAATTTTATAAAATGTTGAAATTTGACCTTTTTTGCGAAGTGCGTTGGAAGACACTTTTTTTTGGGGGGGTGTTTTTTCAATCCTTTTTTCAACAAACAATTTTTTTTAGCATAATTTTAGAAAATGTTGGGAATTTGACCTTAAAAAAAACAAGTGCGTTCTTGGAAGACATTTTTTTTTTGGGTGTTTTTTCATGTTTTTTGAGAGTTTTTGGGCTAGAGTTCCCGTTTTGAGGGTCGGGTTACCTATTTCATCGGTAACTATGTTACAAACAAAAATGAGAAGAAAATCCCTCTTGTTAGATGGGACAAAGTCTCCAAGCCCACGATGGAAGGTGGTTTGAATTTCAGGATCTCTCACCTCAAAATGTGGCTATGGGAGCAAAAACAATTTGGGGATTATTGCTCCTAATATTGGTTGGGTGCAATCTACGTTATGAAAGAGGGGAACTATTTTAGAGAAAAAATGTCTCATGTCTTGATAGACCACTCCCAAAAAATCGGATCGCTCTTCCTCAAGCTTTGTGCTAAAGCCACTCCTTTGTTCAACCTCCATGTGTTATTGATACAGGAATGGGAAAACGAATCAATATCTAGGAAGATCGCATTATGAACAACGCTCCTCTTGCGAAATCGGCTCACTTTGCCACGCATTGTGTTCTTGGATGTCCAATGTCGGCTTCTCAACGCCGTGGAACATCTCATGCGGGAGAATTGCAATTGGTTGAGGTGGAAGCACCTTCGGAGTGCAAACGGAATTGAAGAAAGACTATGCGGTCTTATTTTCACTCTTTTGAAGGGCATGGCCCCAATTCATGCTAAGAGACCCAACATTCATGGTTGGGGTTTGTTGTCTAGGAAGCTACTCTGTGGCACAGGGCTCTATAAAGCGATGGAGAATCCCCACGTCCCTCAAATCCTATGCCTTGGAAGGGGATATGGAACCACATCCATTCACAAAATTGATTTTTTCTGTACCCTGCTGTGCCATAACGGAATCGTGAGAAGACGGGTGTAGAAAATGGGATATTATGGGCCTTCCCAGGATGTATAATGTGTGGAGAAAATGAAGAGAATGCCCACCATCTTATGTAGGGAATGAAAAATTAGTAGTAGAGATATGGCATGAGCTTATTGGCCCTTGGAGAATCAACTTCGCATTTGCTAACTCATCATTTATTTGTTTGCAAAGCTGCACTGAGATATACGGGGAGCCATTCCAAAAATAAATACATTAAGGTTGCCTAGCTTTCAGCTGCCAAAGATGAGTTGTTGGAAAATTTGGCTTGAGAGAACAAGTGGATTTTGGAGATAAAGCGCGAGGATGTAAATATTGTCATGATCAAGATCAAATGCAGTTGAAAGAATGCTTAAGGGGATCAATTGGATGATGCAAATCTAGGTGAGCGGGATATTGAATGGGGTGCCATATTTGACCTCCATTTTCATGAAGTAGTAAGGTTAACCAATCCAACCAAAGAATGGAAAATTAGAGTCAATGAGGAAAAGACTTCACCAGTTGGATTAACAAGCAATCTAGACACTCTTTATTCTTTGATGGGGCTGCCAAATGCAATCCAGGTAAAAAGCTAGAGTAGGAGGAGTCATAAAGAATACATAAAGGCAAATTGAGCATAGTTTCGCGTGGGGCTTGGGACACAACACTAGCATTCAAGATGAAGCTTGCGGCTATCTTCCAAGGCCTCAAGAAACTCAAAGACTTTGTCATAAAAGAGGTAAATATATTTGGTGATTCTTTGTCCATAATTAAAACTATAGTGGACAACTTTTCCCCTCTGATTTCGGGTTCGCAAGATTGATGTCAGAATCAAAACAACGGCTAAAAATTTTCGGTGTTTGAATTTATTCCATGCGTTGAGGGAGAATAAAAAGTCTGCGGATGCAAACCAACAAAAGCATCCCTCCTCTTTGTCGACACTCTTCTAAGAGACGAGGGGACGAAACATGGGACCCCATACCTTAAAATATTTTCTTATGTTTTATTGCATTTTTATTGAAACGGTTGTTTATCCACAATATTGGGAAAATTACGAGATGGATTCTATTGTTTTGCATGTAAGAACCATGGTTTATAAGTATACGTACCATGGTGCTCACGGCGGAGGAAATTTGGGTTGCCTTACATCATGTAACACGATTAGAGCATTCATGCCAAGGCTTTAACATATTCCAATACGCGTTCACCTTAAAAAAAAACATTGAGAACTAAGTTTCCGGAAAAGACCTCCATATACTTTCTCTCACAATATTTATATAAAAAGGAAAAATAAAGAGAAGGGATTGAATAACATACACTAGGAAAGAAGAATGAAGTTATATTATTATCTTTGGATGCTTCTTAGAAGTATCATTTTTTAACTATATTTCTTAGATGCGGGGCTTTGCAATGGTTGGGTGAATGAATTACCTCATGTCCTAAAATAGGCAAGATCGGGAGGAAGGGTGAAGGAGAAAATTTCCTTGAAGGGAAATAACCACGTATTTTATCAACAAACTTTTAGGTGCCCATTCACATTCAATATATAGAGAAATCTAGCGATGTTGGCAAGCAGGGAGATGTAGCCAAGGAGGTGAAATGCACCCACAAAATCCTTTGTTTTTGCTCTTCATGAATGCATGTATGAGTTATATGATAAAATGTTGCTTATGTTTAAGTTCACATTTGTGACAAAATAGGAAAATATGAAACTTACAAGACAAGCATGCAAAACTAGAGGATGCTTTGAGATTCGAGATCAAGCATCTTGTTGAGTCTTAAAAGTGTTTTCCATATTCATACACATTTCCATTATGTCATAACCATTTAGCTCTTATTTCATAACCATTTGACCTAAAACCCTACATCAAGTAAACATTTTCATAAATATATGGGTTAGGATCCTTGTCTTCCAAAGTTATTTATTTTATGTATTTAAAGTGAATTTATGATTAGAAACTAGAAAATTAACATAGTTTTATATATCTATATATGTGTTATGAGTTTTGTGACATGTGTAGGTCAAAATGAGACTTCTAGAAGACCCTATGTGGCACTCTAAGGCCAAATTCAGATTTGGTTGGAAGATCATGGAATCATGAGGATATGTGTCTCATTTCCTTGTTTGTATTGAAACTCTAAGAGGATATGTGTCTCATTTCTTAGTTGTGTTGCTGAAACTCTGAAAGACATGTGTCTTATCATTTCCTATTTTGATTGTAACTCTAGAGATGGAGGGAGAAATTCATGGACTCTCCCATTAATGAGATAACTCCTCATATTTTATAAATAGGAGAAGCTTTCTCCTATCATGGGTAATGAAAAAATAGTGAAAAATAGGAGAATGAAAGGGAATAGAGAGTCTTTTATAAAAGCTTAAGATGGAATGGGATGTAGATTTGTGAGTTTTTCAATAAAAAGTTCCTTGATGGTGTTTTGATTACAATTTTTAAGGGTAGAAGAAGGATTACACAAATTGGTAACGGAGAGGGCCCCTCCTATCCAGGAGGCTTCTACATGCTTTCTAGATAAGTAGCTTTTAATTATGTGTTGTTAGCTTTTAATTCATGTCTTGCATTATTTGTTTAACTATGAGATCCTCATGATGTTATAGTTAGTCATTTCTTAAAGTTTTTTTCCAACATATCTCTATTCATGGTGTTGCAACTCTGGGAGCAGATCTAGAGTTGTTATGGGCAGATTATAGGACATCTTATGAGGTGTAAAGAGCAGGGTATTTGAAACAACACAATCCTTTAACATGAGCTCTTACACTACTTCCTTGAAACGAGAGAATAAAATGGGATGGAACCAAAAACTTCGGATGGTTTAGTATTAGGAATAACAACGGAACAAATACGATGCTATATTGAGATACTACCACATCAGACAATTTTAAGACGGGTCACCATAATCAGGGCAGTTCACGATATATGGTAGAGAAGGTATATATATAAAAAGTTATAGAGATGTATAGCAAGAAGAGGGGATATGAAATTTGTCAAATAGATGATACTAGAAAAACTTCATGGCATAAGATGGGCTTAAATAGCTAGAATCCACACATACCAGAACTCCCTTTAATAACATTTCAATACAGCCAATATAGTTGAAATACGCATGAAATACGGGTGGAACAATATATTACTCCCGAGCCATTTAAAGTATCTAGCGCTCTGATATAAGTATCAACACGATAAATTCATATCAAAGAACGAGGACACTCGCATTCCGGGATGTAATAATAGAGACATGAACGTAAATGAATTGAACAATAGAGGAACACACACTACCATACAACCATGTCCGGAATCCTTACTAAGATGAAACTTCTTATTATTGAGACCCAGCGGAGCTCTTCGAGCGATATCGTGCTTTCACAAAACATACACACGGGAAATTCTTGCACGATCAATTTTTAGAAGAAGTGGAACGTTGTTTCCTTCTTTCATCAGTATATAGCATTCCATCGCCTTTATTGAGAAGATATTTTCTGAAAATATCTTCCTCGCGTGATCAAAAATTGTTGAGTCATTATCAAAGATCAAAATTTCATGATGGGGGGAAAACAGCCGATCCATCATGCATAATGGGCCCACAGGGCCAATCTTAAAACCAACATGTAGATCATTGTTCAATGTAAAGTAAAAATACGAGTGGGAGGAAAAACCACCCACTGGAAATTAAACAAACATAAGCCCCAGACAAGTAAAGGCCGTTGGGCCATGTCATGGATAAAACATGAAGGTGTCTGAATGCGCTGGCCAGGGTCGAGGCGCAGTAGACGTTGGAGGAGGTACATCGGTGGAGGAGCGGCATGTTGAGTCGAGTGTGTCAACCTCCGGCGAAAGCTTTACGGATTCGGTCGACATCTGCGAGAGTCTCTCTACCCTGGTAAATGCCTCTCCCGAAGGTGTGGATGTCTGCATGGGTGGGGAACCGTGATCATATGGAGATAAACTCCTTACGGAGAATTTGTGATGAATGGTAGTAGCCTTAAGCTGAGTTCCTTTGCTCGTCTGAAGATCGGACCGATCCCGCTCTGCCTCTAGAAGTGTTGTATATCGATCGGGGTGCATGAGTACGGCCGGAGCATTTGGTTCCCAACATGAAGGGAGGCCAGCAGTGATGATTTTGTTCCACACCTTGTTAAACTGTTCCACAATGTCTGCGACCTGTTGGAGAGCCTTTGAAGCTGCCAATCGAGCCTCCTCTTTCTCTATAATTTTCCGACATTCATTGATTTCCATAAACCTGCTGGGAATGTCATGTTTTACCACGTCATTCGCTCTCAGTGTATAGAGAAAAGATATATAAATTCCGGCATGTCGAGCTCTAGTTGGCAGATTATCCCCGGCCTCCTGCAACCTCCTATTAAGGTATGTGGAAGGGGTAGATTTGAGAACCCCTATCATCGTTAGGAACTCCCACTTTTCGTCACTTCGCCACGATTATATCCGACTGCATTAGGCTTCGTTTCTGGGCTTAGGGTGATATTTCCTTCACCTTACTCTTCAAATTTCTGATGGTCTCACGTTGCTCGCCGTAGTCTCTTTCCTTCCTCCACTTCTCTTTGCAGCCCATCAATTGCTCTGACCTTTTCAGCCAGGGCGCCCTCCAACTCTACCACCTTTTGCTTGGCTGTTGTTGTCTGCTTCCCCAACACTTCTATCTCAGCCATAGCTGTGGATAGTTGTGCTGTTGCTGAACCTGTCCCACTTGATGTTTCGGCTGCATGACAACTGTGCGTGTCCCAGAGGGTCTGCAGCTCAGTAGCTATGCTCTCCAGTTCTTCAATTCTTTTGACCATTTTTTCTTTCTCCTCTCTCTCTCTGGAAAGCCTGGCAATCAGCTCGTTTTTCTCCTCCTCCACCTGCACCAGTTCATCGGTCTGTACCGGATGTGAAGCTGGTATGCCAGACCGTTTCTTAGCCGCTGAAATGTCCTTCTCCAACTTGGCTATTAATGCAGCTTGCATTCCTTTCCCTCCTTCGTCTGAATTTTTAATCAGCTCTTTAAGGACGCGCACCTGATGTGCGTTGGCCCGACAAGCGCTCTGTTCTGCGAAATAAGAGTTGCTCAGGTTGTCGTATTTCTGCTCTGTCTTCTTTAGGGCAAGGGTGATCTGCGAAAGCTTATCTTTCATCATGTCGCAGATTGTCTAGAATAGGTCATTCAGGTCCTGTACCGGAACCTTCTTCATGTCGACAACCAATTCAAGCACCTTGTAGCTAAGAACGTCTGAATTCGGGTCCAGGATAGCCTCGGTCATAGAAAGTACCAGGTCTTCGATGTCTGCATTAACCGAGGCAGAGATTCTGGTGTGATATTTCTCCACGAAACCTCCTAGTTTATTTGTCTCCGACTTGCTTTATTGGTCAGCCTCTTTCTTTTGTCTTGGAAGAGGAGGCTCAGATGGGCCCGAGTGACTTCGGGGGCAGTCGAGGAGGCTAAGTATTCCTTAGAACTACTATCCCTCGCCTTGCTCTTATCAAACTCTCCAAATTTCGCGAGGGGCTCCAGAATTATCCCGTCCCCGATGACCTCGGCTTCACTAGTGGCCACCCTTTGCCTCTTTGGTGGTGGCGCTCCGGAAGTACCAGCTTCCTGCTCATTGCCCCCTTTTTTCACTTCTTCTTCTTCTCCTGTGGCAGATGAGTCCATCTCCATCTGCGAAAACATAGGCCAAACCTCATAATTAGCCTTCCACTCCAGAAATGGCCTGGATTCATGAACATAGGGCGCATACCTGTTTCTCTTTCTTTTATTCGAGATAATTCTCCCGTGGGTCATAAGCCCAACTCTCCCCCTAGTAGCATATGAAGTTCTCGTAACATTTTCTCAACAATCTAGAGGGCATATCTAGAATTTACAACAAAGGGGGCCAATATTGTCTGAAGCTTCAGATGTAGCCTCTCTCAGCTGGACGAAATGAGCCGGGTCACCCGGGTGGGTCACGGATGGTCCAAGGGCGCAGACTCGTCTTACGAGTGCTGGGAGCTGGTAGGGGGCTACTTCGGCTCCATAGACACGGATTTCAGTATACTCCTCTGATAGAAACCAATCGCCGGTACACTGGTACTTCCCAGCCTGTAACCAGTGCTTCATCTCTGGGAAAACCCTAGGGGAAGGTGTGTCGTGAATGATGGTGTAAGCAATGGACATGAAGGTATTCACGAAACTGATGTAACCCTCTCCCTTAGGCAATTGACGAACGGAGAAATTCCAGTCGAAGACTGGCCTGGGCTGAGAATTTTCAGAATACATCCTGTCCAGCCCCAAATGATTAAACTTGTCCGCATGCTGGAACAGGAAGAGGTAGAAAACCAACGAACAAAAACGAAACTTTCGGGCCTTGGCTAGCTCCCGAAATTGGGTCCGGATGGTAAAAGACAGAAAACCTGGAATATCCAGTGTAACCCCATTCTGAATCATAAGCCACAAGAATCGAATGCCTACCCAAGAAATGTCTTCAGGGGTCCCTACTCCCAGGAGGCCGGCAATGAGGGACAGGACTGGTCGGACCTCTTCATTAAACAGACTCAATGGGAAAGGTTCCACTGGAGGTAGGGCCGTCGCCTGATCAACGGTTATGGCAGCTATGAAGGCACGGCGGGCTTCCCTCGACAGTTTATTAAACTGTGCGAGCAAAGTTTCATCTTTGAAACTGAAGTAGGCATCACTGGAAGGGAAACGGAGAGCCTGCCTTATAATATCAGGAGAAAGGGAGAAGATTATGCTACCCTGAGGGGAAATGAAGGCATCACGATGTGAATCGTAGGAGTCTCTAAGCCAGACAATAAAATCGACACAGGAATGGACTTGGGGGGTAATGTAGTGATACAAGCCAGACGCGACAACTCGGAAACGATCAGCACTTTTATAGTGGCGGCCGAACAGTAGGGGCTTGATGTTCCGTATATCGAAAGGGTATTTTGGGTCACAGATACCCGCTTGCAAGTCACGAAGGGGCTCGAAACCAGGAGGATTTCTAGACTCATGGAGTTGGGGGGTTTCAGGCTCGTTCTTCTTGGGCGTCCCTCTCTCCATGGCAGTTATTCAACAATTCGGAAAAGAGAGAAAGGGAAAAATAATGAAACAAAATCGGAAAATGGATTACCTGAGCAGAGGGTGACAATGCTTGGGAAAACGACGAGGGGAACTGTGACAGTGACTTGGACAAACCCGGCGTTCTTCCCTACTTGGTAATCGCCGTGGGAAACTACCTGAAAATAATTTACCAGAGAGGAATACGAGAGTTTTTTACCATTCGGGAGGACTGTTTAGGTTAAAAGGTGAAAGTGTAAGAGAACAGAGGGCAAGTGTCGTAAGGACACTGACACTGGGACACGTGGCGCGTGGGGATTGGGTAAATCTAGATATAGGTGAGCGCCTCGTGTTGGGTTAAAAGCTGGCACGGGCCTTAGTACCAGCTGTCCTAATGGACTTACCTTACCGTTGTTCCATATGCGCTATCCACTTTTTAACACGTAGGACTTTCCATTTGCCGGACTAACGCTTATCTTCCTCACCTGAGCGGGCCCACCTTAACTCCACCACGATACCGAATCTCTTGACCCAACCCTGTTGCTATTTCTCCGTCGTGAAGTCTTGCCACGCGTCGCAAGTCCGCGGGGGTAAGGGCCTTGTCCCTTCCCCACGGCCTGACCCCCTCGGAATTTCTACGTACTGCCGTCATGTATAATCAAAGGTCTTCTCCCGTATATGAGTTAACCTGTAAAGGCATGTCTCCCTTACCTTTGTGCCAGTCATCAACTATTGTTCCGCCTCTTCTCACTTAGTGCCATTTATCCATTGGTGTAAATATATGTGCGCTTCACCATCCTTTTTCCCTTTCGGCTTGATTTGATTTGACATTTGCTACTTGGCATATAACTTTAATGTGACCGGTTCATCTTTTGGGGACTTTCGTGGCTATTGCTGAGACTTGAACAACATTGGCTCCACCTGGGGACGGCACGTTTGTCCTCGAACGTGTCGAGAACTACGCAGACCGCCTGTAGACCTTCTTTGAACAACACTTTTCAGTTTCTAGAGCTGTGCCGTGTACAGATCTTCATGACATGTCTGTAATTGATGATAAACAAACAAAACGAAATAGCAACTATTATACAATATAATACAGTCAGGCTTTCCAGCCTTCTTCAGAATTGGAAGTATGGTTTGAGGAATTGCCCATTCACAGGGGCTTCCAACAGATCCCCCTGTAAATTTTCCATCTTGAATGTATTATTTCCTCCCTGCTCTGCGATCTTGAAAGGACCGAACCAAAGGGGGTCAAACTTACCATGTTTGCCTTTGTCAGCTCTGCGTACATCCCATCGGAGCACTAAATCCCCCACCTGCAGCTTCCTGTCTTTGGTGTGCTGGTCAAACAAATCTTTCATCTTCTCTTGATAGTCCACCAGCCTCTGATTCACCTGAACACGCGTTTCCTCCAGTTCAATCAATTGATTGATTCTTCTAGTCGTGCCATCAGCTTCTTCCTGAGTCTCCTGCATGAAACGAGCCACAGGTAGAGCCAACTGTATGGGGAATACAGCTACTCGTCCGTATACTAGTTCGTAAGGCGACTTCCCTGTTGCCCTTTTACTGGTTATCCTGTTTGCCCATAGAGCAAACTTCAGCTGAGAGTCCCAATTTCTCTGGTTCTCATTTATTGTCTTCTTCAGTGCTCTGACCAGTGTTTTGTTTGATGACTCGGCAAGACCATTGCCCTGAGGGTAGTAAGCTGTGGAGTGGCCCAGAGTGATGTTGTACTGTTGGCAGAAATTCACCATCTTAACAGATTTAAAAGCCTGAGCATTGTCCGTGACTATTCTGGCAGGACATCCAAACCTTGAGATGATATTCTCTTCTAAGAATTTTATGACCACTGTATCTGTAGCATTTCGTGTGGGGATGGCCTCCACCCACTTGGTGAAGTAATCTGTAGCAGTCAAAATCCATTTGTGCTGCCCACTGGAGGGAGGGTGGATCTCACCTATGAAGTCAATACCCCATTGCTTAAAAGGCTCATCAACGTGTACAGGAATCAGGGGTAAAGCGGCTAGCTTCTGTTTCTCGGCAAACTTTTGGCATTTGTCACAGGCTCTGACCCAAGTGAAGACCTCTCCAAATAGTTTAGGCCAGTAGAACCCGGCCTTCAGAATTTTCTGGGCTGTGCTCCTCCAGCTGTAATGCCCTCCGCAGATCCCCTCATGGAACTCGGTTATGATGTTCCCTACCTCCCCTTCGATGAGACATAACAGCAGTATGCCTGACGGATCTCTCCAGTATAACTGTCCATTAGCCACGGCGTACTTTTGAGATTTAAGCCTCAAGGCTCTGTATTTGGACTTGTCACAGCTGGGTGGGCAGCTGAGTGTCAGGAGGTATTCAACAATTTCTTTGTACCAGGGGCTAGTGAGGTACTTCATCTGTATTTTTTGAGTTGCCATTTCCACTTCTGGCCTCCCTGTCTGTTCCTGAGATGCTTCATCTGCGATCATGGATAAGTGGATGCCCAGGGCTTGGTGGTTCGATTCTGATAAAATCTTCGCTAACCCCTGTCCTTTAATTAACTTGGTGGGCCTTATATCCAAGTCATATTCTTGTATCTTCGCAATCCACCGCCCCCTTCTGCCTTCACTGTCTCCCTGCACTAGGATGTCCTTAACTGCTGCTGCGGGCACAAAAGCAGTCACATGAGATTGTAAAAGGTACATGCGAAAGGCCTTCAAGGACTTTACCAGGGCATAAGCTTGTTTTTCAAGTATGTTGTATTTTAGCTCTGCGTCATGAAGAACTTGACTAAAGAAAGCTATGGGTTGCTCATACCCATCTCCATTCTTCTGTAGGAGGACCCCTGCCACCGTGTGAGGTGATGCAAAAGAGAAAATCATGAAGGGTTCAGTGAAGTCAGGCTTTGCCAACACTGGAGCTTCAGCAAATGCAGTCTTGATCCTGGCAAAAGCCTGCCTGGATTCTGGTGCCCATTTTACTTCATTGTCCTTCTTTAACATATCGGTGGTGTGTCTAACTATTTCGGCATAATTGGGGATGAATCTTCTGAGAAAATTGATCCGTCCTAGGAAAAACTGTACTTCTTTCTTGTTTCTGGGGAGAGAGATACCGTTTATAGCTTCTACCCTCTTAGGATCGATTTTGACCCCATCTTTAGTTACTATATGTCCTAGGAGTTTACCCTCTTCTAATGCAAAGAAAGATTTCTGAGGGTTGAGAGAGAGTCCATACCTCCTGCATTTCTCAAAAGTCTTCTGCAAATGCTGAACATGTTCGACATCATCCTTTGAAAAGACCGTTATATCATCTAGGTACACCACCAGGAATTTATCCTGTTCTCCCACAAAAGTTATGTCCATCGCTCTCTGAAACGTAGCCCCTGCATTGATCAGTCCGAATGGCATCCTGGCATACATAAATGTTCCCCAGGGCGTGGTGAAAGCTGTCTTTTCCTGGTCCTCCAGGAATACGGCCACTTGATTATAACCCGAGAACCCATCCATCATGGACATTCTAGAGGCCCCTACCACCTTTTGCAGAATATGATCCATCTTTGGTAGTGGATAGTTGTCTTTTAGAGATGCCCTGTTCAGGTTTCTGAAATCCACACACAACCTGATTTCACCGTTCTTCTTGCATACTGGGACTAAATTATCCACCCATTCAGAATACCTTAATGGCACTATAATTTTGGCCTTCAGTAACTTCTTTATTTCTTGCTCAATCGATGGTAACAACAGGGGATTAATTTGCCGGAGCTTTTGCTTGTGGGGTTTTGCATCAGCTTTCAATGGAATTTTGTGCTGCATCACGCTGACATCAAAGGTTTTCAAATCTTGATACGACCAAGCAAATACGTCTTTGTAGGTTTGAAACAGCTTTTGGTACAATGGTTTATATTCATCTGGGACTTTCTTCGACAGCTTCACAATCTTTGGATCTTCTTCCGTGCCCAGATTTAGATCTTCAACCTGATTCTCAGTCACCATTTTGTTTGGCTGTAATGGGACATCATCCTTATTGAACAGCCTCTCCAAGGGTACCAGCCCTCGGGGAATGACATTTCCCTTTAGCTGTAGAAATCTATGACCGGCTATCTTCTCTTCTAGCTTGTCCCCTGGGATGTCTTCGACTTCTTCCTCTTCACAATTGTCGATCTCTGAGTTTGAAAACTCCCCTACAGTCTCCAAAAACCTCTTCACCTGCTCCTCATCTTCGAAGACCTGCTAGTGCTTGACATTATCAGGAATTGAAGGCCGGTATCTTACCTCAATTTCGTATCTCAGAAGAGGGTTCTGAGGTGGGCGGAATGTACTAGCAGCTACAGCCAAGGAGTCTGCCATTCTGTTGTGTTCCCTGGGCATAAACTGAATGTTAAATGCCAGAAATGAATTTTCCACAAGATCCCAAACTTCGTTTCTGTAGGCCTTTAGCCTCGGATGCTTCGCTTGACACTGATTTCTCACTTGCCTTACCACCAACTCTGAGTCTCCCATCACCTTTAGACCCTGGATCTTCATGCTTCTTGCTATTTGTAACCCCAATATGAGTGCCTCATATTCGGCCACATTATTCGTGGCCTCATATTCTAATTTGAAGGAGAGGGGGACCCATCGACCCATGGGTGAAATAAGCAACACTCCAGCCCCGTTTCCTTCTCTGGAATTTGCTCCATCAAAGTGGAGTGTCCAAATGTCTGATTCGTGGTCCTGTACTGATAGATCAGTCTTCAATTGGCAAAAGGAGGGCTCGTGGGCATAATCCTGATCTTCCTCCAACATTAGACAGGAAAAATCTCCATCTCTACTGTAGACTGGGGAGTTCACTGAATCTCCTGCTTTGGTGACTGTCTTGACGAACCTAGTTTCTCGGTACAATCTCCTTTCTTGACCGCCAAAGACAGGGATGGTGGCATATGACAGATCCAGCTTGATTGACCCTCCAATTCTGGTCCCCCAAGACCTAGACAGCAGCATGCCGAAGCGAGCTGGGATGTCAGCCACTACGATATCCATTACCACACTCTTGGCAGGAATCTGAGCCAAGGTGACTGCTAGGTCCTTGATCATGCCCAAGCATTTCACTCTTTTGGAGTCAAAGGAGTAGAGATCTTTATATGGGCGAGTGATTTGGAGACCCAATTTCTCCATGACAGACAGAGGCATCAAATTGTGGGATGCTCCTGAATCCAACATACAGTTATGTAATAGTAAATCATGGATTACTAGGGATACATAGAAAGGGGGAGTAGAGGGGTCTAGTTCCTCAACATGGGGGCCAAACACTACCATAGGCCTTTCTTCTTGTAAATTAAGACTGTCCGGAATGTGTGGGACTTCAGGAGCTGAAATGAAAGAGGAGACTTGTGACTGATATGCAGGCTGCTTCAATAACTCAGACAGAGGGACAGGGATTTTAACTTTTTCAAGTTCCTTCTGCAAACTGAAGGCAGACGAGGGCTTTTCTATTTGGACTTCCTTTTCTTTGGACTCTTTGTTTGGCATGGCAGACTTAACTTCTTTAACAGGAGTTTTATTTACAGGGGACACAGCTACTTGAGAGGAGGAAGGCATGTGACTATTATCTTGCAAAGGTTGGTAAAGGGGCTTCTTACCTCTATCAGAAGATTCTTGGGTATTGGCTTCTTTCTGTGCAGGTGCTGATCGCTGGGGTGCATCTTCCTCTTCATCTTGAGTGCGGGTCCTTTTCCTGGAGGACCTGAGGTCATATTTCCTGTTAAACTGAGCTTGCATGAAATCAACAAACTGTTTGCAGTAGTCATCGATTTCTGGCTCTTCGGCATCCTCATTATCCTTCGCTTCTGAGTGAGGTTGCAATGCATCCTCCTCACTTCCTTGGACAGGACACTCTATGTCATCGCTGTCTGAGAAAACCGGACATGTTTCATCTTGCTCATAAGAGGAGTCTTCGGGGGAAGCCTCCATTTGTCCTTCCAAGTACAAAGGGTGCGGTACTTGGTCTTGTGGCTCCTTCTGCCCCCTCTGCAGTATCTGCAAGGGAGGTTTCCTGTATTGAGGGTTGAACCCTCTGTTTGGAGCATTCTGAAAGTTCTTTGGTGAAGAACTTTTGGCTTCCATCTCTAGCTTGACCAACTTGCTAGAGAGGTTCTTGATCATTTTATTCATCTCTTCGATCTTATCACTTGCTGAGTCTCTATCCTGACTTGAAGTGGACACTTCTTCCTTGCTTCTTCTTCTTGTATCATGTTCTTGCTTTACTTTGGTCTTACCAGTCGAGACAAAGTTTGCTTCTATTTCTAATGCATCAGTCTGTGCATCATCAAGAGAGGCTGGCTTTCTCTCCCTTAGTGAGAAGCCAAACTCGGAATCAAATGCTGCTACAAAAACGACCTTGGCAGCGGTCTGATGGGGCTTCATCTCAGCTGGGAGGCTGTAATACAATTTGTTAAATCTTTTGATGAATTCTGATACCCCTTCATTGTGTTTCTTTTTAAGGGTGTTGAACTCGGTTAAGGTATCCCCATGATCTTTCCTATCTCCCCACTTTTTCACAAAAGCTTCTTCCATAGCCTCCCAGGTGTTGATGGAATCAACTGTAAGAGACTTAAACCACTTTCTAGCCTTTCCATCAAGGGACTGCACGAACAACCTCAGAACCACATCCAAATTTTCCACATTAAAGTTTTCTGCGAAAGAGCAGAAGATTTCAACATGCTTGTGAGCATCAACACCGTTCTCCCCATTGAATCTGGGTAGAATCTTCAAATAGTCCTGTGGCATATCATTTAACACTGCAGGCAGCTGTAAAGGGGCATACCTGTTTTGTAAAAAGCCAGGTACATTCGCCATCGGGGGAGGCGGAGGTAGGATGCGAGCTTGAGCAGCGCGAGGTGGAGGAGGTGTTGTGAGTTGAGTATGAATAATGATGGGAATATAGTGGACAGCAGCTTGAGGACTTGATGAGAAGGTAGGGCTGTCAACGACAGACACTTCAGTGATCTCTTTGACCTCTTCAACTTCAGGGGTAGGATGGAAAGAATAATGCGGAGTATAACTAGACTCAGCTTCGTCTTTGACACGGACACCTTCTCGGTAAGGGCTATCAGAGTAATAACCAGTATCTCTTATAATAGGGTTAGAGCTTTGTATTTGGGCGACCTGAGAAGAGGAGGACTGAAGATATGGAAAGTTTTCGAGGGAAAACTCAGGAATATCGGTATGAACTGGTGGTCTTTCTCTCCAGCCTCTTCTGTGAAGGATTCGCTCTGCGTCAGACACAGAAGGTGTCTTTGACTGTGATGTATCTGACCTTAGGTGTGGCTTTCGGGGAGCCAGGACTGCAAATAGGTTTATCTGAAATATAAATGTGGAGTCGCCAAGGTGAGGTATGCACAACTCACAACTCTTCGTGCTCACCTAACTGAAGAGTGGACAGGATTTGTCGAGGCCCAGGGACTTAAATCTCTTCAATTTCGATCCCCGGCAACGGCGCCAAAAAGATGTTGTAACTCCTAGAGACAATCTAGAGTTGTTATAGACCAGTGCCTAGGACATCTTATGAGGTGTGAAGAGCAGGATATTTAAGACAACGTTTCATCCCTTAACGTGACAAAGCTCTTACACTACTTCCTTTGAGACAGAGAATGGACTAAAATGGAACCAGAACTTCGGACAGTTTGAAGTATTTGGAATAACACTGAACAAATGAAATGTTAATATTCAGATACTACTGCATCAGACAATTTTAAGGCAGGTCACCATAATCAGGGCCAGATTCACGATATATGGCAGAGAAAGTATATGTAAACGATTGCGGAGATGTACAGCAGGAAGGAGATATCGGCTGTCAAATAAATGATATTAAGAAAAGTTTCATGGCATACATTGGGCTTAAATATCTAAGAATCCATACATACCAAGAACTCCCGTCAATAACATTTCAATACAACCAACATAGTGGAAATACGAGTGAAATGCAGGTGGAACAATATATTACTCCCGAGCCATTTAAAGTATCAAGCCGCTAGTGATATAAGTATCAACACGATAAATTCATATCAAAAGATGAAAGACACTCGCATTCCAGGATGTAATACAAGAGACATGAGCATAGATGAAATCAACAATAGAGGAACACACACTACCATACAACCGTGTCCAGAATCCTTACTAAGATGAAACTTCTTATTATTGAGACCCAACGGGCTCTTCCGGGCAGTATCTGAGTTTTTACAAAACATACACACAGGAAATTCTTACACAATCAATTTTTCTGAAGAAATGGAACCTTGTTTCATTCTTTTTCCTGTATTATATAGCATTCCATCTGCCTTTCAGCGAGAAGATATTTTCTGAAAATATCTTTCTCGCGTGATCAAAATTGTTAAAAGTCATTGTCAAACCACAAAATGGCATGATGGGGAAAACAACTCTTCCATCATGCGTAACAGGCCCCGGGCCAAACTTAAAACCAAAATGTAGATCATCGTTCAAGGTAAAAGTAAAAATGCAAGAGTGGGAGGAAAAACCACCCACTCGGAAATTTAAAAAAGCATAACTGAATGAAAGTAAAGGCCGTTTAGGCCATGTCATGAATGAAACATGAGTTGTCATGAATGCTGTTGGGTCGAGGCTGTAGTAGACCCTGGAGGAGGTACATCGGTGGAGGGGCTGGCATGCTGAGTCAGGAACTGTGTTAACCTCCGCTGGCTTTCTAGATTTGGTTCTGACATCTCTGAGAGTCTCTCCACCCTGGTAAATGCCTCGCCAAAGGTGTGAATGTCTGCATGGGTGGGGAGACGATACCGGATCATATGGAGGAGACTAAACTCCTTCTGTAGGACTGTGATGATGGTAGTAGCCTTAAGTTGATTTCCTTTTCCCATCTGAAGATCTGACCGATCCCGTTCTGCCTCTAGAAGTGCTGTGTATCGATCGGGGTGCATGAGTACGGCTGGAGCGTTTGGTTCCCAACATGAAGGGAGGCCAGCAGTGATGATTTCGTTCCACACCTTGTTGAACTGTTCCACAATGTCTGCGACCTGTTGGAGAGCCTTTGAAGCTGCCAATCGAGCCTCCTCTTTCTCTATAATTTTCCGACATTCATTGATTTCCATAAACCTGCTGGGAATGTCATGTTTTACCACGTCATTTGCTCTCAGTGTATAGAGAAAAGATATATAAATTCCGGCATGTCGGGCTCTAGTTGGCAGATTATCCCCGGCCTCCTGCAACCTCCTATTAAGGTATGGAAGGGTAGATTTGAGTTCCCCTATCATCGTTAGGAACTCCCACTTTTCAGTCACGGCCACGATTATATCCGACCAGATTAGGCTTCTGGCCTCGGCCAGGGTGATATTTCCCTTCACCTTACTCTTCAGCTCGGTGATGGTCTGTTGTTGCTCAGTCGTAGTCTTCTTTCCTTCCTCAACTTCTCTTCGCAGCCCTTCAATAGTTCTGACCTTCTCAGCCAGGACGCCCTCCAGTTCTTCCACCTTTTGCTTGGCTGTCGTTCTTTGCTTCCCCAACACTTCTATCTCAGCCATAGCTGTGGATAGTTGTGCTGTTGCTGAACCTGTCCCACTTGATGTCTCGGCCGCATGACAACTGTGCGTGTCCCAGCGGGTCTGCAGCTCGGTAGCTCTGCTCTCCAGATCTTCCATTCTTCTGACCATTTTTTCTTTCTCCTCTCTCTCTCTGGAAAGCTTGGCCATCAGCTCGTTTTTCTCCTCCTCCACATGCACTAGTTCATCGGTCTGTATCGGATGTGAAGCTGGTATGCCAGACCGTTTCCTAGCCGCTGAAATGTCCTTCTCCAACTTGGCTATTAATGCCGCTTACATTCCCTTCCCTCCGTCATCTGAATTCTTAATCTGCTCTCTAAGGACGCGCACCTGATATGCGTTAGCACGACAAGCACTCTGTTCTGCGGAAAAAGAGCTGTTTAGGTCGTCGAATTTCTGCTCTGTCTTCTTTAGGGCAAGGGTGATCTGCGAAATCTTATCCTTCATCATGTCGCAGATTGTCTGGAAAAGGTCATTCAGGTCCTGTACCGGGACCTTCTTCATGTCGACAACCAATTCAATCACCTTGTAGCTAGGGACGTCCGAATTCGGGTCCAGGATAGCCTCGGCCATAGAAAGCACCAGGTCTTCAGTGTCGGCATTAACCGAGGCAGAGATTCTGGTGTGATATTTCTCAACAAAACCTCCTAGTTCGGCCCTATATTTGTCTCTGACGGTTTTATTGGTCAGCTCCCTTTCTTTTGTCTTGGAAGGAGGAGGCTCGATGATGGCCTGAGTGACTTCAGTGTAGTCAGAGGAGGCGGTGCTATCTCTTAGAACTACTATCCCTGCCTTGCTCTTATCAAACTCTCCAAATTTCGCGAGGGGCTCCAGAATTATCCCTTCCCCGATGACCTCGGCTTCACTAGTGGCCACCCTTTGCCTCTTGGGTGGTGGCGCTCCGGAAGTACCAGCTTCCTGCTCATTGCCCCCTTTGTTCACTTCTTCTTCTTCTCCTGTGGCAGATGAGTCCGTCTCCATCTGCGAAAACATAGGCCAGACCTCATAATTAGCCTTCCACTCCAGAAATGGCCTGGATTCATGAACATAGGGCGCAAACCTGTTTCTCTTTCTTTTATTTGAGATAATTTCCCGTGGGTCATAAGCCCAACTCTCCCCTAATTTCAGATCCAAGTTCTGCAATATTTTCTCAACAATCGGGAGGGCATATCTAGAATTTACAACAAAGGGGCCAATATTGTCGGGAAGCTTCAGGATGTAGCCTTTCTTAGCGGGGACGAAATGAAGCTGGTCAGCCTTGAGGGCTTGCCGGATGTATTCAAGGGCGTAGACTCGTCGGACAGAAAAAGCTGGGAGCTGGTAGGGGGCTACTTCGGCTCCATAGACACGGATTTCAGTATACTCCTCTGATAGAAACCAATCGCCGGTACACTGGTACTTCCCAGCCTGTAACCAGCGCTTCATCTCTGGGAAAACCCTAGGGGAAGGTGCATCGTGAATGATGGTGTAAGCAATGGACATGAAGGTATTCACGAAACTGATGTAACCCTCCCCCTTAGGCAATTGACGAACGGAGAAATTCCAGTCGAAGACTGGCCTGGGCTGAGAATTTTCAGAATACATCCGGTCCAACCCCAAATGATTAAACTTGTCTGCATGCTGGAACAGGAAGAGGTAGAAAACCAACGAACAAAAACGAAACTTTCGGGCCTTGGCCAGCTCCCGAAATTGGTTCCGGATGGTAAAAGACAGGAAACCTGGAATATCCAGTGTAACCCCATTCTGAGTCATAAGCCACAAGACTCGAATGCATACCCAGGAACTGTCTTCAGGGGTCCCTTCTCCCAGGAGGCCGGCAATGAGGGACAGGACTGGTCGGACCTCTTCATTAAACAGACTCAATGGGAAAGGCTCAACCGGAGGTAGGGCCGTCGCCTGATCGACTGTTATGGCAGCTATGAAGGCACGACGGGCTTCCTTCGACAGTTTATTAAACTGTGCGAGCAAGGTTTCGTCTTTAAAACTGAAGTAGGCATCACTGGGAGGGAAACGAAGAGCCTGCCTTATAATATCGGGAGAAAGGGAGAAGATTATGCTACCTTGAGGGGAAATGAAGGCATCACGATGTGAATCGTAAGAGTCTCTAAGCCAGACAATAAAATCGACACAGGAATGGACTTGGGGGGTAATGTAGTGATACAAGCCGGACGCGACAACTCGGAAACGATCGGCACTTTTACAGTGGCGGCCAAACAGTAGGGGCTTGATGCTCCGTATATCAAAAGGGTATTTTGGGTCACAGATACCCGCTTGCAAGTCACGAAGGGGCTCGAAACCAGGAGGATTTCTAGACTCATGGAGTTGGGGAGTTTCAGGTTCGTTCTTCTTGGGCGTCCCTCTCCCCATGGAAGTTATTCAACAATTCGGAAAAGAGAGAAAGGGAAAAATAATGAAACAAAATCGGGAAAATGGATTACCTGAGCAGAGGGTGACAATGCTTGGGAAAACGACGAGGGGAACTGTGACAGTGACTTGGACAAACCCGGCGTTCTTCCCTACTTGGTAATCGCCGTGGAAAACTACCTGAAAATAATTTACCAGAGAGGAATACGAGAGTTTTTACCATTTGGGAGGACTGTTTAGGTTAAAAGGTGAAAATGTAAGAGAACAGAGGGCAAGTGTCGTAAGGACACTGACACTGAGACACGTGGCGCGTGGGGATTGGGTAATTCTAGATATAGGTGAGCGCCTCGTGTCGGGTTAAAAGCTGGTACGGGCCTTAGTACCAGCTGTCCTAATGGACTTACCTTACCGTTGTTCCATATGTGCTATCCACTTTTTAACACGTAGGACTTCCCCTTTGCCGGACTAACGCTTATCTTCCTCACCTGAGCGGGCCCACCTTAACTCCACCACGAGACAGAACCTCTCGGCCCAACCCTGTTACTATTTCTCCGCCGTGAAGTCTTGCCACGTGTCGCGAGTCCGCGGGGGTAAGGGCCTCGTCCTTTCCCCACGGCTTGACCCCCTCGGAATTTCTACGTACTGCCGTCATGTATAATCCGAGGCCTTCTCTCGTATATGAGTTGGTCTGTAAAGGCATGTCTCCCTAACCTTTGTGCCAGTCGTTAGCTATTGTTCCGCCTCTCCTCACTTAGTGCCATTTATCCATTGATTTCAATATATGTGCGCTTTACCACCCTTTTTTCCCTTTCGGCTTGGTTTGATTTGACACTTGCTACTTGGCATATAACTTTAATGCGACCTGGTTCCTCTTTTAGGGAGTTTCGTGGCTATTGCTGAGAATTGAACAACACCTTGAATGCTCTTCATTGGGAAAGGTAGGTTCTTCTTCTTCATCCAAGTGGGGATATCCTTGGACTTCTTGTATATAACACTTTCATCAAAGATAACATCTCTTCTTACTTCAATACGATGTTCTTACTTGATGTAGAATTTATATGCTTTGGATGAGGTGTTATATCCAACAAAAATACCTTTCATACCTGCCAAGTCCAACTTCTTCCTTTTGATTTTTGGAATGTGAATGTAAACAAGACATCCAAAAATTTTGAGGTGATCAAAATTCAAGTTATTTTCTATAAATGCTTCTTCCAAAGTCATGTCATCAAGAATTATGTGAGGACTTCCATTTTGTATGTAGACTGTTGTCACATAAGCTTCTCCCCATAAGAATTTGGGAAGGTCTTGGTCATTAGCATGGCTCTTACACATTCTTCAATGGATCAATTCTTCCTTTCAGCCACACCATTCTATTGAGGATTGTAGGGAACTATTAGCTCCCTCTTAATTCCCGTTTCTTTGAAAAATGCCACAATTTCTTTAGAAGTATATTCTCCACCATTATTTAATCATAGGGTTTTGATCTTCTTTTCTGTCATATTTCCCCCTTCTGCCTTGAACTCTTGAAACTTCTTGAGTACTTCACATTTAGACTTTAATAGGTATATCCAAGTCTTTATGAAATGATCATAAATACATGTCACATAATATTGATGACCACCAAGTGAATTCTTTGACATGGGTCCACAAACATCAGAGTGTATTAGGTCCAAAATTTCCTTGGATATTGTGTCACTACTAGTAAAATGGTTTCTTCACATTTTTACCAACGGCACATTCCTTACAAACTCCACGCTCTTCTTTTAATTGTGGTATACTAGTAACCATTTGATTCAAAGATGAAAATATCTTGTAATGGAGATGACCATACCTTATGTTCTATAATTCACAAGGATTGATGTCTAAATGTAATAGGCTCAAGGAGGAGGAGTTAGAATTTTATACAACCTCCCCTCAAAAATCCCAATAGTCCTTTCATTTTCTATACTAGATCCATTTACCCAAAAAATACCTTTTCCATCAACAAATTCTACCCTATATCCTTTATCTTCTAAGAAATAAGTAGAAATAAAATTATTTATGAAACTTGGAACATAGAGGTTGTTGCTGAGATTAATGTTCCCATTGGATTCCAAATCTAAGGAGGTAGATCCAATCCATTTAACCGAGTATTTATTCTTGTCTCCAAGTTCAACTAAGTGAGAAGAGTTTCCTTTTAATATGGTTTTGAGTAGACCATGTTACTCTATCATATGCCTTGAAGCTCCACTATCGATTACCCATGTATAATCATCTTCAAATGAACTTGTAAGAGTGTTGAAATATGTAGCTAGGTTCGGTCTTCATAATGGCATATGTAATCATGATTTTATGTATTTAATGTCAATAAGAAAAATTATTTAATTAATTTTATTCTTGAGGCATGGGTTTCATGCTCAAGGGAAATTTATTTTTAGGTCAAACACCCATTGAGTGCTTCTAGGGTTGGTTATTTAGTCTACAAATCAATTGAGTCATTGTCATGTAGTGAAGACCCATTTGGGCATGTTACATATTGTAAAGAAAAATTATTTGAGTCAAAATACCCTTCAAGACATGGTGCAAAGATAAAGTTGGCCCACATGAAGGCATAAAGATCAAGTTGGCTTAAAGTTAGGAATTTTTACCCCTCAAAAGCCTATAAATAAGAATGAAATCGACCTCATTTGGACACACTCTCAAGCAAGTTCAATATCCGAAGATAAAAGCTGGAAAAAGGAAGAAAAATAAGAAGAAGAGAAAGATCGAATTTTTGGGCCTCTTTCTCTCTCTTGTGTTAGGGTTTCTACAATTACAAGGAAATTCGAAGTTATAGAAGAATTTATTGGGCAGGATGAAGTTGCAAAATAATTTTTTGAACAGGATGAAGTTGCAAAAGAATTTGTTGGGGAGAACAAAGTTGCATGAGAATTTGTTGGGCTAGATGAAGTTGCCGAAGAATTTGTTGGGTAGGTCAGATTTGCAGAATAATCTATTGATCAGGTTGAAGTTGTAGAAGAATTTGTTGGGCAAGTCAAATTTGCAAAAAATATTTGTTCGATAGGTCAAAGTTTTAGAAGAATCTTTCAAGGATCAAATTTTCAAAAGTTGTTAAGGGTAAGGTTACTGAAAAGTATGAAATATTTGACTTGGTATTGAAGGGTCTTGGTCAAGGGTCATAGGTCTTGGAATTTTCCAATTGTATTTCTATAAGAAGAGAATAATTCTTGTGGATTTCCTCTCAGTTGGAGATGTTTTGGCCCTGGTTGATCACCTATTTCTTGTGTCCTTTGTCTCATTATTCTTTATGATTTGGTAGTTGTTTGATGATAGAGAACACTAATAATAACAAAGGAAAATAAGAATTTAATCAAGTAAATTAAAAATAGATCACAAATAGTTATCAAGAAAAAGAAATCACCTACACTTACTGCCCCTATATTTCTCAACAAAGATAAGAATAAAGACTTCCATCCATGACTTATTTAGATAGCTTGACGATGAATTTGATGATGCATCCTTTAATTGATTAAAAGAGACTCCTAAGAGTCTTGAGACCTGCCTTCATGTGTCTAGTCATTAGAGAGGGAGATAGAAAATAATTTCTACAAGAATGTTTTCAAACAAGAGTGCCAACAAGATGTGATCTTTAAGTTTCCTTCCTTCACCTTAGCTCGATTCCATGTTGAGAAACCAAGATGCTTATATATAATGATGATTTATCATAACTTGATAATTACTTGTGAATGTTTGTTGGCTTCTTATTAATATTATGTTCTCTTCATTAAAGAATTACCTAAAACATGAGGATCACAAGGAGACAAAGAACGCCAGATATTAGGCTCTAAGCCAGGGAAAAACCCCACAAGGGTGAAAACCGAAAAATCCTATTATTATAGAATCAAATCAAAGTGAGATATCTAAGACCCAAGACCAATACCAAGAATTCCACAAATACCCAAGTTATTGATCCTTCAAATCTTCTCCAACTAATTCAAAGTCAAAGAAAGTCAACATTGGTCAAACCTTGTCAAATCTAGTAAAATCATAGAATTTCAGACCTGTAATTTCGCAGAACTTCCCTAGAGACTTCGCATGTGTGAACATAAAACAATCCAAGACACCCAAATTTCTCTCTCCTTTGAATTCACTATTTGATGTATTTGCACGAAAATCGATGTGTTGGATGTGTGAATGAATGAGGCCTATGTGTCTTATTTTAATCTATCCAGGAGGTTGAATAACTGCCTCTTTAGGTCGACTTGTCCATGGAGGGACAACTTGGTCTTGTGGATACCATTGAATTTTTGACACAAATAAAATAATTTTCTTTTTCTTACAAGAAGTCCAAATGTAACTTTGACTTAATTACATTTCTTTAACACATAATAAATTTTCTTTTGACTCAATTGACCATATAAGCATGAAAAACATGTTTTGACTATAAATAAAATATTAATAATGAATCTAATAAATGAATATAATAAGTACATCAATGATACATTTGTATTACATTATGAACACTGACACTAGTTACAGTTTCAGCAAAATCTATGGTTTTGTTGCTTCAAATAGGTCATCTTGGCACTTTCACTACAATTGTTTTTTGAGAGGTTTTAGATAGTGAAATTTGGACCATATTGATGAGAAATATTGAGAAACATCTGGTTGGAATTTGAGATATTGGTTCACTATAATTTCATAAATTTTATCTAAGGAAGTTAGGGTTCTTGAATTCTCTTGAAATTAGTTTCAAATGGGCCGATTTGGAATTTTCACTATAACCTTTTTTTATCTTTTTTTTGTTTGTGTGGGAAATTTCAGATAGTGAAATTTGGATAATAGTGAGGCGAGATCTAAGGGAACAATTGGTTCAAATTTCAAAATTGGTTCAATATTCTCTCAAAGATACGTTCTAAGGAAGTTAGGGTTGTTGAGTTCCCCTAAAACCACTTTCAAGTAGGTCAATTTGGAATTTGCGCTATAAATTTTTTCTAGGAAATTTGAGAAGGTGAAATTTGGACCATATTAAGGAAAAATCTTGGGAAACATTTTATTAAAATTTCAAAGTTTGTTTCACTATAATTTATGATATATACTCTATGGAAGTTAGGGTTTGTAAATGATCCTAAAATCAATTTCAAATATGCTAGGTTGGTATTTTTTCTATAAATTATTTTTAAAGATTTTTCATACTAGCAAAATTTCCAAGATATTAGGATAAATATAGAAGTACATCAGGTAAAAAATTTAGAATAATATTTGAATAATAGGACATGTGGCACTCTATACAATTTTTCTCATAAGAAGCAACCATAAAATCAACAAGTTTTGAGAAAGTAAGTGTAACTTTCACTTAGCGCCTCAAATTCTGGTCAAACTTATGGAATTGCAAAGAAGACATATTAGAGTATTATAAACCAAAGTTTAAAATTGGGAAGGGCTCAAACCTTAGAGATATATCAAGAAATAAGTCAATGATTTAGATATTCTCCAAATTAATGTTTTAAAGGTACATAACTTACAAGTGACATAGCTTTTGATTAGAAAAGCCATTTTTTTTTTGTAACGAGAACTTGTGATAAAAAGGAGTATTATTATTATTTTCAAGAATGTCTCTAAAGAAATATTATACATCAATTAAACCTCTTGAAGGATCATTTAAGACTTGTGAAGAAAGTGAAGACTTAGAATTTAAGTTCTCCCAATTAAAGAAGAAAGCTAATGAAATGGATGGTTGTATGTTGAAAAGGGTGGATTTATGAGGTTTTTAAGAAAATCTTGAAATATAAATGATGGATGAAATGGAAAATAATAAGGAATAATTATAAAATAATATGAATGAAAATAAAGAATAAATACACAATTACATAAAAGAATTACAAACCATCCTATTAAAGTATCTCCCTAAAAAGAATATGAAAATCCAAGAAAATCGTGAACATAAGAAGAAGCATGGTGTTAGGACTCAATCACATATGTGTAGTATTTTATCACAATTGGAGAGCGCAAATATTGAATCATAAAACCATAATCATGATTTTTCAATCCAAGATCCACATCAGTAGGGATTTAAGTCAACACCAATGAACAACTACATTCTGAAGGTTGATATAAGAAATTTTAATGGTAATGATCTATAACATGGATATTTCACATGGAGAAGTACTTTTATATATACCAAATGACAACCTTACAAAAGGTGAATATTTCATCCATGATTTTAGAAAAAAACCAAAATGTATGGCATCAATAGCTTTGTGAAAGGAAAAATGATTATGTCATATCTTGGTCCATTTTTCCAGAGGAATTGATAGCACATGATGGGGATATTGAGAGAAATACATTCTTTAGTCAATTGGTAAATATTCAAAAAATAATTTTAGTTACAGAGCACAATCAATAATCCCAAAAGTTGATTCCCATGGTAAAGATAATTTTAGAGGGTATTTTGTTAGACATATTTATGGGAAATTTAAAGGAAGAAATCTAACATGAGGTGTGTCTCTTTGAACCTAAATCTCTAGAACATGTTATCAATCTAGAAAGAAAAGTTGAAAGTTAAAATATGGCCACTATAAATTTATTGGTCACTAATCATTTTATAGAATCATGCTCCCTCTCCCAAACTGAAAAGGTTAACTCCTCAGCTAGTGGATGAAAGAAGATAAAAGGGAATATGTTTCAACTTTGACAACAAGTACAACAAAGACGTTAATGCAATGCAAAGAATCTATTCTACATATATTGTGAGGATGAAGAATATTAGGAAGTTGAACCATCACAATATATCGATCCAAAAGAAACTACTCCAACAATATATTGTCATGCATTGGTCAACATTAGTACTTCAAAAAACCTCAATATAGAAGGATATATCAAAAAGAAAAATATAACACTATTGATTGATTCATGTAGTAACCTGTTGTAGCTGCTACAACGACACCCCAAAATTTTGGGTGTATTCAAAATTTCGGGTTCCCCCTCTGCTTGCTCAGCCCATTAGGGTTTTAACCTAGGCCCCAGTGAGTTCGTCTCCCTCAAGGCTTCAGGCTTGATCACATCATGATGACCATACTAGGGTTTGGTGAAACCCTAATTTATCCAGAGTGACCCCTTCCTATTTTAACCTAACTCATATTACCCTGGGGCACACTCTCATCAACACTACATGTCGTCATGGTAATATTCATCTAGTATAAAGGTCCATGGGTTCATGATTTGCTTCCCATCTCGTCGAGCACATTCGGGTTGGTGGTAATACCTTATGACGCTAACCATGCTCACCTCAGCCCTCATCCCCTCAAATTCATTCACGTTCCTAAAAATTCCATCTTGTTTGAATACATTGGAAACCATAGATTGTCATGACTATGACCTCGGTCATGCTTCAACCATTTTCAGCTAAACCTGCTCACCATCATGAAAACACACTTATACTGTAGTCACGTCAAGTCAGGAGGTATCTTGTAAAACCACCGAGATCATGCATACACTTGAGTGTAAGTTCGTTTGTGCATTAAGTACATGAAATATCTCCCAGAAGCACCTTCACCATGGTTTTTTTTTTTAGGGCATTCTATTTGGGTTCCCCATCAAGCTTATGGTCACATGTTAATTATTTTCAAATTTAGGAACATCATTCTCTAAAGTAACCATGGACTAATTTATATTATAATATTTCATGTAGATCGATTCCATTGAGAATATGATCAACAATATCACCATCACACGGAAGGAAATAAATTGAAACTAAAACTACAGAGGCTCGATTTCGTAACATGACACATTCATCCCCTGTCCATAAGTAAGGAACATAAGGCGTGCTATTTGGGGAACTTAAGATCATGGTTAAGCCACATCTTTGTCATTTGTATTTCCCCATTACTGAGGAGTTTCTTGCAGAGGGTAATTACTTATTTGATGTTAGACGCATATTTCAAACCAAATGGAGTGAAAAAATATTTGATGAACATCATACAAATCAGGTTTAGGTGTCAAGTGCACCTAGTTTGACAACGACATACACACCTAGGGGTTTGAATGAAGCTCCAATCAGATCAAAGGGATGATGCAAAGATCCATGTTTGTCATGGAAAATTTTTGACTTAGGTGCTCGAGAATAAAGGTTCCCTAACTGCACGAATGGTGATGTGATTAACGAATTGAGAGAGGGTAGTTGCAATCTCTTCTCACTCACCACATTTCCTCATCGAAATTATATGGAAAACATTGCATGGTCGAGTAGGGAACACTCTCGAACAGATGATGATTTTCAAATAAATTATGCATAGCTCACATGCAAATAGAGAGTATAAAATGAAGCTGAACCTACCCCATCAGCCATAGAATCATAACCAAACAAGTTCATTACCTGATAGTGGTAGTGATTTTGTAAATAACTCCAAATACCCATTCGCTGCTCCTCCACATGATAATTATTATGCGCCATCATACCTTCCTCCAGAGGCTCACTCCCACTGCGGTTGAAACATGTATGGCAGAGATCGCCTTGGTGGTCATTCGGTGCCAAACGCAGCACCAACACCTATTATCGCACAGGTGATTGTGAAAAATGGCGCAAATATCAGTTATTGCAGAAGGGGATGTCGAAAGTTATACATGTTGGCATGATAAGAATTGTGTGCCATCATATCTTCCTCTAGAGACACACTCCCACCATGATTTAAGTGTGTATGGTGCAACACCAGCACCTGTTATCGCACAGGTTTATTTGCGGATGCAAATTCCTTTATTATATGTTGATGTTTTGATTGGGACGTATGGTGCAAATATCGGTTATCGCAGAAGGAATATACCCAATAATGTCACCGCTGCATGGGTTGTTAATAAAATTTTATTGCACCATCAGACCTTCCTCTAGAAACTCACTCCCACCATGATTTAAGCGTGTATGGCAGAGATCCCCTTGGTGGCCATTCAGTGCCAAACGCAGCACTAGAACCTATTATCGCGTGGGTTTCTCGGCGGATGCAAATTCCTTGTTATAGGTTGATGTTGTGAGTGGGACATATGGTGAAAATATCAGTTATTGGAGAAGGAATAGTGGAGCAGTTAGTCGTACAAGTCACTTCGATTACCCCAGCCAAGAGTGCAACCTATGGCTTGCTGTGACATGTCGCTGAGTCGCAAATATCTCAGAGAAACGATGGGTGCTACCAACGCAACTCCTTGACTATTCGACCTCCATAAGTTACATCAAGATCCAGGTCACCAAGTCACATTGTGGGACTCATGAAAGCAACCAAGAATCACGACTATTCTTGTGGTGCGACTATGTGACCTCTGGTAAGTTGCGGTTTCTCCCACCGATCACTAAGTCGCAAGCCTGAGGCATGAACATA
Source organism: Pinus albicaulis (assembly GCA_034641835.2). Taxonomy (NCBI): domain Eukaryota; kingdom Viridiplantae; phylum Streptophyta; class Pinopsida; order Pinales; family Pinaceae; genus Pinus; species Pinus albicaulis. The sequence goes on from CM076580.1 coordinate 893,843,634, forward strand.
AGGTGCGACCTATTAGGATTTGCGACTATGCGACTTCCATAGGTATCTATCCTCGCCCTCCTCAAACAGAGGCAGAAACAATGAGTTGCAACCTTGCGACTACCACAAGTCGCAACCTCCTTTCAAATCGCAGCCTCTCAAAGCTCTACTGAGGTCACACACCGCATTCTTGTCCCAACACATAAAAATACGTGGGATTTGCCTTTGGTTTTTGGCATCATCACCATTGGAAGGAAATATTAAGCTAGAGCTAACTATAGGTTTCGTTTATGTGATGAACATCAGTTGACATTTCAAGTTTTTTTCCCCATTACATGATTAAACAAGCTCGGTCTAGGCATGCACAAGTTGTTCATACCTTCTTACGCAGAACAAGACTACACATGGGTCCAAATTGATTTTAACTTCCATAAATATATTGCATTTCTAATGTTGTTCCCTCAATGAGTGTTTATATATATATATGGCTAATTTAATAAGTTCACTTGTAGGGAACATGAGGAAGCTATAGGGTTGACCTAGATGAAGAATGTTGCTGAATTCCTACAGAAGCTACACAACTGGGATTCAAACCAGTAAAAAATATCACGTAATGTGGATGCTCAAGATCTCACTCACAAACAAAACACCACTGTCCCATTTATAGATTCATGCAAGTTCCCTTGGCACGACAATGGAATTGGCAGTAGATAGAAGCTACTGGTTTGCGTGGCGAAAGCTAGGGTTGTCCTTCGATGAGAAAGGTTCTAAGATTTCCAAAAGAGAAGTATGGAAGGAAAACCCTAGGTCGCAACCTTCCAAGTCGCAGACCGGCCCAGGTCGCAGGTCGCAGATACCCTCAAGTCCCAGATAACCTCAGGTCGCACATCGCAAATATCAATGGGTCACAAGTGGTCCTAGTCATAGGATAGCCCAACAGTCAGGGAGATTAAGAGTCAAGGGAAACTAAAGAGTCAGTTAAGCCTATATATATGACTTCAAGAAATCAACAAAAATGAATTTTAGCACTTGAGTTGAAATTAGGACGAGATAGCAAATACGTGCTTGAGAGCTAAAGGCACTCATCTCTTTGTATCAAGAAGAGGGAGTTGTAGTGAGTCTAGGGTTTTGGTATCATGCATTGAGATGAATAACTCATGTTCCACTATTGGGTTTTGACGAGTTGACAAATATGTATTTGAAGTTGCAACAACATCAATAATATATTCTCTTTTTCTGGCACCGATTCGCAGGCTTGCTTATGGTGGTAGTACTAGCTGTCTAATACTTCACTATGTTTGTACGTGTGCTTTCATACACGCAATTGGTTATGGACTGATTCATAGTGGTTTCATGTACATTTTTCTTTTGAATCAATGTTTATTTGTTTCTTTCCATGTCAGTGATCTATTGTGAACTACTTTGCAGTTAACTTCTGGCATGTTTTATTTCATGTACGTCTGACTGGATTTTGGCTCACTGATCCCTCTCATGGTGCACCCCTTTTTATTTGTTGTTTAGAATTACTTATATCTTTGTTTGTGGTTTGTCAGTCTTGGGCTAATTTTGCTTCACTAATTGGTCATTTCACCCTTGCCTCTGCTTCATCATCTTCTCATTCGACAACCAAGAGTGGAAACACTTATGGCAGCAGCCGGGCCAACATATCAGATGGGGCTCCTATCCCAAATAGTGTGAGGTCTAATTGGGACCTTTCACCGGGGAGACCCCCTTGTTGGTGACAGTACAATTTTTCCCGTCAACATAACCATAACTTCATCAATTAAAAATTGGAAAAGTTTCTTAATTGTGATGTATATCCAACACCAAAATTTCAAGTAATGGATATAGATGGATTTTATGGGGAATGTTACCCTAAGGTCTTGGGTTGATAAACCTTCATAGATCAGGGGCATGTCATCACAAGAAGGACTCAATTAACCAACTTCTATGCTTTTGTTAGGTCCCTATATTACTAGTATAGTCTCTTATTGTTGTTAGTGTAACCCCCTTATTGTTATTGTTGTACCCCTGTAACCCCCATATTGTTATTATTGTGCCCTTACATTATTATTGTTAGGTCGGCTAGGATTACATTGTGGCCCCATGGACTCCTATATATAGAAAGGAGGTTTTGTCATTTGTATCATTCAATAATTGTTCATTTATGTAATGTATTGGAGGTTTACCCCTCAAAGTGGTTGGTTTCTAAGACGTTGTTCTCTCTTTTATTTTATTTTTGGAGCTGGTTTCACAACATTTGGTATCAGAGCTTTGGATTCTAGGGTTTCGCTGCTCCAAATAGGTCATCGTGGAATTTTTATTATAACGTTTTTTCTACAAAGGTTCAAAAACTAAAATTTTTAGAGCGCATAGCTAAAATATCGAGGAACATCGTCGCAAAATTTCATAGCTTGGTTCGTAATAGTTTCAGAGATATGGTCTGTGGAAGTTAGGGCTTTTTGTAGGCTCCTGAATTTAACCTAAACAGGTCATTGTGAAATTTTCACTATAATTTTTTTATACGAGGGTTCAGAACCTGAAATTTTCACAGAGCGAAGCTAAAATCCTGAGGAATGTCCTGGAAAATTTTTAGAGATTGATTCACATTATGTTGGGAGGTAGGATCTATGGAAGTTATGGATTTTTCATGCTCCCAAATTTTGTCTCAAAGAGGTGATCGTGGGAAAATATTCATAACTCTCTCTGAGCATCAGATTGGAATTCTATAAAGAGCAGCTACAATTACACAGACTGTAGTTTCCTATCTATCAAGTTCAGAGCCGAAGGAGGAAAGAATGACACGTGGCAAGTCGTACAAGTTCGCTCTACTGAACCAGTCCATAATTATGTAATTGTGGGAGATTGGACATAACTTTGTCTTGAAGAATCCAAATCAGGTCAGACCTATGGCATTCGAAAAAGGATTCATAGGGCTAGCTCAGGGCCAAATTTTAGATATTGAAGCTCCAAAATTACAGAGATAATTCAGTTTCAATATCGAGCTCCTCAAAAGAAAGAAAAAGGTGTGTATTTTTTTTTCGAATTCCATAAGTTTTGTTTGAAAAAAAAAAAATAGTTTGAATTTATTCCAAGGGCATATTGAAGAATAGATATCAGTATTGGGTTCTAAAATGCCCCCTAAAAAGAATTCAACACCCATTGAGCCTTCAAAAGGTTCTACTATGACTCATGAAGACGAAGAAACACAACATGAGATATCAAAATTACAAGAGCAAGTGCACCAAATTTCACTATCGAAAAGAGCAACAAAAAATGAAATGGAAGTTTTGAAGAAAGGCATGGAAACTAAGATGGATGGTTTGAAGAAAGGCATGGAAGCTAAGATGAATGGTTTGGAAGCTAATATGGATGGCATGGAAGTGGGCATGGAAGCTAAGATGGATGGCATGGAAGCTGGAATGGAGGCTAAGATGGATGACATGAAATACAACATGGAAAACAACATGAAAAACATGAAGAATGATATAAAAGCATACATCGAAGGTTTGACCAAGTTGATACAAGAAATGTTTCCCAATGGTGAAAGATAGTAGAAGAACCTCATGATGAGAACAAAATAAATGTTAATCGCGATTTCATAAACTCTAATGTTGGATGGAAAATTTTTATATTTAAAGATGGATATGAGGAAGTTTGATGGCAAGGATCCCATAACATGGATACTACAGATGGAGCAATATTTTGATCTCAATAATGTGCAAAACACATGAAAGGTACGTATTGCAACTTTACATTTAGAACAAAATACATTTGTATGGTATCGATGGATTTGCTCCCATAAAAAAATTGTCACTTGGTCAATTTTTATAGAGGAAATGATAGCACATTACGAGGATACAAGAAGCAACACCTTCTTTAGCCAATTGATAAATCTCAAACAAAAGGGTTCAGTGGTGGAGCACATTGAGGACTTCCAAAAATTGAATATAAGGGTAACTGATATTCCAGAGGAACAAAGGATTGATGCCTTCATAGGGACTTTAAAGGATAACATCCAACATGAAGTTCGCGTTTGGGAACCTGATTCATTGGAAAAGGCATTTAGGTTGGCAAGAAAAATTGAATGTAAAATTATGGTGACAAGGAAGCCTACCACTCATATATATAAAGATGGAAGTGTTGCTACTCCTAGACTTCCACAAACTACAAGGTTGACACCACAGCAATTGGAAGAAAAAAGAGAAAAATGGCTTTGCTACAGTTGTGATAGAAAATACACTAAAGGTCATAAGTTTGCTGAGAAGAATTTATTTTACATAGATTGTTAAGAGGAAGAAGAAAATGAACAAGAATCTTCAAAAGAAGAGGATATACACTAGGAACCAACCCTAGAAGAGGAAGAAATGAGTCTGACCATATCGTGTAATGCATTGGCAGGAATTACCACTCCTCAAACTCTCAAGATAGAAGGACATATCAAGAAGAAAAAGGTAGTAGTGTTGATTGATTCGGGTAGTACCCATAATTTTATTCATTGTAAGGTAGCCAAGGAATTGAATTGTTTCCTATACCTAGAACCAGAATGTCAAGTGATGGTTGCAAATGGAGGAACTATTAATTTCTCTGGAAAATGCCATAATATAAAGCTAAGCATGGGGGAATATGTCTTGAATAGTCTAATGCTTTCCATCCCAATGGGAGGTGCTAATGTTGTACTAGGAGTACAATGGTTACAATCTTTGGGGATGGTAGCTTTTAATTTTCAAGAAATTTTCTTGAATTTTTTTTTCAGAAGGAAAGGAAATCGAATTACGGGGTATCGCAGGGAAGCCAGGAAAGATAATAATCTCTAATGTCATGACAAAGCTTCTGAAGAAAGGACAACGAGGCGTAATTTCACAATTATGCTCACTAGAAGTTCCAACATCAAAATCGTCTATTTCTCCAGATCTCCAAAATGTCTGGGACAATAATTCCAAGGTGTTTGATACTCCCAAAGGACTCCCACCTATTCGTGATCATGATCATGCTATTCATTTGATTCCAGGAAGTTTTCCTCCAAACATCAGGCCTTACAGATATCCTTATGTCCAAAAGAGCGAAATTGAACGTATGATTGCAGAAATGTTAGAGGCTGGTATAATTCAACCTAGTCAAAGTTCTTTCTCTACTCCAGCAATATTGGTACACAAGAAAGATGGATCATGGTGCATGTGTTAGGATTATAGGGAGATCAATAATCTCACTATTAAAGATAAATTTCCCATTCCTATGATTGATGAATTGTTGGATGAATTCCATGGAGTAATTTATTTTACCAAGTTGGATCTTTGTTTAGGATATCATCAAATTAGAATGAAGACTGAAGATATTCCGAAAACATTATTTCTAACTCATGAGGATCATTATGAATTTTTGGTCATGCCTTTTGGCCTTACCAATGCGCATTATACATTTCAAGGGTTGATGAATTCCATTTTCAAACCCTTCCTTAGAAAATTTGTGCTAGTATTTTTTGATGATATAGTAATCTATAGCAGGTCTTGGAAGGATCATGTTCAACATGTTGACAGGGTGCTCAAACAATTGGAGGAGAAAAAATTATATGCAAAAACATCGAAATGTTTCTTTGGAGAACAAGAGGTGGAATATCTGGGTCATATTGTATCTCACGAGCGTGTTAAGGTAGACCCTAACAAAATTAAATCCATTAAGGAATGGAAAGTCCCCACAACCATAAAGCAATTGCACGATTTCTCGGGTTAACAGGGTATTATCGCAAGTTTGTTAAGAATAATGGGAGAATAGCAGCACCTATAACAACATTATTGAATAAATATGCATTTTCATGGACTCCTGAAGCAACTAAGGCCTTTGAACATCTTAAAGAGGCAATATGCCTAGCACCAGTATTAGCTATGCCAGACTTCACAAAAACCTTTATTGTGGAATGTGATGCCTCAGGAAATGGAATTGGTGCTGTTTTAATGCAAGAAGGAAGACCCATTGCTTTTGAAGGCCGTTCAATCAAAGGAAAGTATTTACAAAAGGCTATTTATGAGAAGGAAATGTTGGCAATACTACATGAACTAAAGAAATGGAGACCCTACCTAATGGGAAGACACTTCAAGGTAAAAACTAATCATGATAGTCTTAAAATTTTTTTAGAACAAAGACTATCTTTAGAAGAGCAACAAAAATGGGTCACAAAGATGTTGGGTTATGACTTTGAAATCATCTACAAAAAATGAAGCTAAATGTTGTTGCTGATGCACTCTCAAGAAAGGATGAAGAGGTGGAAGCATTGCTTTGTGCCATTTCAATTATCCAACCAGACTGGATAACCAAAGAAAGGGATGAATGGAAGAAGGAAGAAGAAGTGTGGACACTCATTCAAAAGTTGCAGCAAGATCCTAGTACATATGATACATTTATTTAGAAAAATGATTCCTTATGGTACAAATATCACTTATATTTTTACAATAATTCCCAACTAAAACAAAATATTCTTTTGGAATTGCAGACTTCTCCTTTAGGAGGACACTCGAGATTTTTAAAAACTTACCACAGTGTGAAGAAAGAATTTTTTTGGGATGGCCTTAAATCTGATATTCAAAAGTTTGTGGAAGAATTTTTGGTTGCCCAACAAAATAAAGTTGAGACAACTAAGACCCCGTGTCTTCTACAACCTTTATCCATTCCAAGTCAACGTTGGAAGGAGATTTCAATGGATTTTATCATAGGTTTACCAAAGTCCGAAGGAAGGAGTGTCATCATTGTGGTAGTTGATAGAATTACCAAGTATGCACACTTTTGTGCATTATCTCATCCATTTAAAGCGAGTATATTTGTTACTGCATTTATGGAAACAATTCAAAAGCTACATGGAAACCCAAAGATTATTGTAAGTGACAGAGATCCCATTTTTACAGGAAATTTTTGGACGAAATTATTTTCTTGTTTGGGTACTAAACTAGCTCATAGCTCATCTTATCATCCTCAATCTGATTTTCAAATAGAGATAGTGAATAAATGTTTGGAAGGATATATTTGTTGTTTTGTATCTGATAAGAAAATACAATGGGTCAAGTGGTTACCTCTCGCTGAATGGTGGTATAACACTTCCTTCCATACTGCAACAAAAATGACCCCATTTATGGAACTTTATGGATATCATCCACCATCCATCACATCTTCTTTAAGGGAAAATTCTAGGGTTCAAGCAGTGGAGGATCACATCAAGCATCAAAAAGAATTTCTCCAACTCTTAAAGGATAACCTAAATTTGGCACAAAATCAAATGAAACAATAAAGTATCAACATCGCAGTGAGAGAAGTTTTTGTCAGGAGATCGTATTTTTACATACAACCATACAAACAAATGTCCCTCAAGCAAGCTAAGAAGGATAATAAATTATCACCAAAGTACTATGGTCCTTACAAGGTGTTGCAAAAGATTGGTACTATGGCATACAAATTGGAGCTTCCTGCTTCTTTGCGAGTGCATCTAGTTTTCCATGTTTCATGCTTAAAAAAGGTTATAGGGGATAAACTTCCAGATCAAACAATATTTCTAGAACTTGATAAGGGAGGAAAAACCATATTGGAACCTGAAGGAGTCACGGAAACAAGAACTCGATTGCTACGAAATCGATCAATTTCAGAGTATCTCATCAAATGGAAGTACTCGCCCACTGAATTTTCTACATGGGAGGATGAGAATTTTATACAAAACACCCAGAGCTACTCAAGCGTTGAGGACAACACTTTTTTGAAGGAGAGGAGCATGTTAGGTCCCTATATTACTAGTATAGTCCCTTATTGTTGCTAGTGTAACCCCCTTATTGTTATTGTTGTATCCCTGTAACCCCCATATTGTTATTATTGTGCCCTTACATTATTATTGTTAGGTCAGCTAGGATTACATTGTGGCCCCATGGACTCCTATATATAGAAAGGAGGTTTTTTCATTTGTATCATTCAAGAATTGTTCATTTATGTAATGTATTGGAGGTTTACCCCTCGAAGTGGCTGGTTTCTAAGGTGTTGATCTCTCTTTTCTTCTATTTTTGGAGCTGGTTTCACAACAAATTTAAACTAGAAAGTAAGGATTGTAGATCTTATCTATTTATCCTTCGGTTGTAGTAGATTCTGCGGGGTTCAAACCCCTTGCAACTCCTTGTGCTCCAGAACCTACAAACCAAAAAATAACAAGCACAAAAAACTAGTTGTACAACATATATGTGTTCTAGAGGTTAGCAAAAAGCATGCATAATCTCATAGAAATAACAATAAATGAAATATTTAAGATCATTAATCATGCATAAGAGATATATGACACATTAACATCAGGAACAAGATGACACTTCTTTTATTTATAACATGTACAGTAAATAAATAGTGGAGAGGTCACCTGAAATCTGCCATGGCCTCGAGCAAACCGTACTCTGGATCCGTCCAACCCTAGCCTCACAAAACTTCTTCCATGAATAATGCACAATGGATGTCACATACGATAAAGGTAAAAATATCAAGGAAACAAGGGTTTCCTGAAAATCTGGGAAGTGCAAGAGGCACAGGGGAAATATCAGACTTGGTCAGGGCTATAACAGGGTATAATATCTATAATTCTCTCTCTTTCTCCCTTAGGCCATTCCCTTGAGGGGTATTTATACCTCCTCAAATTAGTTTTTTCAGTTGGGGAACAGTTAGGCCACGGGCTGGGGTAGTTAAGTTATAGTAAAAACCGTAAACCCCTTCTCAAAAATATGGAAATTTTATATTTTTTAAGATTTTAAATAGCATACGCAGGTTCGCTATGTATGGAACTGAGTGTATACGCGGAAAAGTCTGGGCAGATTCGCGTATGGATTTTGAATTTTTTTTTTTTGAGAAATATGACTAAGTCTAAATGGAAGGGTTGCCTAAGGCCAATGCATAAGTCATCAGGTATATAATGGTGATAAATGATGCTATAACAAATGCCCCCTAATATATGAGGTCATAAGGGGTACATGATGGCCAAAATGTATTATGTGCATAGAAAGAACCTTGCGAGGACTAGAGAGAACTGCACTAGATTTCAGCCTGCCAAAAGACCAGTGATAGAAATCAGAAAGATAGCTCATGTCTGAGATGAGCATACTCGTGCTTAGTGAAAGAAAAACATGTCTGTATATGAAGTATGGAGCGGATCCAATATGTATAAAAGTATAGCTGGAATGTAAAGTACATAGTGAATCATGTGATCACTTCTCGGAAGTATAAGTCAAAATCATGTTCAAGTATCACATATAGAATACTAATCAATGATGCTACAAATATATCTGATCACCGAAGTCATAACTGAATCTCCAAGTACCAAATCATAAGTGGTGGAAGGAATGGTACAACACGCAAATCGGGAGCCAACATATAAGATGATTCTGTGATGAAACTGAAACACATAAGGGTGGATGGTGTCACTGGCAGAAAAATGAAGGAGCTGTCCAAGTGAACCAAAACATGCTGATGCAAATTCAAGGTCTTCACCGATCACCATGGCACAATTATACACAATGGGAATAAATGAGACCATGTGACAAATTGTTTGATTACCGGTCATTGATGTATATCATTAACAAATGCGAGACAACCCACCGATAATGATAATGAGTGTCAAGGTTCCCCAGTACAATCTAGCAAGTGTGAATGAATGAGTTGAAGTCGAACACTTGAAAGAATCTATCAATCAGGAGACAATGATGTATTCTCATTGTCGATAGCGAAGAGTCTACTGCTGATGACTGCAAACCCTAAGGTACTGACAAAAAGGACTCTAGACCTTATTCCCAAAGAAATGAGTTGGAGTCGATGGGAAAAGATCTGATAGAAGGAAGGCATTAAGGCTTCCCACATCAGTTCAACACGAGTGTAACCCACGGGCCAAGATTTGGAAGGAATTAGACGAAGTAAAGTGAAGTAACCAATCTGAAGTATGTTTCCAGCATGCATAAGATGAAGGTAGCGCACGGCAGAAACCCTATGAACCAACCAATAATGGAAGCTGACAAAGAGGCAAGATATCCACCGGTAGGTTCAAATGGAAATCAAGGTACTGCACAAATCCCAGGTGTGATAATGTAAGTTGAAGTCGAACACAAGGGAAACCACTCAGTCATAGACCCATGATGTTGATCAAATGCTGAGCACAAGGTCACCTATCAATGATGTAAATAGGTCTAGGGTGCGGCTCTAGATTTACTCTTAGAGCAATATGTCGTAGTCGATAAGAGACAAACTTGCCAGCAAGAAGTCAGTGGAGACCTTCTCAAGCAAGAACGAGCAAAGGACCAAATATCTTATGTGATAGAATAAGATACTAACAAGACCGGGAAGGCCAACTAAAAAATGAGTCAAGAGACACCACAGAAAGGCCGACTCAGGTTAACTTCCCTTGAACAAAAGCACGACTCATGTTGACTATGGCAACAAATGATAAATTTGTATAGGTTTTTCATGCAGGAGGCATAAACAAACCGTCCATATGATTGGAAGAGATAACCAACCAGGGGAGTACTGACTCAAAAACAAGGCTATGACTTCTCCTAAGTCAAAAACTAAAACCATCCCAAATGGAGAAAAGACTTAGGTTTTTTTTTCTTGTGCTTTGTTCAAGGGCGACACAACTGACACTGTAGCTGCCATCAAGTATGGAAGTAATATCCCATTCCCGCTCTGTTTCAAATATTTATTTTTTTTGTATTTTTCATATTTCAAAGCCTCAAAAAGAATAAAAGAATAGAACGAGTGTCGGTAAACAGATCCTGGGATATGAACAATCCTATGCTCAATGCAAGGTGGTGAAAACTGGTAAGTGACACTCAAAGGAATATTCCATACATGGGTAAAGGTGTCAAGTCACAAAGGCTAAGTGATCACATGGTTAAATTGTACATAAAGACATGGTTAAAAGAGGGCTTAAAAATGAGTCCAAATGAATCCGAATAAAGGCTAAGATAAACAAGTAGTCAATATGCAATGCAGTAATACAACTCGACAACATATGGGAGCCTCTAGGGTAAATGGCCAGAATAAAGATAACGAAGAAGAAGAATAATGAAGGTTCAATGCATAATTCATGGCACGACTAAAGAGGACTCCCGAGCCTACATAAATTGCAGCATGGGCGACCAATGCTAGTGAGTAACTAACTAGGAAGCCAATGTAAAGGATGGCTCTACCACCAAGTCATGATTTAAAAAAAAAACGGTGAGTGAAATGGGTTAAATACTCATGATATGATGGGATCGACCCTATGGAAAGTGATCAGAATGGAGGCTAGTATGCAAAAATGAAATGGAAAGTGAATTCCCTAACCTATATGCCAGTTCGAAGTCAAATACCTGCCATGACAGGTTAGCGGTCATGGATCCAAAGAAAAAACTAGGAATATCTCAAATTCAGTAGAATGTACCTGAAAAAATACTTTTCCCAACGCTAATTACAAGTCAAAAAGTTAAACATATTTAATCAAATTCAAAGAATAGATACAAATGAAATTTATGAAAAAAATTCAAATTTTGGGCATAAATAAGCATTTTGACTCACATTTTGATCATTTGTGCATTGCAGAAGTGGAGAAAAGAGCTTTGGGGCAAAAAATCCTCTTCTTGAATACGGAGCAACCGACCACCAAATTGCCTCAAATCAGTCAGCTAAACCTTGTACTCATCTCATTTATTAATTTCATTCCTGTTTTAAGCAATTTTTTTTTTTTTTTTTTGACCGTAGGAAATATATTTTCTTTGAAACCCTCAAAGTGTACGCGAGTTCGTGATAAGGAACTTGCGTATGATACGCGACTGTGTACAAACGGGGTCGCGTATGCGTAGAGAAGAATTCAAAAACTTGTACTTAATCAGTCAATTGATGAATTTTCCTACGATGTTGATAAGTTGGAGAGAACGTGAGCACAGTGCTATTGATAATGAAGTGATGGAGGACCAACAATCCTTAGATATCCTTCAGAATTGTGGGTTACTCAATTTTTTCAAAATGCCAAATATGAAAAGCAATGCTCGTTTGCTTCAGATGTTGGTTGATCATTGGGAACCGAAAGAAGATTGCTTTATAATTGATCAGATGCCACTACGAATAGAGGTGGAATACATATAATTTATTACTGGACTTTCCCGAAGGGGAGACCAAGTAGATTTGCACGTAAAGCCCACAGGAGGGTTTAACATAGAGGATTATGTCCAAGTATATTGCGTAGATGATGCAAAGAAGGTGGGAACTCAGATCCCTATCAAAGATGTGAGGGATTTGCACATGAAAATCCTTCTCTTTACCATAGGTAGAGTAGTAGGATCATCTTCTCTACACTAGGCTTCACGTACACATATAAGTATAACAGCGGAATGTTTGGTTCATCTTTATGACTGGTGCATAGCCTTGCTGGAAAATATGAAAAAAAAAATTACTTCTATTCAAAATACAAGGACTAAACACTTTGGTTATGGTACCATTTTTCTGACATTATTCTTTGAGAGAGTCCCAGGCTTCGGCCCAAGGTCATCTCTATTATCACCAGCCCAAGAGATCCAAGAATAGCCCAATGCGAAGATCTGATGAAGAGATTGGGGGGAGGTGAAGTTCCCCGAACCACCTGGGATGATGAGTTCTTCCAGTGTTGGGAAGAACAAGTCATCTCAGTGGAAGACTATCCCTATGTTGGGATGGATTTTTGAGCAGATCTTGATTTAGTTCTTACACCTGGAGCAGCATGGGGTGCAATTGGTAAGATTGAATTTTTTTATTATATGATTTTTTTTATCTTTTCAAATTATATGGAAAATGAAAAAATGTTTTTGATAGGACAATATGACTTACAAAATTTTAATGATCATGATGCAAACATGGGACTAGTTAGGCCAGAGGGTACCAAGGCACAAGTGCCACAGAGGTGAGGCAGATGTTGAAGACCCAAGAAGGACCCTCCATGCAGTACAAAGAAACTTGGAGAGCTTGACTCGCCAAGTACCTATGGCCACTATAGAGGACCTTCCGGAGGCTATCCAGAGGCGAGTGGTAGGGGTACCACAAGACTAGGTGCAGTTATTCCGTCATGTAGCGATTGCCATTATGTTCTATCGGAACGCAAATGTTAGGCAGGGACCTCAGGAGTAGACTTGGATTTGATTAGATGACTGTAATATTTTTGAGGAAAGTCATGATTGGGCATAAGCCCCAATTTTGTAGGACATGATGGTCTAGATTTTTGTATATTTTGAACACTCTGATCTATATATGTATATACATAGTGATTTTATATGATGTGATGTCTCAAATGTACAATGATGAATGATGTTTTTGATATTTTTACAGTATTGAATGATTAATATGCCAATCAAGTGCTTGATTATCTAATGAGTTTGCCAACTAATTATCATATTGAGGAATATGAATGAATGTAATAAATCGAAATGAACGTTGTAAAAAACATACACTATAAAACAATCGATGCAAAAATGGGTTTCTGACACGATAGGTGTTGTTCAATTGTGAAATCACCAGTTGGGAATCCAAGTAAACTACTAATGAATCAACACCAAGAGATATTGCCTCTGAGAGTAGGTTGACCACTACAGTGTACTCTTCTAATTGTTCGAAGTAGGGCCAATGCAGACACCTCTTGAAACCAACAACTGACCGGATGGATAGTGGATTACCCAAGCCATGGAATCCAGGTTCCGGGTATGTCTACTAGCACCATCGGTAAAGCCAAAGTGGCTCATTTCATCCAATATTACCTGCCAAAGCAGATCAAAATCATCAAAACCACACCAAAAATAGAAACACAGATATGTACAAAAATATTTTATATGCAACAAATCAGATGCTAGGCCTAAGCCTAAGCACAATACTTTTTCAAATAGAGCCCATTTCTGGGCTCCACTAACTCGTTCCCATCAAAATAAACCAAGCATAAGCTCCTTTTTTCAGGGCCTTTTTGACAATAAAGGGGCCATACCACATAGATTTTAACTTGCCTACCCCCAAGGCATCCTTCTCTTGGGAATAAACTAAGACAAGGTCACCTTCAGAGAAAACCCTAGGCTTGACCTCCTTATCGTATTGAACCTTCACCTGTTTCTTATGCGCCTCATTCATCGTAGCTGCATCTCGGCGATGCTAATCGAGATGTTCTAGATGGATAAGGCATTCCTTGAGACTGGAAGTGTCAGGAAGAAGCTTAACTACTAACTTAAGGGAAGTAATTTCACATTCAATAGGAAATATAGATTCCAACCCATAAGCTAGTTGAAATGGAGTGAAACCAGTTACAGTCTTTACAAACATCCGGTATGCCCAAAGTGCAGGATACAACATGAAATTCCAATTGGATCTGGCTTTATAAATCGGCCATTGAAGAATTGTCTTCAAGGATTTGTTAATAGCTTCAACTTGACCATTGGCTTGAGGATAATAAGGAGATGAATGCTCCTGCCGAAAACCTAATTTCAGAGCCAATTCAACCATCATGTTTTTCTGAAAATGACTACCATGGTCAGTGACAATCTCTTTGGGGATACCAAAGCGAAAAATGACTTGATTGAATAGGAATAGGGATTTTGTCTCACCATCATTCCCAAAAATGGGCATAGCCTCAACCCACTTCGTGAAGTAGTCTACAGGTACAATAATGTACTTGTGACCCTTAGCTGAAGGTGGGTTACAAGTAGTATAATCAATACCCCACTTTGTGAAAGGACCGAAAATGATGACAGGAAAGAGAGGAGCTGGATGAGCGCGCATATATTGAGTATAAACCTAACAAGGATGACACTTTTTGATCACTTCAATACAATATTTGGAAATTGAAGGCCAAAAGTATCCTGCACGCAATATTTTTTGGGCTGTAGCAAGCCCAGATAAATGACCACCACAAGCTCCACTGTGGTAATCATTTAGCACAACCTCAACTTCTTCGAGAGTTAAGCAGCGTCTAAGGGTCGAATCCACCCCACGAGGATATAGAGTGTCACCAATAATCAATTATATTTTGGCTAAGTGACACAACTTTCAGCGCTAATCTTTCGAAAAAGCTAAGAGAAAATTTGCAGTATGGAGTTAAACTATGAGATCTCCGTACCAAGGATCCTGAGAAGAAATAAGAAAAATATGATTCATCAGGAAATGATTCTTCATAATAAATCTCTTCTCCATAGGGAAACTTAGAAATCAACTCTGGGAATACTAATGATTTCCTGGACTTGGCAGACAAAAACTGAAGATCAAATTCTTGCAAAATAACAATCCATCGATTGTACTTGCCCCCAATCTCTTGCATACTGAGAACAAATTGAAATGGATTCACTGCTGCAAAAACATACATTTTGCGGAGGAGAATGTAATGTCTGAGCCATTGAACAACATGGATAACTACCAAAGCAGTTTTATCTATTGGAAAATACCGGAGTTCAGGACCTACCAAGCCTCAACTAAGGTGGTATAAAACATGCTCAGAAAGAAAATCATCTTCCTATATCAGAACCATACCAATGGTAGATTCTGCTGTAGCGAGCGTTATGCAGATAAATGCTCTCTGTGGACAGAGACGATCCCTCTAGCCCTGGAGTGGGTCTAGAATCAAAGAGACCTGCTAGAGTGTTGATTCCTAATTATTGAATGAAAAGGGGACACGGTAGGTTGACCTACCTAGATTCCAATGCTGTCGTCGTTGCTGTAGTGGTGGTGGCCTCTCGCTCCTGTCTCGGAAAGTCACGATCCTTTCGCAGTCATGCTCAGATACCTTCACATAGAACAAAAACAAGAGCAACATACAACATAATAATTTCACTCATAACTACTAGCCAGTCAAAAAGGGCTAAGCATATTGCACTAAATGTCTAACATAATACAAAATGGGAACCAAACAATAGTCACGTGTATGTATTGATAGAAGGAAGAGTTACAACCAATGCTTTGACGTCGCAGTCTCCTCCAGCGGGGTTCAGTTGGAGTGCGTCTTAGTTGCTCGTCAGGGAATTCAGACGGGACAAAGGCATGGACTCAAGCTCTCTCAAAAGGCATGGACTCAAGCTCTATCAACGTAATTCCTTCTTATTCTATCTCTCTAGTATTATGCTATAGTATGTTTAATTCTCCAAGTTCAGCTCTTCAGTTGTTCAGCTAGTTTGTGCAAAGAGAGATAACTTCTTTTTATAGAGGAAAAGGAGGAGGTTAGGATCCCCACAAAGGTGGGAGGGAGGCCTATCCTTTAGGGAGTTCCCATAAGAGCTGGAAACCGTAAACTAAAGGAGGGAGTCCATGGTTTTTCAGTTCAACCACTCCCAATGACTCATCCTCGAGGTGGTTGGAGTGGAATCTCCGCCTCTATTTTTTAAAAACATTCCATAAATAGCTTGGCGCAGGTGGAAAACTATGACAGAGCGACAGATGGCACGGGGCCTAGTGTTAATCTTCCTCTTCGGCACGAGGACATAACTGACTACCCGCGCCAAGGCAAAAACAATGGTTTTTGAGTCTCTGCTTAAGGAATTGTCAACAGAAGGAATATTACTCTCATGTAAAGGGACACAATGATGGTCTTTCCAAGGCATGACACTGCTTATTGATCACGAAAATGACCCTCCAATGGGCCATATGGGGATTGCAGGGACAGTGAAAAAATGCTATGTAACAGATGGCCCCTAAAGCATGAGGTATGAGGGAGAGGGAGGGGCGAAATGCTTTATGAGAACGCATTCAAACCAAACACCACTGTTGGAAAACCTGCAATTATGATACAACTAATATATCTGATACATGAACATATGGTTTGGGCGCAGCCATCCATAATAGAGTGTATA
The DNA here is from genome assembly GCA_034641835.2 of Pinus albicaulis. Lineage (NCBI taxonomy): Eukaryota > Viridiplantae > Streptophyta > Pinopsida > Pinales > Pinaceae > Pinus > Pinus albicaulis. The sequence continues at coordinate 893,860,433 of CM076580.1, forward strand.
AAAACTGAGATCCAAGGTATGGACACAACCATCTAGTAGTAAGGATCAACAAACAGACTCAGGTATGGTCACAACCATCCAATCAAAAGGGTCATGCAATAAATCATGATAATCCACTAAAATCTATAGCCTAGATTTTATTAGAAAAAACCCAGGGTCTTGCACTCCATCTCGACCCGAACAAGTACAAATTCAAGCATGCGAATATATGAGCTGAACTCGAACATGCAAGAAAATCACCTGATTACCAGCCAATGATGAAAGTTGTTAACATGCATGAGAGAAACCACCAATAATGACAATGGCTCTCAAGGTACAACCGGTACAATCCACAGAATGTGAACAGTGATCTGGTGTCGAACATCTATAGAATCACTTGATCGAAGGCTAATGATGTGGACCTTGCGTCGAATGCGAAGAACCTGCCATTGAGGCATGCAAGATCCAAGGTACCAGAAGGGAGCCTCTAGATAAAATTATTGGATAATGAGCTGAAGTCGACAGGAAGTGACTTGATAGAAGGTGGGCCATAATGTTTCCCACATAATTGATACGAGATAGAAGAATATGATGGTGAACATGACCAACAGAGAATCAGAGGGAGGTTGAAAACTGCAGAGGCAAACTTCTTTGAACATATCAACAACATGACATTGGATTTGGCAGTATTTGACATCAAAGGAACTGAGGTCATGATGACATGGAAAAGAGAATATGAGAGGTCAAAAGAGATTACCCAAACCCATAGAGGCAAAAATGATGAAATGATATGTCCCCAACCCGACACAAATGCAGACAAGTGCCATGTTCAAGAGCAACATACTACCAACATAACTAAAACTTGGTTCCATTTTCCCCCACCATTTTTGGCGAGTACCCCAATTATTTTTTAAAACAAGATTGAAGGGGATATCATATGCTTGTGTTGTAAGTTTTTCCTTCGGACAAATCCATCCTAGTACATTTTACGAGCCCTAGGAAGGAGGAACTCAAGTAACGTCATGGCGACGAAATCCGATGTCATCAGGGTTTAACGAGTCTCACGAAGGGACAAATCAACATCTTTTCATGTTTAGAGAGTTTGAAAAGAATGCAAAAAAGAAAACTCCATCACGACCCTTTTCATAAATATTCTCTCAGATACGAAAAGGTAGAAAACAATATCTGAAAGAACCTCTTAGTCGCGATAGGCTAAGGTATTCCTTTTTCGTAAATAATATATACCAACCCGAAAAAGGGGTAAACGTATACTGGGTAGATATCGCTTCACAGCCATTTAACGAGTTTGAAATGACAAGAGTCTCGACAATCTTTTCAATTTTAGAGAGTCAGAAAAGAGCTTAAAGATGACTCCAATAGATACTTTTTCGTGTCTTTACCGAGTTTGAAAAAGTACAAAATTTAACTCGTTACTCCATCACTATGTCTTGAAACCTGTTGCTGCACAAGAGACACATGTAAAACCCATTTTTCAAAAATAATATAATAAAATAATCGAAAAACATGTCTTAAAACCTACTTAGGGTTGTAAAAAGTTACAAAATGCCAAAAATGGTAAAAATAATTACTTTTCACTTTTTACCTCTTATGGGGCAATATTTACCCATTTTAGAGTGTGATTTTGCGGTGACCATAACAGACAATCTAGCAGACCAATCTCGAATCCGTCAGTTCCAGGTAAGAGCCGAGATCTCTCCCTTCATTTTAAGTCATTTCTTACTAACCGGTACCTGGCCTTGCATGGAGAGTATGTGCATGGTAATGGATAGGGTATGTCGAGGGGCACAGAAGGGAACAGGAAGTGGGAAAGTTGAGATCCAAACTATCCGAGACTTAGCACTAAAAGTAGTGCTACATACCATCATAGGAGCTGTGGGATTGAAAGCACAGCACGAAGCAACAAAAACACAGTTGCTTCTTGCTGTAGACTGCTTGACACTGACCATCTACAACTGGGTAGAGGCCGTGACAATAAACATGAAATGCCAGCTAACGAAATTCAAGAAGGGAAAATTGAAGAAATTTGGTTATGGGTCTATCCTGGTATCGTTCTTCCTGGAACGACTACCAATTTTTCAGTGTCAGTAGGTCATAGTCCCAACACCACGATTGAGAGAACCACGGATGGCCCGATGGGCGGCTCTAATGCCAAGGGTAGGGGGCGGTCAACAGATGTCCTAGAGACCAGAGTTCTTTGATTGTCTCTGTCGACAGTTGATCTTCGTGGAGGACTAGCCCTAATCTGGTATAGATTTTACTGGTGATCCGGACCTCCCACTCCCGGAGGGAGAGGATTGGGATGAATATTTGGGTAAGAGTCATTTTTAATTTTCATGAGTGTTATGATTTTTTTTTTAACTATGTATGTTCTGACATTAAATTCATTAATTTGCAGATGTCGGCCCAGAGAGACCCGCGGGCATGTCTCCGATAGCGAGGCGAATTCCTCGTGATTTCGATCCTCATGGCGAGGGAGGCGAGGAAGAGGAGCTAGTACGCAACCTAGAGGGGATCACATGTGGAGTCCTGGATTATGTACGATTCGACGATGTTCCTCGGGCCTACCAGAGACATACCGTCGGGGTGCCAAGCCATATTCACCGCTTGTTGAGGCGGCTCGTACAAGCAATGACATGCTACCATGAGCATCACACCGATTATACACCTAGGCTTTATATCTGCATATTTTGAGAGACATGGTGTCTTAGGATGTAACATAAACACACATATTTTTTGAATGTATGATGCACACTAATGCAAACACGCGATATATATGTATACATCTATTTTCCTATATGGATGGATCTTTTTCACATGATGATGATTTTACAAATTATGAAAATGTTTATCTAATACAATGTTATCCACTGTATCAATTAATGCATTCATTCATCTCGGAATATGTTGATATGTGATAAAATCAAAATGTCTTTCCAACAAACGAATACGTAAATACAATCTCAAAATGTATGGGTTTATGACTGAATAATGACCATTGAGTTGCAGAACAACAAGCTGTGAATCTAGATTTACATCAATGCGTGTATGCTGAGATTGATCGCCTCGGTTAATAGTTCAAAGACAACACTATATTCAGCGACATTGTTTGTAGTTCATCCTAGACAAATACCTTGCAGTTTTATCAACTCACTAGCAGGATCATAGATTCCCAAGCTGCTGAAGACAAATTCCTGGTACTGCGGGAAGCACCATCCACGAAACTGACATAAGGGGTAATAGACATATGCAAAAATAAGCAAGACCCAAATAAGCAGGAAAATTCTCGCAAAGCATACCAAATCAAAACATGTACAAAAATAAAAATAAAACACCTATGTACACAAATCATGCATGAATGACTCACGCATAATAATTTTTGAGATACAACCCATTTCTAGGTTGTTCTAAAGTATAACCTTCGTGATCAATGAGCTCATAAGCCCCATTCTCCAATAAACGTTTAACAATGTAAGGCCCATGCCACATGGGTTGAAATTTACCTGTCCCCAGCTTATCATAAGGTTGGTCATACAGGAGGACGAGATCTCCTTTAACGAAAGATCGAGGGGAAAGTGATTGGTCAAAATGAGCTTTGACCCACTTTTTTTGTGCTTCAATAACCAGAGCAGCAAAGCGGCGGGTTTCAGCTAAACTTTCTAGATAAAGGAGACACTCTTCTTCTGGTGAAGTGTTCGGCAATAATTCAACAACCAACTTGAGCGAAGGTATTTCAAATTCAATCAGAAGAGTAGCTTCCAGACCATAAACCAACTGAAAAGGGGTGAATCTGGTTGCACTCTTAACTGAGGTTCGGTATGCCCAAAGAGCTGAAAATAACATGAGATGCCAATTGGATTTATGAATCCCAATCATACGTTGAAGCATGGTAACAAGAAATTTGTTCACGGCTTCAACCTGGCCATTGGCCTGACGATAGTACGGCGTTGAGCTGTCGTGACATAGATCCAACTTGGAAGTCAACTCGGCCACCATGTAATGTCAAAAATGGGAACCATGATTGGTAACGATGGCTTGAGGGACACCAAACCTAGCAATGATGTGATTGAATATGAATTGAGCAGATGTCTTACTGTCAGCGGCAATTGTAGACATTACTTCGGCCCATTTGGTGAAGTAGTCCACGACTATGATAATATAAGCATGCCCCCCGGCCGAGTGAGGGTTACATGTCATAAAATCGATGCCCCACTTTGCAAAGGGACCAACGGTAATGACAAGATAAAGAGGTACATGCGGCACATTCATCTTGTGTTGATAAATATGACAATCATGACATTTACGAACCGCAACAATGCAGTCTTTGAAGATAGAAGGCTAGAAATAACCATCACGAATAATCTTTTGTGCAGTGGCATAACCATACATGTGACCGCCACAGGCACAACTGTGACAATCATTGAGGACTTTCTCAGCTTCCTCGAGGGTCGAACATCGATAGAGAATGGAATCCACTCCGACATGATAGAGGGTATCCCCGACTATATGATAAGGTTGCGACTGATGACAGATGCGTTGACGGGCATCCTTCATCAAATCAGATATGAAAGTAGAAGTTTGGAGATAAACGATGATATCACCGTACCACGGATCGAGGGTTCTTATCAAGAAAAGCGTATCGTCTGGGATGTATTCCTCAAAATGAGATGGAGGAGAGTCTGAAGGGAGGGAACAAATGAAATCAACAAAGACTAGTGATTTCTTTGACTTGGCAACAATAAATTCCAAATCGAAATCTTGGAGGATGGCAATCCACTTCAAGTATTTTCCCCCCAGCAATTGTCGAGACAGTATATAGGTCATGGGGTTGCAATTGGAAATCACAGTCACTGTACGCAAGAGAATATAATGACGAAAATGTTGAACTTCTTGAACTGTAACTAACGCTAACTTCTCGACATGTGCATGACGCGTCTCAGGATCAAGAAGGTTACGAGGCAAGTAATAGATAACATGCTCATTACCATCATCATCGTCTTGTACCAGAACCATGGCAATTGTGCTGAAAGTGGTGGCTAAATAAAGGGAAAAATCATGATGATAGTTAGGAGGACGCAACAGAGGAGCGTTGACAAGCAACATCTTCAGGGCCTCAAAAGACTTTTGAGAAATCACATCCCAACATAATCCTCTAGCCACTTCTGCATAGTGAGGTATAAAACGATGTAGAAAATTAGCCTTACCTTGCAAACTCTACAACTGATGTAATGAGGAGGGAGAGGGGAGATTGATAATAGCCTCCACCTTGAGTGGATCAAGGCGAATTCCATCTTTGGACATGATAAACCCTAAGAGTCTACCAGAATCAACGCAGAAGACGCACTTGTGCGGATTAAGCTGAATATTGTAACGTCGAAAATGAAGAAAAATCTGACGAAGATGGTCAAGATGGTCCATGCGCTTAGCTAAATGAGCGGGAAGGTCATCTAGATAAGGCTGAACAATGTGACGAATATCGTGAAAAGCATACGACATCGCTCGCTGAAACGTAGCCCCAACATTATTTAAGCCAAAAGGGAGCTTCTTATATGTGAAAGTACCCCAAGGAAAGATAAAGGTAGTCTTATGTTGATCATCGGGAGAACGTTAATCTGATTGTAACCAAAAAAAATATCCATTAGGGAAAATATCTCACTCTCGGCACAATCATCACTGATTTGATCGATAAAGGTAGTAGGATAATTATCCTTGGGACAAGCTCGGTTAATATCATGATAATCAATGCAAACACAAATAGTTCCCTGTTTCTTATCTACAGGAACAATATTAGAGACCCATTATGTCAAAGGAATAAGATAAATAAAACCAACTCTAAGAAGTTTTTCAACTTCACCTTTAATGGCGGCAACTTTCCTAGGGTGCACCGGACGAAGACATTGGCGAACAAGTTTCGAGCTAGGGTAAGTAGGTATTTCATGCACCACTATACTAAGATCAATGCCAGGAATTTCTTCATAGGACCATGCAAAGACATCATGGAACTTGCGAAAAATTCTAGTATAAACTTGTACTTCATCGGGAGAACAAGTGACCGCGATATGGATGTTCTCGACAATTCCCGGTTGAACGGAAATGTCAATGGGCATCGTTTGTGTAATATTACTCAAGTTACCTTCTGTAAAGACGTCATGTGTCAGAATAGGAAATTGAAGTGGAGGAGAAGGACCTGAGATGAAAAACGCTCGAGACAAGTAGACATGGCCTCGAGGCCAGGCATAAACGAGGAACGATGATGACCATCATCCCACGGTAGATCCTCAAGAGACATGGTTTCCACGATGGCTTCATCAGAGGGAAACACTTATTTCGAAGGATCAGGCGAGTCTGAATCACCAAGCCAGGGGGATTGAGAGTAAATGTCAAGAGACATGCTCAACGGAGCATAATCAAAAGACGAAGGTCCCGAAGTAGCGATGATTTCACAATAATCAATTTCAATCGGACTCAAAGGCATCAAATCTCCAAAGGAATCAATCTTTTCAGGGGAAGGAATAATCCATGGGTCATCAGACCGAGAGATCATATGAATCTGAATAATATTCAGTGGAGGAAGAGGAAAAATACCCATGATGGAAAGATATTTAAAAATACCTGGCCCTACGCTCTCATAGGGAGTAGGAATCTGATCCACATACGGAACGTTGTTCTCTGAAGAAGAGGTGAAGAAAGACAATTGATCAACAGTAACAATCTTTCATTCATGTGGAAATTTCAAAACATGAAAGAGAGTGGACGGAACACATAAGATGGCGTGAGTCCAATTACGACCGAGGAGAAGATTATAATTGAGTTTAGCATCAACGAATTTGACCTTGACATTGACTGTCTTCTCTTTCAAAGTAATTGGTAAACTAGCGAGAACACCTAAAGATTTTGATTCCATTCCATCAAATGCTTCTAGGGCATTTGGTGATGAATTTAGGGCTGGGGAACTAATAGCTTTCCAAAACGAAGATGACATGACACAGGTTGATGCACCTTCGTCCACAACTGCTCGATGGTTGTCGAGACCATTAATAACAACTTGAATAATGAGTGCAATCTGATGCAGAAGTCGTGGAATGAAATTCTCTAGATCGAAAGTAAGAACGCTAGTATTGGCATGATCAATCCCACCAATCGTAGATAACAAAGCTCTTCGCTGTGACAGACAAATTTGAAGTAGTTCTAACGCAGACATCGTGGATGGCTCTTGAGCCAAATCCTCAACAATATTGTAATGGTGAGTGGCACATGCGTTGAGATTATAAGAAGACTTGGGGAGTACAACTTTGGAAGGAGGTCGCACACCGGATTCAACATTGGGCATTTAAATTTCAAGAGGGCCTTTAAATTTCAAGAGGGTCAGTAACAGGTAGAGGAGGAGGACCATCAGTGATCTCCTTCCACATGGCCTGACGAGATCCAATATAATTTTTCGACCAAGTAGCAATAGAAATGGCTGTAGAACCGTTCATCATGAACACCTGAGAGCCAAATGGGGTAGAGGACTAAGGTTACTCTACCATCTGAGTCTGCTGAGATGAGAAAGGTGCTTTAAGAAAGGCCGGAGTTCCCTAGGTGCCTTTGAGCAAGCGGCTCACTTCGGATCGTCGAGGAAAGTCTTTGGTGAAGTGCTTATCGTCACAAATCAAACAAGGGTACTTCGGTTTGTGTTGAGAACCATTTCCAGCACGAGGTTTCTGAGAATAATGTTTCAGGGTATCAGCTTTGGCCTTTCCTTTTACCTTCTTTTTACCTTTAGAAGCATTATCCATAGGATTGGCCTGAACGACATTAACTTCTGCGGGTTTACCATAATTCAAAGTAGACTGAGAAGCAACATTATTGGAAGAAGTGGACTTCGGCTTCCCAGTGTTTGAAGATGAAGACTTCTGAGAAGTCTGAGACACATAACCAATAATACCATCGATAGATGGAGTCACTGGTGGTTTAGAAGTCCCATGTCTGGGAGAATCAGGCAAGATATCATAGAATGCGCCAGACTAAGAGTACACAAGATCAAGGTACTGGGCGTAAGAAATGGATTGTTCCTCGGTTACACATGCCCCCATAGCTATGTATTTGGCAATTTGATTGACAAAGGAGGTGGTGAACCAATGAGTTAGATGCTGATCAGGAATTTCAAATTTGATCATGTGATGACGATGTCGCCACTCATGAATATGATCCGAGATATGAGTAGCTCGGTCCTGTTTCAATGACGTGAGGAGGTGCGTCCCGGTCTCATAACGGACTAGTAACTAGAAATGCGTAAGGAATGCCATGGCTAAAGAATTGAAATCTTGGAAGACGCCACGAGATATCTCAATGTGCCACTTTGCAGTGGCACCAGTGAGAGTTCGCTGGAAAAGACAGAGTCTAATAGAATCTTAATTATAAATCTTCTGGGAAATCACATAAGAAATCTAGGAACCGACGCGTTTCTAACTACCAACTGTAGTTCATCATCAAGATAACTGCAGTTGGTAGTTCGAAATGCGTCGGTTCCTAAATTTCTTATGTGATTTCCCGGAATATTTATAATTAAAATATTATGGATCACATAAGCTTGCACTCTCAATCTAATAGAATCGTCAACCCAAGAGTTAGAGGAACACCACAACTGGTAAGTCATAACATGTGCTTGGGGGTCTTCACCAAAATTGCCCTCAAATTTGGGACAATCACCAGGAATATTGGTTGGAACCGAAGGCCAATACGGGTTATGAAGAATGGGATCGTTTTTCAACTTTGACACATCAGGTAATTCCAATGTAGAAAGAAACGATAATTGAGTGTTAAATGTCATCGGAGGTCTTTGATAAGGACCTGCATGTACATTCTACCCAGTCCGAGTGGAATTTTGTCCCCATACATTCTGTCCCAGAGGATTTGAATCATAGGGATTAGAAGCAGGATAATTTAGTTGATACTGGGGTTGAGGACCAGGATATGGAGTCAGAGTAGACCACTAAGGTCCTTGTTGAGCAACGTATCGAGTTTGCTATTGAATGTAACCATGGCTTTGAGGTTGATGATATACAGGTTGATTTTGAGGGTAAGGAACCTAGGGCTCACTATATACCGGTTGATATGAACCTTGAGGGTAGTAAGCACCTTGCGGTTGAGCAGGTTGAGCAGGCTGCTGAGCTGGTAAACTTGGCTGACTATAAACAGGTAGAACTAGTTGCTGAAATGATGGAACCGACTGAGGAGCAGGTTGAATCGGTTGCTGAGCTGGTTGAACCGAATACTGAGGGCCACCGAGTTGGCCTTGTGGGAAAGGTTGGCCCGATGGTTGTGATGGACCAGGTTGTCCTTGATAACCATGTTGACCCGGAGAAGGACCATAGGGTTGTCCTGGTTGCACAAAATTTTGGCCATACTGAACATGTGACTGCGTTTGTGGTGCAACAGGTTGTCCCTGTGGTGGGTAGGTTTTCCCCCCAGGAGCATAAGATAGTCTTGGTTGATTCAGAGGTTGACCAAAAAGACCGGAGGGTTGTCCATGTTGGATCAAATTTTGTCCTTGTGAAGGTTGGCCTTGTGGACCATATGGTTGTCCCTGTGGACCAAAGGTAGGGCCCTGCTGAGCTAAAGGTTGTCCCATAGAGGTTGTCCTTGCAAGCCAGAGGGTTGCACAGGCAAGGTAGGTCCAAGATGAGAAACGGTCTGATAAGGATCAATAGGAGGCAAATAAACTGGATTACCATACTCATCATAATGGTGCGGATACACATATACAGGATTACCAACAACATCATAGTGATGGAATCAAGGATTACCAAGAGATTGAAAGGGTTGAGAATCCTGAGAACTCTGCTGCTAAATAGCTAATAGATATTCTTCAAAAGTAAGACCACCAGGAATCACATGAGTAGTGGAAACTGCACTAGAAGTAGGTGGGGCCTCCGCGACACTAGATTGTGATATGCCAGGATCATGATTAATAGGCCACGTTGGATTGAGGAAAATAGACCTACGAGTGTGAAAATATCCTGACGACTGACGGGTAACAACCGGTGTGGATGAAGCCACACAGACCGTCGGTTGGACTAGAATAGATGTAACAGTAACTGACGAACCAGGTGTTGAAGGTGATAGTCCTAATGAAGGGAGGACCGAAATCCAAGGAGGAGTTACTATAATGGATTGCACTATGGAGGCAACACCAGACATAATCTCACTCAAGGACCTATATCCAAGTGAAAGTGACACCGATGGTGGAGAAGACTGAGTAGAAACATGAGGGACATCTTCGGGAAAAAGCTGATATTCTCCTGTAGAAACAAGCATTCCTTCACTACCAACAATACTAGATGAATCCATGTCTGACTCTTCCGTAAGGTATTAAAAAGTAATATGGGGACTAGGAGGCACAAAAACAGCAAAAAATGGCGAGCTCGACGTAAGAGGAGGAAAATCTCCTTCTTCCCCAAAACCAGACCAAGCACCAGAAGGAGGCCAATTGAATTCAAATGGCTCTTCAGGAGGAGATCGAGTAGCAAGAGGCAGGACAGACGGGAGAATAGGTTGCGAAAACTCGGCAGACCTAGTGGATTGAGGGGTTTCAAAAGAAATGTTTGGGAAAGAACTACCACTAGGAAGCACTGAGGACGATGAAACTGGTCGTTCTGCCACCGTGACTGTATATCAAAACAGAAAGGAAAAAAGAGAACCAATCGAAGACTCCAAAATCAAAACCAAGGAAAAATAACAGGCCAAGTAATAAAAATTTAACGGGCGTGTGATCGTAGGTGATTAATTTTATGACACTGAAACCAGATTTTGCTGTTTCATTTTTAAAGAGTCGAGAAACAGGAAAAATATGACTCTAGTCACTTTCAATTTTTAACAAGCATGAAAGGACAAGTGCTTGATGATCTCTTATTATTTTTAAAGAGTCATGAAAAGATCAAATGACTACTCTAGAATGCTAAGCAAGAGGGTATACCAGGTTTCCGTGAACTGCCATATACACCTTGGTGATCAAATGAAATAGAAATGACCAAGGACTTGACGTACATGCAGGTAGTCTCCCCGAATGCTGTGTTCGGTATATCACAGTTACAAGGAAGCAAACTCGGCTTCCTATGGATAAAAGGATTGCAACCTAGAGGGGTCTCCCTTTATATACTCGATGGTACGGGGAGCACAAGTCCATACTAGCACTGTCTAAAGCCAGATGGCGAATGACAGCTACTAGGTTTTAAGACACTGGAACACATCTCTAGCCTAGACCACTAAAATGTTTCGTTAGGTTTCAATGCTTCCTTAGGTTGATTAAATGAATTTTAAAGTTGATCTTGGATTATGTTTCAGTTTTAAGGCCCTATCGAATTTAGATCTCAAAATTCCTAAATGCAAGCTATATGCAAATGAACATCATTTCTGATTCGATGAATGCTAGTTACGAGAAGGATAGAGATCTTTCAAACAAAATCAAACAATTAACGTGTTCGAAGAAATCCACTAATGCATCTAACATAATAAAAACGAAAATGAAACTCTTTCCTAGACAATCAGTCGCTAGTTATGCAAAAGAAAATTTCACTTTCGGTGGAAAGAAAGAATGAAAAATATGTTTTTTTTTTTCCAATGAAAAGAAGCACATGATGCACTAGTTATATGAAAAAAATGAAAACAAACACTAGCTTAAGTGTTGTGTAGGAATTGAAATTGAATGACTCAATAAAACAAAAAACAAACACAAGAAAGCACTCAAACTAATGTTGCAATCTTCCAAACCAAGAGAAAGTTTTCAAAATGACCCAAAACAAGCAATGTAATCTATGCTTGGAGCAATAAGGCGAAGAATCAATCGAGAAATGAAATGAATTTGCAACCAAAGCAATCACTCAAAAAGATCAAGAAAACTAAGTGCAATCGATCCAGAATGTAGACTGGCAACAATCAAAATGACTTGGTTCTCACATAGAAGGCTCAGTGTACCAAACCCTTAGAAACCCTAAGGCTTCAATTCACACTGATAAGAAGATGGAAAAATGACTGAGGAAAGAAAGTCGATGATATTCAAAACAGTCCAAGAGGCATAATTAGATATAAAAAATAACCCAGAAGCAAGCACAATTGACCAAAAGACTCATTGAGGAGGTCAAACCAAATCCTATAGGAGTCGGCGCGATTGTAAGACTGTAATTCATGCCATACAGGGGTTGGCACGATTGTAAAAAGAGAAACTTGCGTCAATCGGCGTGACTGTTCTGAGGAAAAACACGCCAAGCCAGATAAATATGGGAAAAAGAGGAAAAACCAAAACCTAATGAGTAGAGGTCAATCTTGACACTTTGGAGCTGAACAGAGGATGTAAACTAAGCAAGCAAACCAGGAAAGGCATATAAGAAAATCAATGATTGAAACTGACCCAACAAGATGAAATGATAAACTCGCACTGATCCCCAATGGATTCGCCAATTTTTTATGCAGGTAAATCCTCTCTGTGGATAGAGACGATCCCTCTAGCCCTAGAGTGGATCTAGAAGCAAAGAGACATGCTAGAGTGTTGATTCCTAATTATTGAATGAAAAGGGGACATGGTAGATCGACCTACCTGAAGTCCAATGCTGTCGTTGTTGCTGTAGTGGTGGTGGCCTCTCGCTCCTGTCTCCGCAAGTCACGATCCTTTTGCAGTCATGCTCGGATACCTGCACATAGAATAAAAACAAGAACATCATACAACATAATAATTTCACTTATAACTACTAGCTAGTCAAAGAGGGCTAAGCATATTGCATTAAATGTATAACATAATATAAAATGGGAACCAAACAATAGTCAAGTGTATGTATTGATAGAAGGAAGAGTTACAACCAATGCTTTGACGTCACAGTCTCCTCCATCGGGGTTTAGTCAAAGCGCGTCTCATATGCTCGTCAGGGAATTTGGACGGGACAAAGGCATGGAATCAAGCTCTCTCAAAAGGTATGGACTCAAGCTCTCTCAACGTAATTCCTTCTTATTCTATCTCTCCAGTTTTCTGCTATAGTATGTTTAATTCTCCAAGTTCGGCTGTGCAACTGTTCAGCTAGTTTGTGCAAAGAGAGATAGCTTCTTTTTATAGAGGAAAAGGAGGAGGTTAGGATCCCTACAAAGGTGGGAGGGAGGCCCATCCTTTAGGGAGTTCCCATAAGAGGTGGAAACCATAAAATAAAGGAGGGAGTCCGTGGTTTTTCATTTCAACCACTCCCAATGACTCATCCTTGAGGTGGTTGGAGTGGAATCTCCTCCTCTTTTTTTAAAAAACATTCCATAAATAGCTTGGTGCAGGTGGAAAACTGGGATAGAGCGCTAGCTAGCATGGGGCCCAGTGTTAATATTCCTCTTCGGCATGAGGACATAACTAACTACTCGCGCTAAGGCAAAGATAAGGTTTTTTGAGTCTCTGCTCAAGGAATTTTCAACAGAAGGAATATTACTCTCATGTAAAGGGACACAATGATGGTCTTTGCAAGGCATGGCACTGCTTATTGATCACGGAAATGACCCTCCAATGGGCGAGATGGGGATTACAGGGACACTGACAAAATGCTGTGTAATAGTGAGATACAAGAGGAAATCCCTGCTATAATTGGGTGGAATCAGTAATGGAGTAGAGGTCAATGCTTTTTTCAAAGCATCAAATGAACGTTGAGCAAATTCATCCCAAAAGAACGGAACTCATTTCTTTAAAAACCTCATAAATCCCTTTGTAATCTCGACATAATTCACGATGAATCTCCGCTGGAAATTATCTTTTCCTTGCAGACTTTGAAGTTGATGGATCGAAGAAGGGGGAGGCAACTAAAGTATTGCCTCAACCTTGAAGGGATCTACCCGAATCCCTTCCGTAGACATGATGAATCCCAACAGTCGACCGGATGTGACAGAGAAAACACTCTTGTTAGGGTTCAACCAAATTTTATAATATCGACATCGTTCAAAAACTTGATGAAGGTGTAAAGGATGATCAATTCTCTTGCGAGAATGAGCAGCTAAATCATCCAAATATGCCTTGATGATATGTTTGATGTCATGGAAGGTGTAAGACATGGCCCGCTGAAAGGTAGCTCCAACATTTTTAAGGCAGAGAGAAATATTCTTGTACGCAAAGGTACCTAGGGACAAATAAACGTAGTCTTATGCTGATCTTCAGGACGGAAACTGATTTGATTATATCCTGAGAAGCCTTCCATGAAGGAGAAAATCTCATTCCCGGCACACTCATCGATGATCTGATCTATAAATGGTGTGGGGTAATTATCTTTAGGACATGGTTTATTTAGGTCCTTGAAATCGATGCAGAATCAGATCGTTTCTTGTTTTTTATCCACAGGACCTAGATTTGAAACCCACTCTGTTAATGGAATGGGGTAAATGAAACCCGCCTTAAGCAGCTTCTCCACCACGACTTTTATAGTTGCTGCCTTCCTAGGGTTGACCAGACAAAGCTTCTATCCGATCGAATTAGCATTTTCGTATGTCTTGATCTCATGCTTGACAATAGATGGATCTATACCAAGAATTTCCTCATAAGACCAAGCAAACACATCCCTAAATTATCGAAAGAGATCGGTGTAAGTCTAAATTTCTTCAGGGGAACATTATGCTCCAATGAAGACATTCTCAATAATGTTGGGATATCTGGAGATGTTCACTGGGGTAGTAGCAGAAATAAAAACCATGTTCCCTTCAACAAATACTTGTGTTGGTGCTAAAAGGTTCAGGACTGGGTGAACAGGACTAGAAAACTGAAGGCTAGAGAAACTTGATTCAACTTCTCACAAGTCTGGTAGAAAATAAGACTGATGATGCAAATCATTCCATAGTCTCTCTACACTAGTCATTGCTTCAAGGATGGCCTCTTCAGATGGAAGAGTGGTATCAAGGAAATCCTGAGCAGAATATGAACTAAGAGTCCAAGCCAGAGCCACATCTCCATCCAATTCCTCTGGTGAAAGAGAAACTGACATGGAATCTGTAGATTCAACAATAGATCTATAAGAAATTTCAACTGCAGACATAGGAAATTCCATTCCATCCACTTGACCTTCTTCTAATGTGGAGGTAGGAGAAGGTAAGGTCCAGAGGTCTGAAAAATAGTGAGTTCGGAAGAACTCTTTCCAAGTAGGAACCCTGGAGGATGAAATAGAATTGATATGAACCGAAGGAAGTGGAAAATCAAAATTACCCATTAAGGATGTATACATTACAACCCCAAAATTCTCAACAGGTTTCTTGGTATCATTCACCAAGGGAATGGTTGAGTCAAAAGATGCATTCTAATCTACAGGAGAACAATCCATGTGATCAACAGTAACAATTATCCCTTCGTGAGAGAAGCATAAAATGCGAAATAATGAGGATGCAATAGCATCCATATAATAGATCCAGTTTCACCCCAACATAAGGTTATAGTCTAGGTTTGCATCAACTATCTCAACTTCGATATTGACAGTTTTACCCCCAACATAGATGGGTAAAGTTGGAACAATGCCATGTGGCCTGTGAGAATGACCATCAAACATAGTCAGAAGAGTAGCTGAAGGGACAACTGAAGGAGATCCAATGACCTTCCAACATGCGAGAGACATCACACACGTGGAAGCACCCTCATCAACTAATGTTCGAAAGATATTAAACTTCCGATATGTAGATTTAATCTGGAAATCCATATGATGAGGAAGTCTCTTTTTAAAAGTCGACATATAAAATGTGATAAACATAGAATTATTTGGATCAAAAACCCCAATGGCAGTGAGAAATGCACTCCTTTGTGTAGGACACGACTGGAGTACCTCTAACGCAGACATGGCACAAGGACTTTGAGCTAGATCTTCTACAATCGAGTAGTTCTGGGCAGCCTTGACATGAGGATTGATGGTCGTACACTTTGTATACCCTTTCGACATCCGAGGTATAGGATCAACTGCAGGCCTCTCTATATGGAGTGGCTCAACATTATTAGGAGCACCCTTAGCTTTCAAAGACTCAGCTTTACCATAATCACGAGATCTCATAGCAATATCTGTATGAGCACTCATCATGTATATGTTTGATGGATTTTCCCCTTCCTGGTTGCCCCTAGAGGGAGCTCTAGTATTTGCATTCGTGCCAACAAGCAATTGTTTCCCTTGGGGAAAAGGGTTTGTCAATACAACCTGGGAACTAGAAGAACCTTGCTGAGCTAACAAGCACGGAGCATTCTAAATTTTAGGGCAGAGGTGCGTAAGATGGTCTCCAGTGCACAAATTTCATGGAAACTTAACTTTATTTTTATTATCCCTCTTACCCTCTCCAACATGATCATTGGATTTGTTCGCATTCCCCTTCCCATCCTTGTCTTTTTTCTTATTATTTTTTCCCTTCTTCTTTCCATCAGATTGTTGATTTCCTTTGGGGTTAGAAGTTTGAACAACATTAATTGCCAAGGGTTGAGAAGGAGTTGACACTGAAGGCACATCATGACTAGAAGGAGCAGATTGTATAGACAACTGCTGCAATTGATTTAGTAGGTTATCCGTACCACTATCGATTGAACCAATAAGCCAGTCACCATGAAGACCAGGTTTAGTTTTGGCTAAATCTGACTTCGAGTGAGGAGCATCTGGCAAGATTTTATTAAGGACTCCATACTGAGAATAGATCATTTCTAGATGCTGAGCCCTAAAAATAGCCTTCTCTTCAGAAAATTCCCCTAAAAAGGATACATGCTTTGAGATTTCTGGATGCAAAGATTCAAAAACCATTCAAGAAGGAATTCATTCAGGATTTGGGCTTTGATGAGCCTCTTCCTTCTTCTCCATTTCTGAATATGATCATACATATGAGTTGCTTTGTCCTACTGAAAATTGGCTAGGAGGTTAGTCTCGTCATCATAATGGACAGGAAAATGAAAATGGTTTAAGAACATTGTAGCCAACTCACCAAAAGTAGAAAAATTCCCCCCTGTCAGCTTGATGTACCATTTTTCCGCATTTCCAGTTTAGTTTCGTTGAAATAATCTCAATCTAATCGAATCGTTGATAAGGGAGTTGGACGAACACCATAAACGGAAAGTGGTGACATGATCTGCCGGATCCTCACAAGTATTCCCTTCAAACTTTGGAATGTTTGAGGGTAGTTTGGTGGGGACAGGAGGCAAACCCAGACTATACTGAATAGGATCGTTAGTCAATTTCGATAGATCTGGCAAGTTTAACGTTTCCAGAAATGGTAAGCGTGGAGGAGCCTGGGAATTCCAACCCCCATAAGAATGATTCCCCACATTCTGAAAATAATAACCTAGATTTTTTGAGGCACCAGGTTTCCAGATGTTGTTCGTATAAAATACTGAACCATAAGAAAAACCTTGTGACCCAACATTTAGAGAAGGACTCCCTCCCAACATAGGGTTACTATAAACAGGGACATTCCCTTCAACCGAGGTATTGAATGAAGAAGAAACCCCTTGGTAAGGGTTCCAAGCATTTGAAAATGGAGAAAAATCCTGAGAAGCACCTACTGAAGGGAAAGGAACATTCCCTTGTTGACCAGTGAAAAACTGACTCCCAGCTCCCAATGCTGTAAAAGCAAGGTTCCATCTCAAAAAAACATTAGAGCCTTGACCTCTTGAAAAAGGGTTGAATCCTTGATTCTGAGGGGTGAAGGGCATGGATCCTAATGAAGGGTTCGAATGAGGGATATGCCCACTTCCAAAGGGGAACCCTTGAAATGAAGCTGATCCACTAGCCATAGAAGGCATAGGTGCGGAAATAGCTGAAACATCAGAGAAGGAGAAAGAGGGAATTCCACTAGAGGGCATTCCAAAAGAAAAGGGGCCAGATTGAGAAGCATATGCCTGGGTGTTTCCACTTGAAGATGGAATAGAAGAAGAGCCAAGCATAAAAACACTAGAAGTGATTTTCAATATGGAAATAGTTCCTCCTCCTTCAACCAAAATAGGAGTATGAACACTTGCAATGCTCATAGCCGAAGTTGTGTTCCCAGTCGTGGCCATCGAAAGAAAGGGATATGACAGAAAAGGACTAGCCGGTCTCTGAGACTCAGACCTGATGTAAAAAAGGACGTCAGGAAAAATAACAGGAATAGGAAATGGAAGAGACTCAGGAGGCTGAGGAAATTATTCTACTTCAACTTATTCTACTGGAAATAAGACTCTAGAGATGAGTGGAGCACTCCTCTCTAAACTAACACTAACACCAGGACCACCCACAGAAACAACAAGCCCAGACAGAGTATCACTCTCTTCTTCATTCGAAACCACCAAGTAAAAATCACCCACCGAATTACTCCTACGCCTTCTTGAAGAAGGCTCGAGACTTGCAAGAGAAAGCCCACGAAGCCTCCTTGATCGACGAGACGATCAGTCAGCCACTTTAAGAGATTAATTTTAGAGTCAAAAAATATAAGAAGCTAAGCAATCTAGGAGCAAAGAGCACACTCTATAAAGTTCCTAAGATACATTCAATCAAGCGGCCTTCAGGTATTTCCACTCCGGGTGATGAGGACCAGACACCAAAATACAAGAAAGCAAAATAAGAGGACCTTCTAAAAATAGTCTAGGGTAATTGCGCTCCAGGCCTACTAGAGAAGGTAATAAAAAAAATTACGCTGACCTCCTAACAACAACCTTTTCCAGTGCAAGTCCCCAAGCTTCGCAAGGGCACCCTCTAGGAGTACTGATGAAAGTGATGCAACGTCTGTCTTAGGTACGACAGGTATTCCCCCCCACAGTTAGCTGTGTGATCCCTAGGAGAGGCAACTAAGGGCACCAATCCATATTGGCAGCCGGGCAAAACGGTCTTAGGTCAAGATTCAACAAATAGGAGAGGGGGTATCTCTCTTCTCTGCCTGCACTCTCCCTCGCGCTTGACGCTCTGGAGGAGAGCTTTCCCTGTCCACTTAATGGAGTTGGATTTTGCTCTTTAATAAAATTTCTATGTTTAACAGTTTGAGCAGCCTTGGAGAGTTAACTCTCCACTCACCTATTCCAAGGCCCTACAACCTAGCTAGTTGGTGTATGATTAATGACAATGATACAAAAACTTCTAGTTGATTTTAATTATAGCACTTGATTTTAAATTGGATGTTACTTAAGTCAAAGGTATACAAAAGTGAAACTGATGGTGTTTGTCGACACAAAAGAAATCAATGAAAAACTACTACATGAAAATACAATATTTTCCTTTCGATGAAAAGAGATCTCTATATGGGTTCTACGAAACTAAATAAGAAAAAACTTTGTTTTTATTTTCAGTTACTCACACTTCACACACTCCAGAAAACTATGAAAAATACTAAAATGCTTCAATGCACTTAATGGAAAACTACCAATGATATGAAAATTCTAATATTGCTAACTTTGAAGAAGTAAAAAGAGTCTCTAGAGAGAAATGGTTCAATCACTTTTGACAGAAAAGCAAGGCTAGTGCTGAAGTGAAGTGTACCGTATGTACCTAGGTGCTTGTTTCCTAATGCGTTGTGTGTAGTGTTTTGTGATGTTTTTGGTCTTTTGTGATGATTTATGATGTTTTTGGTCTTTTGGTGGTTTTATGTTTACAAGGGAAAATGCCTAGAAAGCTAATGGAAAGGATCTGGTGATTAAAAACAGAGTTAAGCCTAATTGATGGATAATAAATGACAAATGCAATTGGAAACACTGAAGCAAGATCAAATCTAAACTATGACTAAGTAAAAGCAAAGCTTGATAATGAATTTTAAGCAAATGATTCAAAACACAAACTAAACTTGAGAAATGATCACTAAGTATGCAAATCCTCTAACTAATCAATTAAACAACTAACTTACAATGATGCAACATTTTGTCCTTGATTAGAGATTTGAAACATATTTAGAGGAAAACATTGTTATCATCATAAGATCTTCTATTCTAGAACTAGTTCCTATCTCTATTCTACAATTCAATTGAATGTCACAAAACCTTTACTCAAAAGTTATTGATTTCTTTTCAAAGTAGGCTTTTGAGGGAGGACTCTGTTTATGAAATGATAAGGAAATTGCAGAGATACTTCAGGCCTTATAGTGATGTTGTCTTCTGTTCATATGGTTATGGATCAATTGTAGATTTTAGAACAAGAAGATGTTTGTAAATAATGAAGGCTGTTTTGTTAATCTTAACAACTTGAAGTAATGTATTGTGCAGTGGATGACAATCTGAATGTGAAGTGCAAGTGCAATGAGTTAATCTAAGAATGAACTTAAGATGCCACTAATCTAGAACAATGCTGAACTACAAGTCATCATCAAACTCAAAACAAAGTAACTGAACATGAGTTAAGTGCAATTAAACTCCGGAGTATCCTAACTATGCTATCATGCATTATTCTATGAAATTACACAATATGTTTGTCCATCATTAGTGATATTTTGGAAGAGTTCCTTCTTTTGGAAGAGGTCTTAGAACAATTCTGACTGTGTAATTGAATGCAAATGCAAGAAAAAAGACTGAAAGCAATGAAAAACTAAGATATCATATCCATATCCTACTCATGATTATGATGTTTTGGGCAAGCGTTTAAGAGTGAGAACATAAATGATACTTAGTGCAAACACACAACTAAATCATTCATTATCACAGTCATGTCTTGAACATCTTAATAGTTTCTTGGAAGAGTTTCTTCTTGTGGAAGAGTGATTAGAACAAGTGTAACTGTGATAGTGAACAACAAAAATTACAACTAAATCCTACAATACTATAGCCATTTCCCATTCATCATTATAATCTTTTGGAAGAGCTTCTTCTTGTGGAAGAATTAGAATGAGTACAACTACAGTAGCTAATTAAAAACAACTATGAATTCAAATTCTAATCCTACAATACTATAATCATTTCCCATTCATCATTATAGTCTTTTGGAAGAGATGCTCTTCTTGTGGAAGAGTTAGAATGAGTACGACTACAATAGCTAATTAAAACAACTATTAATTCAAATGCAAAACGTAAAGGCAGCTAGAAGACTTATCTAATTTACGCAAAATAAATCCGTGCAAGAGGCAGGGGCCCTCTACCACCTGACGGAATTCAACTCCAAATTAAATCACGCTTTCAAAACAACACTGTCTGCTCCATTAAAGATGAAAGAACTTGAACATAACACTCTGCGTCTTCAGAAATGTAGCACAGAGTCTAAACAAAATCTAGCATAAAATCTAACATCAAATCTAACATAGCTCTCGGTTTCCCAAGTGTTTATAAAGCAAATGCACATAACAAGACTTGAAACAATTCAGGAACACTGTCTTTCCTTATCGGAATCACATTAGGACTCTTGAAGTGGCTACGTGAAGAGGAAAAAGACATCTGGACTGAGACAGTCCTAATAGAAGTCTGCTTTCCTAAATGTGTTCCCACGTTCCAAAACCGTACCCAGAATTCGTTTCTTTCTCCATGATGAGCAACGAACCATGTAGACATGACGTGGATTATGCCCATATGCAGTTTTTCTTGAGAGGCCACTCCACATATCAAACATGAAGGGAACGATGACCGCCAAGTAGCTACTTAATGTTCCAGATCTCCACACTCTCATCGTGCTTGGTTAATGCAAAAATCACAAAACTTAGAACCAAGCTCTATGTAAATTATCTGAAGTATTAACTATATTCATTGACTGGCCCAGGGAGAAGAAGGACAAGGGAAATGAGGCAAATGAGGGTGAAAGAAAGCTACTACTGAGGCTCAACACACCATCTGCCTCTTTGTCCTCATGCAAATTGATCCTATGAACTCGTGAGGCTTCTGCAGACATCTAATCCTAACCTACTCCCTTGTTTGGTGCATTTCAGATATCTTCTCAAGTTTTCATATACACAGTTGAACCTTAGGTTGGTGAGTACCCTGATTAGCTTTTTGTTCCTTGTCTTCAACTTCTCATTGGTCTTCTCCACTTTGTCTATATGCAGGGATAAGGTTGAGTTCATATCAGTTTTGAGCTTGATTTGATCCTTGAGAATTTCATTTTCGTTTTTGATGTGTCTATTCAGCAATTCCAACTCATACCTATCCTTTCTTAATATATCTATTTCAGACAATGGAGGACTGGGGGTTCTCTCTCTGCTTTCTGAAGCTCTCCTCTCCAAAGTTTCCACATAGTCATAAATTTCCTGTTGAGCAGGGTCAACTTCAGGGGTTCCTTCATAAAAATCCTCTTCAACATCCTCTTCAATGGATGTTTCTTCATCTTCTATATTGATTACCCCTGTTTGTTTGATTAGTGTTTTCTTCAATTTCCCCTTTAGTCTGTGGCTTCTTCTAGGCTGAGAAGATCCCTCTCCTTTCTCCATGGCAGATTTCCTAATTACCTTTTCTTCCTTAAGCTGTCTTTTGATTTGATTCAACTTTTCTAAAATGATTTCCTCACTGCTCTCTTGGACTATTTTGTCAATTTCAACTTTTGAGGCCCTCCATTTCCTACTTCTCCTTGTAGGCTGTGGTTCTGGTGAGGGTTCTTTTGGCTCTTCAAAATGATTTCTTATCAAGAAATCATCCCATGTATCATTTTTTTTAGCTAGATGATGTTCAATCAAAATTTTGACCAAACCATGATGATATAGGGTTGTCTCTAAAAATTGAACCCTTCTTTGAACACAGGAAGCCATCTTCTTCAGACTTTGAAGCAAGAAATATGGTAGGTTTAAGTCTTCCCCCAGAAAATGCATTATCAATCTAATGTGGTAGACATAAAATGTTCCATATCTACCCTCACATGTAATAAATTTTTGAAGAAGAAGTAGTATGTTTCTTTATTTATTTTTCAATGCAGAACTGGGAATTCCTTTCTTAAATACAGTAACATCCATACCTGGTGATTTTAAAATTTGTTTCCAGGAGTCATTGTGGAATTCTCTATTTTTGAACCATCTCTCTCCAGTTCTAAGCAACCCTGTAGCCTCTGCAATGAAAACTTCAGTGACAGTAAATTTGACATCTCCCACCTCAACTTCGGTTCCTTGAAATGATCTTGCAAATGTTTTAGTGACTTCCTTGTGGAAGCCATTAAATTTATCCAAAAATTGAAGCCATCCTATTTGTTGTAACATCTCTTTGCATTGAGGGTAGCCTTCTAAATATTTTGAACCCACTGGTTCAGTCCTTACAATGAAACCCATGATTGCTTCTTCAATGTTCAAATTAACACTCTTCTACCCACAAAAACAATGACTTTCACCTTCGAATTGAAATGGCTTCAAGTTCTTAATGAAAATGGCTTCAAACTTCAGAATGACATACCTCTGATTGATAATGACAAATGTCTTCAAATTTCGGAATGATATACCTCCGTTGAAAATTGAACTTTGGACTGATATGCCTCTGTTTGACAGTGACAAATGGCTTCAAATTTCCCACACTACTATGCCTTTGTTTCTCGGTGGCAAATAGCTTTAAATTCCCATACTGCTATATCTCTGTCTCTTGGTAACAAATGGCTTCAACTTCTTCACTGCAATACCTCTGTCTTTTGGTAGCAAATGGTTTCAAATTCAACACTGTAATACCTATGTCTCCTAGTGACAAAAGACTTCAAACTCCATACTACTATACCTCTGCGTTTACAGTGATAATGCTCTATCTCTGCCCACAATGATACTTTGTCTACCCACGGAATCAAATGGCTTCAAATTCTCACGCTGCTATGCCTCCGAATTTACCCTTTTGCTCTGCTCCGTGTTTACAATGATGATGCTCAATGCTATTCAAACTGATATCCTTTTTGCTCTACTCTCGGTGATAAGAATATCTCTGTCTACGGAATGAAATGCCGGCTACAGAATGGAGTGATGGCAGTGGTCACGGAATGAAGTAGTGGAGTGAGGTGGAGGGAATGAATTAATGATTGAAGAGACGACGGAGATTTTTACAATGGCAAAGAGAATCATCATTGAATGATTTGGTTAAGAGATGTGAAGAATTCAAATACCTCGACCATTTTAACCGCTTAAATGATATCGGGCATGAAATTTGAAATGGAAGATTTTAATCCAAAGTCTGTGGAGGGTTTATTGGTTTTGATCAATAAAAATAATTAAAACAACCTTTTCGAACAATCCATAACTAAAACTATGCTAAAATTTTATGAAATGCCATTATAATTTAAACTTGTTACCTCTGCCTTTCATTTGATTTTTGTAGTCTTTGTCTTCTTGTTCACCTTTGGAAGAGTCTTCATTATCCTTCTTTGATGCTTTTGATTCATGGATACACTGGGTCACTTTGTTGCAATTCTAATGTCTACTGATTGATGCCTTCAGATTTTGTAGCTGCGGAAAGACTGTCTGGCTGCAGAAAGGCTGATCAGCTGCAGAATGTTTGTTGAGCTGCAGAATGTTCCTGTAGAGCATTTTAATCATGAAATGGAGTGTTTTTGGAATATGGGTGAAATGTTATATGGTATGAATGAAGATGGATGATGGATTATGATATGTATGAAGTGGATGATGAAATGGAATGGATTCAGTTCATGAAATGGAGTGAAAGAACATAAGAACTGCACTGCAATTCATGACATGTTTTATTCACTTACAGCAAGACATCAAATTTTGTATTTTGACATGAAAATGAAATGGATGGAGGATGGAATGAGATGAATGAAATGTGGAATGGAGTGAAATATGAATGATGGATGAGATGGAGTATGGATGGATAAGTGAATGGAGTGAAATGAAATAAGATGGATCATAAGCACTATGGATCTGAACTTATGATTTTTTTTTGTAACAGCTGCTTGTAAAAACAAAAATGGGAAAAGTTAGAGTGTCAGAGAGACTCTGATTTTCACCCTATCTTTTCTGTATAAACATGCCAATCAATGATTGGTTTTCATGTTTATACCTTTATTTTTTTATTT
This sequence comes from Pinus albicaulis, assembly GCA_034641835.2. NCBI lineage: Eukaryota > Viridiplantae > Streptophyta > Pinopsida > Pinales > Pinaceae > Pinus > Pinus albicaulis. Next base: position 893,885,296 of record CM076580.1, read on the forward strand.
TTTTTTCAAAAAGAGAAATGCTTCAGAAATTTAATCAAGTTGATGAAGAAGAGAGACTCTTCTTCATTAACTTCACATCATTGCTTTCTTGGAACTTCTTGACAAATTCTTCTCTTGAGAGTGGCTTGTGGTATAGCTTCAGTCTATGACCATTCACAAGAAAAGTGACCTCTTCTTCATCTATAGATCTGATTTTTACTGCCCCATTATCAAAAATTCGAACAATTTCATATGGCCCAAGCCAATGTGTCTGAAATTTCCCTTGAAAATCCTTGAATTTTGAATCAAACAAGAGAGCCCAGTCACCCTCTTTGAATTTTTTCTCCTTGATGTACTTGTCATGCCATCTAGCCCTTTGCTGTTGGACTAGACTTGTTTTCTGAACTGCATCTTGTCTGATCTCATCCAATTCATTAATTTGCTCCAATCTATGCTTTTGTGCCTCCGTTAAATCAAGTCCTAGCTGAACTGCCATTTTGAAAGTTTGAATCTGGAACTCTATGGGAAACAAAACTTGCTTTCCATAAACAAGTTCATAAGGAGTATGGCCTGTTGTTTTTCTCCATGTAGTTCTATAGGCCCACAAGGCTTCAGGAAGCCTATCTACCCAATCTCTTCTATGTAAATGAACAGTCTTTGTTAGGATTCCTTCAATGACTTTATTGGTAGATTCCACTTGGCCATTTGCTTGTGGATGATAAGGAGTTGTTTTTCTATGTCTGATCTTATACTTCTCCATCATTTGCTCCACTAGCCTTGATGTAAATTGAGCTCCTTGATTTGTAAAAATCTCCCTTGGGACACCAAAACGAGTAAAAATATCCTCAAAAAGAAAATTAGCTACAGATGATTCATTAGCAACAAGTAATGGTTTAGCTTCTACCTATTTAGTAACATAATCAGTGCAAACTAATATATATTTCTTTTGTCTTGATGGAGGACTAATAGGTCCTACAAAATCCAAAGCCCATTTTTCAAAAGGTTCAATGTGTACCCGAGGTTGTAATGGCATCTCACCTGAAGGAGAAGGTTTCCCTACCCTTTGGCAACTGTCACACCTTTTGACATACTCCTTTGCATCTTTAAACAAAGATGGCCAATAATATCCTAAATTAAGGATCTTATAGGCTATCCTCTTATCTGCAAAGTGTCTGCCACAAGGTTCATCATGACATGCCTTGAGAATTTCAGGCATCTCATCTTCATGAACACACCTTCTAATGATCAAATCTGGACCTGTCTTGTACAACTCATTAGCGACCCATGAATATCTTGCACTATCATTAATGATTTTTCTTTTATCCCTTGCATTCATAATTGAAGGAAATTTTCCTTAAACTAAATAATTGGCAATATCAGCAAACCATGGAGTTTGAGTAGAGATTGCAAAAAGATATTCATCAGGAAATTGATCTTCAACCGGAGTGTCATCTTTTATATTTTGGATTCTAGACAGGAAATCAGCCACAGTGTTTTGTTTTCCAGGCCTATCTAGAATAGTAATGTTGAATTCTTGCAATAGTAACAACCATCTTATAACTCTGCCATTAGTGATTGATTTTTTCATTAAGTATCTAATTGCAGAATGATCAGTATGAACAAAAGCTTCATAGCCTGTTATATAGTGTCTAAATTTTTTTATGGCATGAACAACAGCTAAAAACTCTTTTTTAGTTACAATATAGTTTAACTCTGCAGGAGTCAAATTTTTACTGATATAATAGATGGCATAGGGAATTAAATCTTTTTGTCCCAATACTGCTCCTAGAGTTGTATCGGAAGCATCTGTCGAGATGTGAAAAGGTAACTTCCAGTTAGGTCCCCTTAATATAGGTGCTTCAGAAATTTTGGTTTTCAGGGTTTCAAAAGCTAACTGGCAATCAGAAGTCCATTTAAATTCACAATCTTTTGTGAGTAATTTGAAGAGAGGAGATGCTATTTTGGTGAAGTTTTCTATAAATCTCCGATAATACCCTGTAAATCCTAGAAAACTTCTAACATCTCTTTGACAACTTGGAATGGATAGGTTAGAAATGACTTCAACTTTCGCCTCATCAACTCTAATCCCATCCTCTGAAATGTGGTGCCCTAAAACAATACCTTCAGTGAACATCATAAAACATTTTTCATGACTAAGTGAAAGGTTTGCTTCTTGACATATTTTTAAGACTTTTTCCAAGTTTTCTAAAGCCTCTTCAAATGTATTCCCATAAACTGTGAAGTCATCCATGTACACCTCTACACAGTCATGTATTAGATCCAAAAAAATTCCTAATACTGCCCTTTGGAATGTTGCAGGTGCATTGCATAATCCAAATGGCAATACTCGATAGGCATAGGTACCCCAAGGACAAGTAAATGTGGTTTTATCTTGGTCTTCAAGTGCTACCTGGATTTGATTGTAACCACTAAACCCATCTAGGAATGAAAAGTACTTTTTACCTGCTAATGTATCTAATACTTGATCTATGAAAGGTAAAGGAAAATGGTCTTTAAGAGTAGCTTTATTCAGTTCTCGCTAGTCAACACACACCCTCCATTTTCCATTTTTCTTTGGCACAATCACCAAAGGAGAAACCCACTGACTATCTGAAATAGGATAGATGAAATTAACATTTAACAATTTTTGCAATTCTTCCTTGACAATTTCCCTAAGATTTGGATTCATCCGTCTTTGAGGCTGTCTGATTGGTTTGCAATTTGCCTCAATATAGATGTGATGAGTACAAGTCTTGGGACTTATCCCTTTCATGTCAGTGTATTCCCATGCATATGCAGAAGAATGTCTCTGTAATACTTTGACTAACTCTTCTTGTTGAGATTTTTCTAGGTTCTTGTTTATATTCAAAGTTTTGCCTGGAAAAATTTCACTTGTGGAGCCGCCAAATTTGTCCATAGAATGAACAGACATCTGCCTAGATGACAAAAACTCAATATTGGATCCCTCTTGAAATGATTCATGTTTGTGTTTTAGAGAGGATTCAAAGTTTTCTAGAGTATTCAGAATTTGATTATCTTCACTAATTTCTGAAATTGTGAAGAGTGGTTGTAAATTTTCTTCATCCTCTATCCATTGAGTGTCATCTAGATCTGTAATTGTCCTAGCTGGAGGATATAAAGTGAATTTCTTTGTTGAAATACCATCAGAAATATACATATCACCGGACCTACAACTTATAAAGGCATCAGCTGTAGCCAACCAAGGTCTTCCTAGTATAACAGGATGACCTCCTAGATTATTCTTGGGTGTTAGACCATATTCCACGAGATATTCCTCAAGCATCTAGGGACACTGGAATGTCTTCTATTACCCCATCTGGTCTGATCACAGATCTATCTGCTAATGGTAATAGTGTGGGTGTAAAGAGAAGATTAGGAAGTTTCAGTTTGTCCATGATTTGTCTACTCATGATATTTATTGCTGCTCCTAAGTCAATGAGTGTGTTTTTAATTTCAATTCCATTGATGTGAATTTTGACAACTGGATTTCCTGGGTCAAGATACTTTGGAATAGCAATCTTGCCCATCATAATGTCTGCTATTTGTCCTACCAGTTGAATTTTCTTGGTTTCTCTTATTCTTTTTCTTGTTGTCTTCATACTCAACTCCTTTATTGTTTTGGCTAAAATTGGGATTTCCTTGATGGCTTGTAATAATGAGATTTTAATGCAAATATTTCTCAATTCATCTAAGAAATCATAATTAGGCACCATGATCTGTTTTTCTACACCTCTATCAATTTGTAATCTTTCCGGAAAGGGAGGTATAGAAGTAGATGTGGATGGTTGCTCTAATACAGGAGTTGGATTTATTGGATCTTTTTGCTTTAGTTTTTCAATGTGTGGGTCTTGAAAGGATGTGTCTTCCTCAAGACTTTTATTCACCCGTAGGGAGTCTTCCTCAGAATTATCTTGTTCTTGTATGATCATAGAAGGTTTCCTCTTTTCAAGTATCCTTCCAGACCTAAGTTGAACATCACTAAGGTCTAGAGGAGTGATTAAATAAGTTGGAAACTGTTGGCCTTCTATCATGTATGTATTCTGAGGGTTCTTATTATTGGGGTTTGGTATGGGTTGAGCTGGCAATTGA